>CM027586.2:13892242-14169444 GCA_015852605.2 Populus deltoides | reverse complement strand
TTGAGGAGTGGAAAGAAAGAGTCAAAGGTTCTGTTGATCTGCCAGGAGACACCGAGGCGCCAGGTGAGATAGAGGACAAGAATGCCGATGACTATGCTGCCCGTCTCTGAGTTTGAAAAAGGGAACAGATCGGGCATTGACACCTCTCGGGCTACTCGAGCAGGTTGAGTCCAATGTCAATGTAAATAGAGTGATGAAGATAGTCTCGCTGCTCAAAGAGATGAAGTCACCAAGATGGAGACCGAGGAGAGAGATGCTAAAGAATGGCATCTGAATAACTCTGCCCTCAATCCTAAAAATAAGATGGAAGAGCAGTTGCAGATCCTCAGGATTTTAAGTCGGAAAAAGGAGGGATCCCCTGAAGTTCCAGGAGTCATGATGGTGGTGGATCCACGTAAATCTGCCTGAGAGTGCGATCTCTGCTTCAGGGAAGTCTTATTTGAGTGAGGGACATATACGACTCTGGATAATCTTCATGGGAGATGACAATAACGACTTGGGAAAAGGCCCAGGGTCCTGAAGAAGAGTTCCTCTTGATGTCGGGTAGTGCGTCTGCTCTTTGGAGCAGAGATCTAAGTTAAGACTTAACAAGGTTGTCCCAAGGAATTGGCTGAACAGTTACGTCTTATTTTGGAAACCTACTGTAGCCAGTAAGCTGCAAGGGGGATTATAAGACTGGCAAGCTAATTAACATGAAGAATGTAAACCACATTGTTGACTTGTCGTTCACTATTGATAGTGGATGCTTTTAACTGTAATATTCTACTTGCTCTTAGTGTTTTCCTGATGTTCTTTGCTGTGCTGGAAAATAAATAGGTAATTCCTTACATAGCAAGTCACTACCGAAAAGAAAAATATGGCTGAGGCGAACTCGCCGCCTAACAAACACCCGTGATTACCAAGTCGTCATTACTGTGGATGATTCTACTTGGTATGTCTGAGGAGTTGCTGTGGGGATCGTTTGCAGTGAAGCTTTAGTGATGGTCTGGCTATGTCTCCAATTGGAAATGGGTAACATGGCTGTTGCAAGTTTTGGAAAGAAGGGAAATATATAAGATCCCTGCATGATTTTGATCAGCCCTTCACGGAGAGGCTGGGAAAAGGTTAGTGTTCTCACCGTAACGTATCCTTCTCATTTGAGTTTTTACTTATAAAATTAAAGTTACTGTTGCTATGTTTATGTTTGGTTTTCTCAATTCTGTGCTTGAATGGATATTTATTTCTTTTTGCCAGTTTTTTCCATATCACTGAAGAGTAGTCAGAAGATGTAAATTTCTCTTACTTGTTAATTTTCTGGTTGGAACAGATTAGCTCCCAGTTTTGGCATTCAAGAGCCAAGAGAATACCATTGCAGATGAACCTGTTGTAGATCTTTTTAGTATCTAAACAACATGCTGGATGCTGCAGTTGCAAAAAGCACGACTTCCTTCGGCGGAGACCCCGCTGCAACAGCTTGTCTTGATTATTGCAGATGGTCGGTTCCATGAGAAGGTACGTTTCCATCACCTAGCTATTCTAAAGAGGAGAATGAAGGGTAAGGTCACACATCTTTGATGGTTAATGTAACATTAAGCTGTGTAATTACAGAAGCTGACCGATGTGTGTAGCTAATTCATGGCAGATAGATTGGAAGCGTTGTGTTAGGGACTTTTAAGTCGGAAGCGAATGGTGGCATTTCTGGTGCTGGACAGCCCTGCAGGAGTCAATCACATGGACCACGATGGTAAGTCTTTATTTTGTTTCTAGAAACTCTCATTCACAGCCACTGGACAAGTGTTCTCCTAAGTATGCACTTCTTTTCCATGATCCTGTTTATCTGGTCCCCAGCAAGCATCATTTGTGGGTGAAGGTGAAAAAAGAGTGCTCAAATTCTACAAAATACCTTGATTCCCTTTCCTTCCCATATTATATTGTACCTGAAGAACATCGAAGCTCTTCCAAGGACTCTTGCCGATTTATTAAGACAGGTAAGCTTTTATTTTTACTACTTTTTTTTTTTTTTTTTTTGGAGAACAATTATTTTATAGAAGCACTGACATTTTTAATCATGCTGATTTTTATCTTTCCTTTATGGTGGGCAGTAGTTTGAGCTCATGCAGTATTCAAGGGAGTGAGTCTTTTCCTCTGATAGGCTTTGTATAGCTATATATATATATATATTTCAGCGAAAGAAATATTTCGAGGAAGATATAGATATAGTAGCATCTTTAAAGTTCTTAAGCTCTAATGTTGAATATCACTGTCATATATCATCATCAATGGAAAGATCAAATTCTTTCGCCATGCACCTTCCCATATGATGTGATTTGATCAAGATATCTCTGAGATTTCATCGAAATTGCTTGTTCGGATTTCTGATTCTTTCTTCTTTTGCAAGTCCCTCGAAGTTTCTCACCTGAATAATACCATAATTATTAAAATCACGGTTGCGGTTTAGGTCATGCGAATAAAAAAACTTTTGTATTTTATTAAAAAGATTATTTTTTTATTTAATTATATAATAACAAAATAAATATTTATAAATTGAACATAAATTAAATATCAGGATATTTGTTTGTATATAAATCATAACTTTATATAAATCAAAGTGAATAATTTATAAAGATAAAATTAAAATTAAAATTGAGCAAATATTAAATAATAAAATTAAAAAAATATATTTTATATAATAAAAAGAAAGAAATAGGTGGGGAATATAGGGGAGAAAAACAAGAAGACGAAGAGGGGGATGGAATAAAGAAATAGGTGGATGAAAGAGTTGTGTTTACTGCTAACACCTCTACGTGATATGATGTGGTTGATGAAGATATCTCTGTTTGGAATTCTGATGTCTTTCTCCTTATCCAACTCCTCCAAGTTTCTCACCTTCCTGTTACTGCTGGAAATTTTTGTTCCGAGTTCTAAACAACAATCAGTAATAAAAAAATGAAATGTGTTTAATTTTTATTATTAACCAAATTATTTGTTATTAACTTTAAGAATTTCATGTACTAATAAAATAATTATGAAAATTTGAATAATTATAATTTTATAGAATTAGTACACTAGTTTACAATGCTGCGGAACACCTTACTCGAATAAAATAAATTGAATAAAAAAATATTAAGGTAATAGAAAATTATTTGATAAGGTTATCAAATTCATTCTAATTAATTTTGAAAGCTTTTAATTCGATTTTTTATGTAATCTGAATTTATAATTTAATTATGCAAGAGTTGCCTTGATATAAATATATTAACTGAAAGTTTAAAATTATAAAAAACTTATTTCCACAAAATTTTTTGTTTTCACACCAACATGCAAAAACATGCATCAAGGCCCCAAAAATTGTCTAAAGTTGGCGGGCTTTTCAAAGAAAAAGTTTGTTTTGCATCGACATGTAAAAAAATATCTTGAGGCTTTAAAGGTTGTCTTAAGTTAGTCGGGTTTTTTTTATATTAATCTTGATTTTCTATATCTTTTTAATGACATTGAAAATTTTTAGTGTAAATTTTCTTTTATATACAAGTTCAAAATTTTCAGCGAAATCTCTCTGAAAATTTCAGCAAAATCTCTCATTTACTAGGAGGTTTATGAAATTATATTACACTTTTAATTTTGTTTCACAATCCAATCCAATTATCCTAGATCTCAATCCAACTCATCATCATCAACACAACACATATGTTATTCAATAACATCATACAATTAAAGTTCACAAAATAACAATGTATAATTCAATTATTACATAATATCATCATATAAACTATATCTTACATAATAACATCATATAGCGTGAATCAAGTGAAGGATTCAATTTCAACTATAAACATGCATAGTTAAATAGATACATAGAATTACAAATATTCGATTAAGGTTATACATCCAAATTTATAGGTTAATATTACATTTCAAGTTTTAAAAGATAAGTCTCTTGATTTACAAATAATTACATGGCCAAAAGAAAAAGGTAACTAAATTAAAATAACTCTTGACGTGATCTCGATAGACCTGAAAAACAGTAAATTAACACGTACATATAAATAAATAAAAATAGTAACAAATAATAACAATAACATGTAATAATTTCCATGACATTACTTATTATCTAAATTTTTTTATTTGATGTGGCTCGTAATTATTTAATTCCTTGAGTAATTTATAGAACAAAAGTACATTTTAACCATATTCCTGCTACTGTGTTTATCACCAAGAAAGTCTCCATCGAAATTAATTTTGTTGGAGGAGGCTGCCATGAAACCTGCTAAGGCTTGTCATATGAACCTAAAAAAGAAGAAGCCTTTTTAACCAATTTAATGTTGGCAAGCTGTCAATGCTCAAACTCCAGGCATGCTATCGATCAAAGCTATTCCATAGCATAGAGGAGAAGAGCTGGAGCCTAGTAATGCGTCCTGTTCAAGATTCCAGGTTTGACTCTTGCTAGATGAAAACAATGCTAGGTGCAAACAATTCCATGAGGCCATCACCTTTGGGCAAAGTGCATGAATTACCCGTGGTTCACTTGCGGGAAACTTCTTATCGAGTTCCTGTGCACTCTCAGGACTAGTTGGGTCTTGACCCGGATACACCGGTGCTAATAAAAAAACTTGTTTTAGCTATATATATTGTAATTTGTATGTATGCACTCTGCAAAAACTATTTCATTAAAGAGAAATTAATTTTTATTTTTTTAAATTTGATCCATGATTCATTTGATTTTTTGACGACCATGTCGTTGTTTATTTTTAATTAAGAGAAATAAAATAATTCAAATATATATTTTCTTGCCTTTGTGCTAGAAATATTTGTTGTCATTATTATAAGTTTTAATTAATTTAGAGTTAAGAAGAGAGTATTTATACCAAGCAAAATACAACATTTGAGGAATTTAATAAGACCGTTTAAATAAAACTACAATAAATAATATATAAGTTAAACATTAAAGACTTAATCTTTGTCCTTATTTATTAATTTTAAACTTGTTTGTTTATCTTATATTAAGATCAACATTAATTCACAAATAACCGTCATATTGCACCTTGTTTTATCATCTAAGCCATATATGTATATATAGATGTATGAGTTTATGCTTCACCATCAAAATAGAATTTTAGCCCCAAATTATCTAAAAAAAGATCGCAAATGGCAAGGTCTAACAACGTTTCTTTAGCGGTGCTTCGTTCTTAGGAATAATGTTAATAGCCTCTCCTATCTTTGCCATCGAGAATGAAGATGAATCAACCGGCTGAATATATTGACAATAAAAATCTAGCTGAATCACCGAAAGTTCCACGGAGATTTTGCGAGGTTCTTTTGAAAAATTGTGCAAATACGATTTCAAAGTCTTTTGGAGACAAAGTCTGCGATTACATATTTGGGGATGAAAAGAACCTGGACTACGATACTTGTAGTGAAGTCACGGGATCCGTAAAGAATGTCACGATGCTCAGGTTAAATATGTTCTTTGAAGGACCAACGTTTAAGGCCAATTACGATTTTTATTTGAAAAGGGGCGATGACCTATATAATATTTGCTTAGCTGTGTTCGTGGAATATTAGGGCACATATTTCCTTTCGATATTTATCAATGTCAATGATTTTCTATATTGATTCTTTCGATATAGTATAATGTAATAATATGACTGGTTGTTGTAATCGTTAAATTAATTTTACATCACTTGGTATTAAACTTAGTTTCCTCTCACCTTGAATATACTCATGATCACATCTAATCATATTTATGAAAAACAAAGAATATACTCATGGTTTTATATTTATTTATATCATGAAGTTTTAATTTATTAATGTGATCGTAAAAATACTATGATATTCTTCAAATAAAGAACTCTAAACTTATAGAAAATAGCTTTAAAAAAATATTTTATTTGATTTTATGAAAGTCAAAATAGGTATTCGGTGAAAATCCATGATTTAAATCTTAAAGAAAAATATATTTTTTTAGGTAAAATTAACTTTTTTATTCGAGTAATTTTTTTTTATACTAAAACATGTTATTATTACTAGCAACATAATTTTCTGAATAAAAACTAAAAACAGTTAACATTATTAAAAAAAAAACTTTTCCTTAATTAAAACTCTCTTTTCTTATTCATGCTATTTTGTTTTATGAAAACATGTTTCTTTTTTTTTTTTTGTTATCAACAATATTGTTTTTAAATAAATACATATCATGATCACTTTATTTTACAAGTTCTTCTATTTGATTTTGAAAGTTGATAATTTGTCAAGAAAAGCTAAGAGGTTTTCATAACTCCAAACTAGAAAGGATATCTAGCAAGGAAACATATAGATCATGTTGAAAAACACTACTCAAAGTAGCTCTGAAACCACTTGTTGGATCTAGAAGTAAAAAATAATAATGAACGAGAAATTGACTAATTTTTATTTAATAACAAGACTTTTATACAAAATGTTGATTCTAGAAAATCAACTAATATGTATAAACACTCATATATACCCATGAATTTACCGTGGTTCACTTGTAAGAAACTCCTTGTCGAGGACCTGTGCACCCCCATAATTAGTCGGACCTTGGCCGGATACTTGGTGCTTTGGCTATATATATAAGTTGTAATTTGTATAGATGCACTTTGTAGAAACTAGTTCCGTAAAAAGAAATCAATATTTGTTTTTCTTAAATGTGATTTGCAAGATTCATTTGATTTTCAATGACCAAGTGATTTTTGTTTTAATAAGAGTAATGAAATAATATAAATTATCTTGCCTTTCTCCTAGAAACATATTTATTGTCATTATTATAAGTTTTAATTTAGAGTTAGGAAGAAAATATTTATATCATGCAAATGGAAATTAATAAGACAGTTTAAATAGAACTATAATAAATAATATATAAGTTAAACATTAGAGACATAACTCTTGCCCTTATTTATTAATTTTAAACTTGCTTGTATATCCTATATTAAGATTGACATTAAATGAATATTAATTCATATATAACTGTTACATTGCTCCCTTTTTATCAACTAAGCTATATATGTATATATACATGTACAAGTATATGCTTCACCATCAAAATAATTTTTTAGCATCAAATTATCTAAAACGATTGTAATGGCAAGGTCTAACAACTTTTTATTCACGATGCTTCGTTCTTGGGAATAGTGTTAATAGTCTCTCCTATCCTTGCTATTGAGAATGATGATGAATCAATCGCAGCTGAATATATTGATGACGAAAATATAGCTGCATCACCAGAAAGTTCTACGGAGATTTTGCCAGGATTTTTGAAAAATTGTGCAAATACAATATCAAAGGTTGTTGGAGACAAATTCTTCAATTACATATTTGAGGATGAAAACAACCTGGACTCACGATACTTGTAGTGAAGTCACGGGATTCGGTAAAGAATGTCACGGTGCTCTAGTAAAATATGTTGCTGAAGGGCCAATGTTTAAAGCCGATTATGATTTTTATTTGAAAAAGGGTGTAGACCTATATAATATTTGTTTGTCTGTGTTCATGGGTTAGGGCACATATTTCCTTTTGATATTTATCAAAGTCAAAGATTTTCTATGTTAATTGTTTCAATATAGTATTATGTAATAATATGACTCTTGTGATACTAAACTAATTTTATATCACTTGGTATTAAACTAAGTTGCCTCTCACCTTTAATATATACTCATGATCACATCTAATCATATTTATGAAAACAAAAGAAAAAAAAGGTGTTTTATATTTATTTATACCATAAAGTTTTAATTTATTATTGTGACCGTAAAAACAATATGATATTCTTCAAATAAAAAACTCTAAACTTATAGAAAATAGTTTTTTTAAAATATTTTTATTTGATTTTATAAAAAAGGAAAATAAGTATTCGTGAAAATCCATGATTTAAATTTTAAAGAAAAAATACCTTTTTTAGGTAAAATTATTACTAAAACATGTTATTATTACTAGCAACATCGTTTTTTGAATAAAAACTAAAAACAATTAACATTATTCAAAACAAAAAAAAATTCTTTAATTAAAACTCTCTTTTCTTATTCATGTTATTTAGTTTTATGAAAACATGTTTCTTTTTTTTTTATCAACAATATTGTTTTCAAATAAATACATATCAAGATCACCTTATTTTACAAGTGGAATGTTCATATAATAAAATTATTACCCCAACATTTTGATTCATTTTTCATAACAAGTAGTCTATTTGATTTTGAAAGTTGATTATTTATCAAGAAAAGTAAGCTAAGAGCTCCATCATCACTCCAAACAAGAAAGGATATTTAGCAAGGAAATACATAAATACATGGATTAGGATGAAAAACACCACTCAAAGTAGCTCTGAAACCACTTGTTCGATCTAGAAGTAAGAAAAAATAATGATAAATAAATTGACTAATTCTTATTTAATAACAAGATTTTTATACAAAATGTTGATTCTAGAAAATCAACTAATATGTATAAACACTCATATATACCCATGAATTTATTGTGGTTCACCTGCAAGAAACTCCTTGTCGAGGACTTGTGCAACCCCAGAATTAGTCGAACCTTGGCCTGGATACTCGGTGCTAATAAAAAAAAAAAATTGCTTTGGCTATATAAGTTGTAATTTGTATATATGCACTTTGCATAAACTAGTTCTGTTAAAGGAAAATCTATATTTTTAATTTGTATATATATATAAGTTATTTTTTTTTAATAAGAGCAATGAAATAAAATAAATTCTCTTGTCTTTGTGCTAGAAACATATTTATTGTCATTATTATAAGTTTTAATTTAAATTTAAGAAGAAAATATTTATATCATGCCAGACACAACATTTGAGGAAATTAATAAGACAATTTAAATAGAACTATAATAAATAATATATAAGTTAAACATTAGAGACATAACCCTTGCCCTTATTTATTAATTTTAAACTTGCTTGCATACCCTATATTAAGATCGGCATTAAATGAATATTAATTCATAAATAATTGTCATATTGCACCCCTTTTATCAACTAAGCCATAAATGTATATATATACATGTACAAGTATATATATGATTTACCATCAAAATAAATTTTTAGCATCAAATTATCAAAAAATATCGCAATGGCAAGGTCTATCAACTTTTTATTCACGGTGCTTCTGTTCTTAGGAATAGCATTAATAGTCTCTCCTATCCTTGCTATTGAGAATGACGATGAATCAATCGTAGCTGAATATATTAATGACGAAAATCTAGTCGCACCACCAGAAAGTTCTCACGGAGATTTTGCTAGGATTTTTGAAAAATTGTGCAAATACAATATCAAAGGGCTGGAGACAAAGTCTTCAATTACATATTTGAGGATGAAAACAACCCGGACTACGATACTTGTAGTGAAGTCACGGGATCCTGAAAGAATGTCATGGTGCTCTGGTTAAATATGTTACTGAAGGGCCAATGTTTAAAGCCAATCATGATTTTTATTTGAAAAGAGGTGAGGACCTACATAATATTTGCTTGTCTCGTGTTCATGGGTTAGGGCATATATTTCCTTTTTGATATTTATCAATTTCAATGATTTACTACATTGATTGTTTGAATATAATATTATGTAATAATATGTGTGGTTGTGATATTGGTTAAATTAATTTTAGATCACTTGGTATTAAACTTAGTTGCCTCTCACCTTTAATATATATTCATGATAACATCTAATCATATTTTTGAAAAAAGAAAGAAAAAAAAGTGTTTTATATTTATTTTTATCATGAAGTTTTAATTTATTGTTGTTGATGGTAAAAATAACATGATATTCTTCAAATGAAGAACTCTAAACTTATAGTAAATGGATTGGTACTAGCAAGTGCAATATCCTTGGGCTTTTAAAAAATTTTTTTTATTTGATTTTATGAAAATTAAAATTGATATTTGTGAAAATCCATGATTTAAATTTTAAAGAAAGAATATATAATTTTAGGTAAAATTATCTTTTTTATTCATGTATTTTGTTTTTTACTAAAACATGTTATTATTAGTAGCAGCATAGTTTTTTGAATAAAAACAAAAAAAACAATTATATTATTCAAAAACAAAAATATAACTTTTCTTTAATTAAAACTCTCTTTTCTTATTCATGTTATTTAGTTTTATGAAAACATGTTTCTTTTTTTTTTATCAACAATATTGTTTTAAAATAAAAACATTTCATGATCACCTTATTTTACAATAATTTTGTCTATTGTTTTCATAATTAAAACACATTTAAAAAGGGTAATTTATAATTTTTAAAATAATTATAGTCAACTTTAGTCAAGGACTAATGTATAATTTTCAAAACCACGAGGACTAACTTAAAAATACCAAAAACATGAGGACTAATTATAGTTTACTGATCAGAAATCTTATAATATCTAATTGCTAATTATTATTATTTTTATTAAGCATTTTTTAATTGTAAAAAAAAGTTGTATTTAACACACGGGTAGTGGACGGATTAATCATTAAGTATAAAACTTGTCATATATCTTGTAACTTTTAAAAGGTTAAATAGGAAAATAAGCCCCTAACCTCATGCAAAAAAAAAAAAAAAAAAAAAAAGACAATCATGCTATAAGAAAAATCCAAGCTTTTCTATTTTTTTTAATATACACCTCTGTTAAGGTTTTATTAATAAATTAATAAAAAAATCTCTAAAAGTATTCTTAATTCCTTTCCTTTTCTTTATTATTTAACATATTTTCCAATTATACCATGCCCCAAAACATGTTTAAAGTTGTTCGGTGGGTTTTTGAAAGAAAAAAAAGTATAAAAAATCTAATTTCACAAAACTTATAGTTTTCTCATTGACATGTATAAACATTTCATAAAGCTCTAAAAGTTGTTTAAAATTAATAGGGGGGTTTGTAAAAGTTTAAAATTACAAAAAAACTCAATTCTACAGAATTTATTGTTTTTACACCATCATTTCAAAAACATATATACCTAAAGGTTGCCGGTGGGCTTTAAGCACAAAATTTTAAAAAACAAATTTTAATAAAAGTTATGGTTTTTACATTAGCATGCGAAACATAACTTGAGACCACAAAATGGGTCTAAAGTTAGTTGGTGGGGGTTTTTAAAGCATAAAATTATATAAAAAAACAAATTCAAGTAAACTTATGATATGCAAAAGACAAGCTTGTAGGCCTTAAAATGGCCTCAAGATGGAGGTATTTTTTTAAAGTGCAAAATTATAAAAAATCAAATTCCATAAAACTTATTGTTTTCACACCTACATTTAAAAACATACATCGACTCTTTAAAATGTGCCTAAAGGTTGCTGATGGGATTTGAAGCATAAAATTAAGGAAAACTAATTTTAATAAAAGTTATGGTTTTTACACTAGCAAGCAAAAACATACCTTGAGATCTCAAAAGATGTCTAAAGTTGGCCGGTAGGCTTTCCAAAGCATAAAATTATAAACAAAAATAAATTCAACAAAACTTAAGGTTTTTCACATCAAGATGCAAAAACATATCTTAAGACTATAAAAGGTTTCTAAAGTTGATTGGTGGGTTTTTGAAAGCACAATTTTTTTTATTTAAAAAAACCCTCAATTCTACAAAACTTATGGTTTTCAATCCAATATGCAAAACACATGCTTAAATGCCCTAAAATAGCCTAAAGTTGGCAAGTACTTTTTTGAAAGTTTAAAATTATAAAAAACTCAATTCCACAAGACTTATTGTGTTCTCACCAACATATAGAAACATATATCAAGGCCCCCAAAAATTGTTAAGTGCTGGAGGGCTTTTTTAAAGAAAATGATTATCAAAAACTCAATTCCACAAAAATTATGCTTTTAGCATCAACATGTAAAAACACATTTTGAAGCCCTAAAAAGTTGTCTAAAGTTAGTCATGGTTTTTTTTGTAACAACCCTAATTTTCTACATCCGTTTTTTAATACATTTGAAACTTTCAATGTAAATTTTTATTTATATACTGAGTTCCACCAAAATTTCAACTAAAATTTCGGCGGAGTCTTCCCTGTATTAGGAGGTCCCAAGTTATCGACAAAATCATATTACACTTCCAATTTCATTCCACAACCTGATCCAATCATCCAAAATCTCAATCAAACTCATCATCATCAACACAACTCATCTTATTCAATAACATTATACAATTCAAGTTAACAAAATAACAATGCATAATTCAATTATTACATAATATCATCATATAAACTATCTCTTACATAATAACATCATATAGTGTGAATCAAGTGAAGGATTCGATTTCAACTATAAACATGCATGGTTAAATAGATACATAGAATTACAAACATTAGATTAAAGTCATATATCCAAATTTATGAGTTAATATTACATTTCAAGTTTTAGGAGATAAGAAAATTATTACCCTATCATTTTTTTTTCATTTTCATATTTCATAGTAAGTAGTCTATTTGATTTTGAAAGTTGATGATTTATCAAGAAAAGCTAAGAGCTTTATTATCACTCCAAACTAGAAAGGATATCTAGCAAGAAATTACATGGATTAAGCTGAAAACATCATTCAAAGTAGTTCTAAAGCCACTTGTTGGATTTAACGATAAATAGACTAATTCTTATTTAATAACAAGATTTTTATACAAAATGTTTATTCTAGGAAATCAACTAATATGTTTAAACACTCATATATACCAATGAATAAACCATGGTTGATCACTTATAGGAAACTCCTTGTCGAGGACCTGTGCACCCCCAGGATTAGTCGGGCCTTGGTTTGAATACCCGGTGTTAATCCAAAAAAAAAAACACCTTTTGCCATATAAGTTGTAATTTGTATATTTTCACTTTGCAAAAACTAGTTCTATTAAAGGGAAATCAATATTTGTTTTTCTTACATTTGATTCGTAGGATTCATTTGATTTTCGATAACTTAGTTGTTGTTTCTTTTTAATTAAGAGCCATGAAGTAATCCAAATATATATTTTCTTGTCTTCATGCTAGAAACATATTTATTGTCATTATTATATGTTTTAATTTAGAGTTAAGAAAATATTTATATCATGCCAAACACAACATTTGAGGAAATTAATAAGACAGTTTAAATAGAACTATAATAAATAATATAGAAGTTAAACATTAGAGACTTAATCCTTGCCCTTATTTATTTATTTTAAACTTGCTTGTTACCCTATATTAAGATCGACATTAAATGAATATTAATTCATAAATAACTGTCACATTGCACCCTTTTTATCATCTAATCGATATATGTATATATATACATGTACAAGTATATATATGCTTCACCATCAAAATAAATTTTTAGCATCAAATTATCAAAAAATATCGCAATGGCAAGGTCTATCAACTTTTTATTCACGGTTGCTTCGTTTTTAGGAATAGCATTAATAGTCTCTCCTATCCTTGCTATTGAGAATGATGATGAATAAATCGCAGCTGAATATATTGATGACGAAAATATAGCTGCATCACCAGAAAGTTCTACGGAGATTTTGCTAGGATTTTTGAAAAATTGTGCAAATACAATATCAAAGGTTGTTGGAGACAAATTCTTCAATTACATATTTGAGGATGAAAACAACCTGGACTACGATACTTGTAGTGAAGTCACGGGATCCGGTAAAGAATGTCACGGTGCTCTAGTTAAATATGTTGCTGAAGGGCCAATGTTTTAGGCCAATTATGATTTTTATTTGAAAAGGGGCGAGGACCTATATAATATTTGCTTGTCTGTGTTCATGGGTTAGGGCATATATTTTCTTTTTGATATTTATCAATTTCAAAGATTTACTACGTCGATTGTTTGAATACAATATTATGTAATAATATGTTTGGTTGTGGTATTGGTTAAATTAATTTTACATCACTTGGTATTAAACTTAATTTCCTCTCTCCTTGAATATACTCATGATCACATCTAATCATATTTTTTAAAAACAGAAGAAAAAAAAGGTGTTTTATATTTATTTCTATCATGAAGTTTTAATTTATTGTTGATGATCGTAAAAATAACATGATATTCTTCAAATGAAGAACTTTAAACTTATAGTAAATTGATTGGTACTAGCAAGTGTAATATTCTTGGGCTTTTTTAAAAATATTTTTTTTATTTGATTTTATGAAAATTAAAATTGATATTTGTGAAAATCCAAGATTTAAAATTTAAAGAAAATATATATATTTTTAGGTAAAATTATCTTCTTATTCATGTATTTTGTTTTTGACTAAAATAAAACCAAGCTAACTTGAAAATAGGCGAGTTACTGTTCAACATGAACAACACCTAGCCGGTAGGAGCGTATTTCCAATCTCCACTGTCCAGAATGAATACAATATCCAAGCGCATATCATATCCAAAAATACACATGATCCAACGGTGAAAGAGAGAGGACTCGATCAGCGACCAAAACTGCCCTACAACGCGTGTTTCCTTTTGTTTTCCAGGATATTTCCGATAATAAGTTTTATCAAACGGAAATTGAAATTTCAAATCCCTCTAGCCAATAATAGAGGCGTGTGAGAAGAACAATAAATCCAAAAACAAGAATGATCAAACGGTTGATGCCAGAGATATGACCACTAGAGCATACTGCCTTCTATGGGTTGGCTCCTCCAAATTCTACACTTCTCTCTCTCTAGCTGAAGTTGCTCTATTGTTTCTCTCTCTGTTTTTTTTTTTGGACTAGCCAGCCTCTTTGCTGTTTTAAAGGCAAATTTTCCATTAATTAAATTTTGTCCCTCATTTATGCCTTTATGTATTTTATTTTATTTTTCACATAAAATATCTAGTTTTTCTGTTTAAATCTCTAGTCCTTACCAAACTCTTATTGAGCTGAGATCTTAACCAAGGTAGGACAACATGTTAATAGGCTTCATGCAAAATGTTATCCCAATCTGACGATTGGATTGAGAGCTCTTTTCTTTAACATAAAATCGGTCAGTTCATGACTTTTCATCAACAATCCAAATTTTCTTGTTCATCCTCATATAAATTATATCAACTATCCTTCTAAAGCTTTAGAGTCATTTTATTATTTTGGAATATATTCATTTGAAATTTTCCATCTTTATTTATTTATCAGGCTTATTATTATTTCAAGGTAACGTCACTGATTTTTAATCGGTGCTTGCACCTTTAGTCCTGCCTTTTCATTGTACTATCCATTCTTATAATTTATTCTTTATTACCCCTCTTATTTCTTATAAACATTTTATCATTTTTCTTATTATTTTATCCATCAAAACACGTTATCAGTTTCTTAGTCGTTATGAATTCTAAACTAAATTTCATTTTATAGAGATCATCTCCTCCATCATACATGTCACGACCCGAATCCTGGATCCATGACCGGCACATAGGCAAGGTTCCCCTCCAAGGTTCCATACCTATGCGAACCCAAACTTACACACAAACTTATCCTAACTCAATCAGAGTTCAACGCAGCATTAATAACAAAATCAACTTCATATATAACTGAATTGTCTTAATACAAGAGTTAATATAAATTCGGAGTTTTGGAGCACTAACTAGACATAAAGGAAAATGTACAAATTACAACCAAAAGAGCAGGTTCGGAAAGTCCAACAAAAGTGACCTGCTATCAAGCTATAAGCCTGAAAAGGATAAATAATGAGAGGGTGAGTTCAACAACTCAGTGAGTAGATAACGTTCAATATACACACACGAGGTAATATAACAATGAGAAATATATATACAAGTATGGCTTTAGGTTCTTATGGAAGTGTTCTCAAATTGGCCATAACAAGAAGATCATATGGTAAAACTCGTCAGAAAATCAAAATGCAATGAGCATGAGGCTCCGTACTGTGGGATGATCAGTCCACACAGGTTGATGACTGCTCCAACCAACTAGGGTTCAGATACGATGTGCACAAAGACTAACACTACCCTTTTAGCATGAGTATTCCGACCGACATACCATAGGTTCATAATCATAATCATAATCAAACAGACGTATTCATATCTCAAGGCTCAACTCATGACATCAATCAAATGAGGAGCTATCAATTCAGAATTCAATTCAAAATATATACTGGTTCATATCAAGAATTCAGATTCAATAATTGATCATGCTTTATCAAAATAAGGATAATAATCAACATATATATTATCAAGAAGCATGATTCAATTCATGTTAACAAATCAAATATTTATACTATTTCTCATGCATATGGAAAATTATCCACTCACCGACTCAAAAGCAAACGAAGCCAAAAGCGCATAACAAGAAAATCCTACCGACGCCCTGTAGAGAATATCGGGGGATTATCCGAATATAAAGGAGACATATTTAAGAACGACTTCGAAAGAACATTTAACCTATTTAATAAACTTAACTAAGGGTGTATTCCATAACCCTATATGTTTTTGAACTAACTAGTTATCTTTCCTAAAAACCCAACATTTAACGGTTTTCCCGAAATCTAATCCATAATAAAACAACTAATAAAATTGGCAATAATTCACTAAATAACCCTTAATTATTCATCAAACTAATCTGCAAAAGCTAATATTACAGCTAGGGAATAATCTGTAATTTATCCTATTTTTAAGGGTCAAATTGCAACTTTTGTCTAATTGGAGGACCAAACTGAAATTTATCATAAATGCATGAATATACTGAAATTCTGACCATAACTAGTCCTCATTTCTGTCCAGATCATCTCATTATACTCCAAGGACCATTCTGGAATTTTACCAAATTTTTAGGGTCAAATTGTAATTTTGTCAAATTGAAGGACTAAATTGAAAGTGTTAAATTCTCTTATCTATACAGTAATTCTGTCCATAATTCATATTTTATTCTGTTTAGAATCTCAGAATATGCTCCAGGGACCAATCTGCAAATTTTCCAAAGTTTGGGGACTAAACGGTAATTTTCCAAAATTGAGGGACCAAACCGAAATTTTGTCATCTTCAACCTCCAACCCAGAATTTTTAACAGAAACCTACTGTTCTTGCCAAATTTCTAACTCAACATTCACCATTTACACAATTCATAACTCAAAATCATCACAATCTTCCATAATCAACTCATTAATCAATTACCCATAACAATCAACCCCATTCCATTCAACTTAATTCATCAATTAACCCAAAACACAATTTTCAAAACCCTAACATTAATCAAAACTGAAATTAAAGCTAAATAAAACATATTATACACATTAAAGCTTAATCTTACCCCTTTTTTACTTATTTCCTCCAACTCCTTTCCTTTTTCCCTTACTTTCCCCTCTTTTCTCTTCTTCTTCTTTCTCACTTCACTCTCCCCGGGGGTCTCTCTCTCAAAAATTCAGATCCCTCTTTCTTTTTTTTTTTTTTTATTTATACTTATTATGTTTATTCAATTACCACACTATCCCTCATTCATTTATACCCACACTTTAAGCCACCAAGGGCTTTATTGTATTTTCCTACCTTTTAATACAAAATATTACAATCTCCCCACCTTATAAAAGTTTAGTCCTCGAAACTTAATAGAAAAGATTGAACACTTACCGAGATTATCGAAAAGATGAGGATACTCCTCACGCATCTTATCCTCGAGCTCCCATGTCGCTTCCTCACGTGAATGACCTTTCCATTTCACTTTTACTGAAGCTATATCCTTTGACCTAAGCTTCCTCACTTGTCGGCCGACTATAGCTTCGGTTGCACCTCATAAACCATATCATCCCTTAATTCAATGGGATAAACCTCTAATACATGCGATGGATCCGACATATACTTCCTTAGCATGGAAACATGAAATACCGGGATGGATAGCGGACAAGTTTGGTGGTAATGCTAACCTATAAGCAACGCCCCAACTCTCTCCGAATCTCATACGGTCCAATGAATCGAGGACTCAACTTGCCTTTCTTCCCAAACCTGAATACTCCTTTTGTCGGTGATACTTTTAAAAACACACAATCACCCACTGGAAAACTCTAAGTCACGCCTTCTTTTATCTGCAGTAACTCTTTTTGTCTACTCGAAATTTGTTTTGGAGCTTATTTCTAATTACCTCTATCTTCTCCGAGGTAATCTGAATCAACTCTGTCCCATTAGCCTCTTCTCACCAACCTCAAACCAACAAACCGGTGATCTACACTTCCGACCATACAAAGCCTCATAAGGTGCCATTTCTATGCTAGCCTGATAACTTTGTTGTAAGCAAATTCCACTAATGGTAGGAACTTACTCCAACCAACTCCAAAATCCATAACACAAGCCCTTAGCATATCCTCCAAGATCTGAATAGTCCTCTCAGATTGACCATCTGTCTGAGGGTGAAAAGTCGGACTCAATCGCACTTTAGTACCCATAGCTTCTTGGAATTTCACCCAAAACCGCGATGTAAACCGTGGACCTCTATCGGACACTATCGAGATTGGCACTCCATGCAACCGCAAATCTCACTAATAAACAATTCTGCCAACTTGGCATATCCATAAGTAATCTTAACTGGCAGAAAATGGGCTGATTTTGTTAGCCTGTCAACAATCACCCATATTGAATCATAACCCTCCGACTCCTAGGCAATCCTGTCACAAAGTCCATTGTGATCCTTTCCCACTTCCATTCGGAATCAACAATGGTTGCAACAATCCAGGAGGTTTCGGTGTTCACCCTTTACCCTCGACAAGTCAAACACCTAGAAACAAAGTCCTACATCGGCCTTCATCCTATTCCACCAATAACACACCTTAAGGTCTTTATACATCTTGGTGGAACCCTTGGATGCATTGTGTAAACCGCCCGATGTGCCTCTACCATCAATTCTCTCCTCGGATCATCTACATCGTGTACACAAAGCCTATCCCTATATCTCAGACATCATCATCACCTATCACAAAACCCGCAACCCTTACCCCGCTCAACCTCATTTCTAATCCCGAGTAGTGAATCATCTTTCTTCCGAAATGCTTTTATCTTATCAAACAAATCGACTTAACCCGGAAAATAAGCAATCATTGCTCCAGCTTCACTAAGATCAAATCGACTCCTTCATCCACCAACTCATGCGGCTCCCCTAATCGAGGTCTTCGTACCTCTCCGAATATGAGCTAAGCTCCCCGATGATTTTCTACTCAAAGCATCGGCAACTACATTTGCCTTACCCGGTGGTAATGTATGGTACAATCATAATCCTTCAGCCAGTTCCATCCATCTCCTCTCGCCTCGGGTTTAGATCCCTCTCGCTGAAAGATGTATTTCAAACTCTTGTGATCCCGTGAAGATCTCACAAGTTTCACCATACAAGTAGTGCCTCCAAATCTTCAAGGCAAAAATTACACCGCCATCTCTAAATCATGTGTAGGATAGTTCCGTTCATGCTTCTTCACGCAGTGAAGCATAGGCAATAACCTTGCCATGCTGCATTAGAACACATCCTAACCCCACTCTCGAAGCATCACAATACAACTTGGTAACCACGTAACCCGATGGTACTTGCTTAGAACAAGCGCGTAGTCAATCTCTCTTTTCAACTCTAAGAAACTTTTCTCCCAAGCTTGGACCAACTGAAACTTAACATTTTTCTGCGTTAACTTAGTCAATGGTGCAGAAATCCGAGAAAAGTTCTCCACAAACCTCCGATAATAGCCGGCCAAACCTAAGAAACTTCTAATCTCTGTCGCCGAAGGAGGTCTAAGCCACCGCTTAATCTGCTTCAATCTTTTGAGGATCAACCTCAATCCCATTCCCTTGACACTACATGCCCAAGAAATGTTACACTCTCCAACCAAAACTCACTCTTTGAGAACTTGCCATACAACTGATGTTCTCGCAGAGTTTGAAGCACCATTCTCAAGTGCTGCTCATGCTCCTCCCTAGACCTCGAATACACCAAAATATCATCAATAAAAACTATCACAAATCGATCAATAAACTGCCCAAATACTCTATTCATTAAATCCATAAAAGCTGCTGGTGCATTCGTCAACCCAAAAGACATCACTAAGAACTCATAATGACCATACCGAGTTCTAAAAGCTGTCTTCAAAATGTCATCCTCTCTTATCCTCAACTGATGATACCCAGATCGAAGATCGATCTTAGAAAAGAATTGAGCTCCCTGCAATTGGTCAAACAAATCATCTATGCGAGGGAGTGGGTATCTATTTCGAACTGTCACCCGATTCAATTGCCTATAATCTATACACAACCTCAATGACCCATCTTTCTTCTTCACAAACAACACTGGGGCTCCCCAAGGGGACACACTTGGTCGGATAAACTTTTTATCCAACAAATCCTGCAGTTGCTCCTTTAGCTCCCTCAATCTAGGCCCATTCTATATGGTGCCATTGATATTGGTTCGATCCTGAACCAAATCAATACAAAACTCAATTTCCCTATATGGAGGCAATCCGGGGTAAGTCATCGGGGAAAGACATCAATAAACTCCCCTAACTATAGGGACTTGGTCTAATTGAGGAACTTCTTTCTCTACATCCACTATGTATGCTAGGTAGCACTGCACCCCTTTTCGGCCATTTTCCTCGAGATAGCCGACAACATTATTGATGGAGACCCAATCTTATCTCCTTGAAATACCAACCCAACTTCTTCATCTAGATCAAATATTATTTTCTTACCCCAACAATTTCTTTAAGCCCTATGCTTTGCCAACCAATCCATTCCTAAAATCACATCAAAATCAACCATATCTAAGACATTTAAGTCTCCCATAAAAATCTTATCTCCAATCTCTATTTCACAATCCAGATACACATACTTCACTAATATTAATTCATCTAAGGGAGTGGAGACTGAAATTGGGGATTTTAACAAAGTTGGTTGTTTATCTAACCTCATGGCAAAATATGGGGAAACAAATGAATAGGTTGCACCCGTATCAAACAACACTTTTGCTTCAAAAGAGCAAACAGGGAAGAATACACGAAACAACCGTGTTGGATGCCCGAGCATCCTGGCCGAGTCAAGGCAAAAACTCTAGCATGCCCCCGACCTGCTTTGATTCGACCTCTATCACCTGCACCCTGGCCTCTTTGACCACGGCCACCAAAACCTCTACCCCCATGAGCCACAGACTGGCTCGTCGATGGTGCCCTGAATAGGATCTTTGGATGAAGCGATAACCCCAGGCGACAATTGTCTCCTCGGGCACTCTCTGATCTTATGACCTATCTGGCCACAACTAAAACAAGCCCCGGTCCTTCGAGCACTCTGCACTAGTATGACTTCCTCCACAGGTCTTGACATGAAGAACTATCACTAGGTGTAATAAATGAACTACGAGGTGCGATCCCCGAACTAAACTCCGAGTACCACTCTTGCCACTCGACCGCTGAGCCACTAACCGACGGCCTCGGTCTTCTAAACCTCCTCTCGAACCCATGAGCCCCGACGGCCACTTCGTCCCTCTAGACGAACACGCACTTAATCCCCGTTGCCTAAAAAGATCGACCCTCTTCTCTAGGCCTCTTAGCCTGGCTCGCATCATATCCTCCAATTCTCGCGCCTCTATCAATGCGCGCTATCAACAACTAAAAGAGTATGATGGAAACACCCGTGACACCATCACCTTATACATAGAGGATTTGAGTCCTCTAATAAACCTCTTTACCCTCCACTCCTCGGTGGGTAGAAGATGTTCCGCATACCTAGGCAATGAGTGAACTTGAGATCATACTCATCCACTTGTCATGCTCCCCGAGATAGCCTCTCAAACTCATAAAGTCGAGCATCCCCGACGCCTCAGGGAGAAACTTGTCTAGGAACATGGAGCTAAACTCCTTCCATGTCCACCTGAGCCTCTACTTGGTCTTGCTCTTTTCTAGACTCAAACCAAGAGATTGCCACATCTCCTTCCAACCCGAATGATGCCAAACTCACGGCTCGGTGGTCCGGACATCCCAAAGCTTCACACCGTCGCCAAATATCATCTAGGAACCTCTGAGTATCCTCTTAACTATCCATCCCAGTAGAAATAGGAGGTTCCAACTGCATGAGTTCATTCAACGTCACATTGACTCCCCGAATAAGCAGGTGAGATGTCGAGGGTACATCTCTATCCCTCCTTCTATCTCTCTCCATAGAAAACTCTATCCGGTCCGCACAACCGGCTAAGTTCTTGAAACTTCAGAATGTGTTCGAGGTCGGGCTACCCCCATACCTGTTTCATCAACAATATCTTCCTCTTCTATCTCCTGAGGCTCTTCCTCCACTGGTGGAGGTACCTCCTCAACATGTTGAGGCACGGGTGCACCGCGCCTCCTTCTCTGCCTTGCAGTTCTCAACCGCCCAATAGGGACATCATCCTGATCATCATCTACTCTAATAGTATCAGCTATTCGGTCCTATTCCTCGGCATTCCTTAAAATAAAAGTGAGAACACTCAAGTCATGCTAGAACAATAGCATGATAATTATCACAAAATTATAGGAAAGCATATCTATCACAAGGAAGAAGACATGCTTGATGAGAATTCAGAATTTCAAAGACAACAAACAAGACATCACGGATCCTAATGCTCCACTTATTACGAAACTTAATTATACTATTGTTTCTTTAACCTAAGGCTCTGATACCAAGTTTGTCACGACCCGAATCCCGATCCATGACCGCACATAGGCAAGGTTCCCCCTCAAGGTTCCATACCTATGCGAACCCAAACTTACACACAAACTTATCCTAACTCAATCAGAGTTCAACGCAGCATTAATAACAAAATCAACTTCATATATAACTGAATTGTCTTAATACAAGAGTTAATATAAATTCGGAGTTTTGGAGCACTAACTAGACATAAAGGAAAATGTACAAATTACAACCAAAAGAGCGGGTTCGGAAAGTCCAACAAAAGTGACTCGCTATCAAGCTATAAGCCCTGAAAAGGATAAATAATGAGAGGGTGAGTTCAACAACTCGGTGAGTAGTCAACGTTCAATATACACACACGAGGTAATATAACAATGAGAAATATATATACAAGTATGGCTTTAGGTTCTTATGGAAGTGTTCTCAAATTGGCCATAACAAGAAGATCATATGGTAAAACTTCGTCGAGAAAATCAAAATGCAATGAGCATGAGGCTCCGTCTTCGTGGGATGATCAGTCCACACAGGTTGGTGACTCCCGACCAACTAGGGTTCGGGTCACGATGTGCACAAAGACTAACACTACCCTCGTTAGCATGGGTATTTCGACCGACATACCATAGGTTCATAATCATAATCATAATCAAACAGACGTATTCATATCTCAAGGCTCAACTCATGACATCAATCAAATGAGGAGCTATCAATTCGTAATTCAATTCAAAATATATCTTGGTTCATATCAAGAATTCGGATTCAATAATTGATCATGCTTTTATCAAAATAAGGATAATAATCAACATATATATTATCAAGAAGCATGATTCAATTCATATTAACAAATCAAATATTTATACTATTTCTCATGCATATGGAAAATTATCCACTCACCACTCAAAAGCAAACGAAGCCAAAAGCGGATAAACAAGAAAATCCTACCGACGCCCACGAGTAGAATATCGAGGATTATCCGAATATAAAGGAGACATATTTAAGAACGACTTCGAAAGAACATTTAACCTATTTAATAAACTTAACTAAGGGTGTATTCCATAACCCTATATGTTTTTGAACTAACTAGTTATCTTTCCTAAAACCCAACATTTAACGGTTTTCCAAAATCTAATCCATAATAAAACAACTAATAAAATTGGCAATAATTCACTAAATAACCCTTAATTATTCATCAAACTAATCTGCAAAAGCTAATATTACAGCTAGGGAATAATCTGTAATTTATCCTATTTTTAAGGGTCAAATTGCAACTTTTGTCTAATTGGAGGACCAAACTGAAATTTATCATAAATGCATGAATATACTGAAATTCTGACCATAACTAGTCCTCATTTCTGTCCAGATCATCTCATTATACTCCAAGGACCATTCTGGAATTTTACCAAATTTTTAGGGTCAAATTGTAATTTTGTCAAATTGAAGGACTAAATTGAAAGTGTTAAATTCTCTTATCTATACAGTAATTCTGTCCATAATTCATATTTTATTCTGTTTAGAATCTCAGAATATGCTCCAGGGACCAATCTGCAAATTTTCCAAAGTTTGGGGACTAAACTGTAATTTTCCAAAATTGAGGGACCAAACCGAAATTTTGTCATCTTCAACCTCCAACCCAGAATTTTTAACAGAAACCTACTGTTCTTGCCAAATTTCTAACTCAACATTCACCATTTACACAATTCATAACTCAAAATCATCACAATCTTCCATAATCAACTCATTAATCAATTACCCATAACAATCAACCCCATTACATTCAACTTAATTCATCAATTAACCCAAAACACAATTTTCAAAACCCTAACATTAATCAAAACTGAAATTAAAGCTAAATAAAACATATTATACACATTAAAGCTTAATCTTACCCCTTTTTACTTATTTCCTCCAACTCCTTTCCTTTTTCCCTTACTTTCCCCTTTTTTCTCTTCTTCTTCTTTCTCACTTCACTCTCCTGCCGGTTCTCTCTCAAAAATTCAGATCCCTCTTTCTTTTTTTTTTTTCTATTTATACTTATTATGTTTATTCAATTACCACACTATCCCTCATTCATTTATACCCACACTTTAAGCCACCAAGGGCTTTATTGTATTTTCCTACCTTTTAATACAAAATATTACAATACATCACAATTATTTTTTTTTATTATTTATCTATTATTTCTTATCTCGGTTTTCATCACTCATCAAGATCTTACTACTTTTAGTCTTATATTTACGCATCTGTATATTTAAATTATAAATTTTTACGGTTTCATATTTTTTATGTATAAAATTACAAAAACTCAATTTCAAAAAACTTCCTGTTTTCACATTGACATGCAAAAACATACATTGAGTCTCCAAAAGGTGCCGAGAGGTTGTCGATTGGCTTTAGGGCACAAAATTATGAAAAACTAATGTCAACAAAAGTTATAGTTTTCACACTAGCATACTAAAACATACTTTGAAACCCCAAAATATATCTAAAATTGGTTGGTAGGCTTTCCAAAACAAAAAATTATGAAAAACAAATTCAATAAAACTTATGCTTTGCATACAGACATGCAAAAACATACCATAAAGCCTCAAAGTATTCCTAAAGTTGACAGTGGGCTTTTGAAAGCATAAAATTAAAAAAAAAATCCAAATTCCAAAAAATTTATGATTTCTACTCCAATATGCAAAAAAAAAAAAAAAAAATGTTTATAGGCTCCAAAATGACCTAAAGTTGGCATATATTTTTTTGGAAGCTCAAAATTTCTTATTGTTTTCATATCAACATGCAAAAAAATATACATTTAGACCCTCAGGATTTTTAAAGCATAAAATTATAAAAAACTTTTCACAAAACTAAATTGTTTTTGCACCAACATTAAAAAAACATACCTAAAGTTGGCCAGTGGGATTTTTAAAGGATAAATTTATAAAAAACCAGTTGCACAAAATTTATAATTATTGCACTGACATGCAAAAACATACTATGGGATCTCGGATTGTGTGTCAAGCCTGCTTTCTAAAATAACATCAAATTGTTAATATTGGATAATTTTAAATATATTAATATCAAGATTATTGAAAAAAACATCAAATTTGATATTTTTTTTTTATCCAAACACACTTTTATAAGAACATCCACACCACGTTACCAAAACACAATCAAAAGTAGTACGAGGTATCATGCTTAGCAAGCTAGTCGTGAGATTACTTCTTCAAGGGAACTTTCTTGCTTTATGCTTTGAACCCACCTTGCCTTGATTCTTACTTGCTCTATGCTTTGCTTCAAATTCATAGCAATCCCTGGAGTTGCCCGAGTAGCAAAAAATTCTGTCACTTCATCAGCCTTTTCATTGCTGCAGAACTGCCAGACTAATTTAATCAGACCAATGATTGATTAGTCCTATAAATCTTGCAATTTGACCAGCCAAAACCAATCCCTACTTCAAGAAATGTTTTTCACATCATGGATTAGTTTAAGGATGACATTGTCGCCAACCAGTCATATGTCTGCTCATACATTCACACACCAACTTGTCAAGCTGGTGGTTTGAAGGAAAAAAGAGGCAGTTTTAGAGGTAAAAACTTCAGATTCAATTACCTTCTCCTCTGCATGCATATGTCCGAATCACCTAGTTGTTTTCGTAATGTTAGTGGAGAATTTGATCCATAACTTGACAACTGGGGATGATATCATGGTATGCAGGGACCAAGAGGAGGTATTGCTAGAGAATTTTATCCATAACTTGATAACTGGGGATGATATGCAGGCACTACAAAAGAAGCTATCCCTCTGTATGTTCAAGTAGTAGGCATACAAGCACTGTCTTCAAGAAAGATTTTTGGGCTGATTTCCACGAATTAGCTATGATGAATTGCATCTAAATATGGTTGATTAAAAAAATACTTACTGGTGTGATGATATCTCTAATGAAATGGGTGATTAGAAGTCCATCACCATATTTGTTCAAGATTAGGTCCCAATTCTCCTGCATCAAAGACCAAATGCATGCCACAGCAGAATTATGCAGGATATTAGTATCTTCATAACACCTACTGATAATGCTTTCCCGAGTAATTAAATATTTCCTGCATACCTTCAACCATCTCCATGCTATTTCGCGGCCCTCTAAGCTAATTCCATCCAGTCCATAGGTGATATCCTGATCCCGAACCTGAAAATATATTAAGACAAAATCAGTGACCTGAACTAAAACCAGTAAGAAAATGGATGTCGTTATTTATATTTGCTAAGCGAAAGTGGGATACCTCATCAGACACCAACAGGTTCAGAACTTCTAGAACTATCTCCGAGTCTGGACATGAAGCTATACATCCTGCAATGTAAAAAATATGACATGTAATGTATCTATTTTTTTTTTCTGAAAAAAAAAACACGCCCTTTTAGCTTTAATGCTACCAAATCTTACCCAAAACACGTTCCTTCTCATTAACTGTATCGGTTTCTCTCAAAATCTTCAACAAGGACTCAAAACCATTTCTATTTGTGGTGCTAGCATTCCTCATTATAGCAATGTACGCAGCCTGCAATGAAACCGGATACTCTGCTATCATATTTGAAGAGGTTCACATAAGAATGAGAAATTGTCCTGCTTAGAGTTTATGTTTTACCTTTCTTATATCAGCTGAAAGAAGAGGTGTGGCTCTGTCATTTAACAACGATTCAAACCGCTGCATTGCTTCACTGTGAGTTTTATCATGCCCAAAGGTAGCCAAGGCCTTGTATACTTCTCCTCTTAACATTGTATTTAAGTGGATCTCACCTGGAACCGATTCCCATCCTAATTTCCTGCAAGACATAATGAACACATGTGGCTTTTTTAAATATCGCAGAAAGAAACTTAGTCCAATATATGACACAACTTTGTAAAAAAGAACAAAGCATGTTATTATAAACAAGGTTACAAGAAGACTGAAAAAGAAATCATAAGGGTGAAAGAGTTCAAGCTGACCCTTGAAAAATTGCAAGTTTTAGAAAAGCCAAAAGGTTTTCATTAAACATTTTCAACTACATAATAATAATAATAATAATACTTACTCAGCAGAAAATAGGAGGAGGTTGATGAAAAACGTTTTCAACTCATTCACTGCATCTGGGATGGCGTCTATCGAGATCTCAACGACACTATAGCATACCTGTTTTGTGAATTATTTGGGAGTCAGATGGCCACTGGTGTCCGAGCAAACATAAGAAACTTAAACTATTAATCAAATCACACAGTAAACTTACATCAATGAGTTTTGACAATACAGCATAATCCAGCTCTTTTCTGTATACATCCATCAAAGAAAGCAAAGATGATATTGATATTTCACAAGCCTGGCAAAGAGCAAATGCATCATCCAGAACCCCTGAAAATGTGTTAAAATAGATGTCATTCTACTTAATTTTTAGTTTATGATGTGAAAAAGACTTGGACTTCAGTAAAATTTCGTGTTATACACTTGCCAACAAGTACGCCTAGGGCCACCCAGCTCAAGTTATAGGGATTCATCAATTGCACCAACTACAGTATTGCTAGCAAGGAAAAGAAACTGATTCGTTTGTTTCGAATGTACTGATAGCATGTAATCCACGTATGAGGAAAGTGTATGTTTCCACAATGTGATGAGCGCCAATCGATAGATAATCATCTAATGCAGCAGTTAGAGCTTAATAGCGACAATCCATACATACCAAATTTATCCGTTGCCAACAAGCAATTTTTCTCTACTGCTTTCCTCAGTTGAGCTGCAAGTTTATCTTCATATTTTACTCTATAGAAACCACTCTGCTCAACGTTAACTTTGACCCATACAAGCTCGGAACATTTCTCCTCGTTAGCTTCATTGAATGAGCCAGAATACCCATCAGAAGATGAAAAGAGCTCAGATAAATCCACCTTTTCAAATTTTGACTCTAACAGGAAATTCTTGCGTCTGTTGTAAGAGCCAAGGAGCAAAGTTATGGGAACAATCCATTTCCCCTCACCATGCAAACCAGATGACAGGAATTGTGACTGCAAACACCGAATCAGGATTAGATATCCTCACTTATATGAGATCACCTCCAAGAGATTTTGGAAAAAAAAGTGAGTCCTAACCCCACAGTTATTGGTGAAAAGGAAAACCCTGCAACAAATTCGTGCTTTCTTATTAACCGAAAAGTTACCTGTTCAAATTCTAAGAAGTGGTCTTGAGATTTTACGGAAATGACTGGATATCCTTTTTGCTTTGTCCAGCTATCCATCATTTTGTTCACTTGAATACCAGATTCTGCTGAAAGAACGCTCCATAAATCTTCTGTCTTGGCATTTTTCCAAGCGTATTTTTCCATGTATGAGCTCAAGGCTTTCTAGTTTGAAAATGAAGTCAAATGGTTAAGCATGTAAACTATAGGAAGTTGCTTTCCAATTTACAGAAGAAAAATAACATTCCGAAACGCAATCAAATACCAATCCCTTGACTCCCCCATACTCGTTCAAAGTTTCTGCTAAAGTAAGAACTTCACAATGACAAGCCTACCACCCAGCACAACTGTTAATTAGATTACCGCGACCCCTCAGGAACTATAACCTTATTATTGAGTAGATTTGTGATCTTAGTATCTATATATTACAGGAAAGCGTGGAAATCCAGAACCATTTGCAGGTAATTTTATCCCATTCGTGGCCATGATCGAAGGGGCTGGCAACATACTTAAAGGGTTTCCAATAGCTACCGCAATAAAATTGTGAGACAAAGCTGATCTAGGAAAAAAAGATTTTGACTCCGAATGCATCATAGCAGACTTACAGTACGTTCTACAGAGAGAGGACTGGGAACGAAAAGCAGTCTCTGACTGGTCTTAACCGAATCTCTGCACGACATGCATTCATAACAAAACAAGCTCCCAGTATTGAATGACATATCCACATTATAAACATTCATGCACTGCTTAAGATTTGACATTATAGGATATATCTTTTTTCGGCTGAAATGATCCTCCCTAGAAAAAGAGAATTGACTCTAAACTATCAAATAACCTCTCACCTGCAATATGTCATCCCCAAGATAGCCCTGCAACATTCTGATAACAGCTGATCCCTTCTTATAGCTGATTGCATCGAAGATTTCATTCACTGAACGAGCTTGGTGTACCTCCACCTGAAAAGTATGACTTTTAAAGAACACAACTTATTTGGGTGGTGTTGTACTTGAAACAGTACATTGTCACGACCTTTATATGGCTTATGCATATACCATAAAGGATAAACTAATTTATTGATATTGTAACACCTATATTCTTGGTCAATCAACTTAAACTTAAAATTCAGCCCAAACCTAGCTCAAACTAACTGACCTAAGCCACCAGTGGAGAGTTTCTGCTCTTTTATTTTTGATGGTATGCTTTGTTTGTTCGAGGCTTTTCTTTATAGATTTGATTTAATGTTTTAGAATGCTCTACTCTTGTATTGTTTTAGTCCAATGATTGGATTGTAATAAGTATTTTGAATTATAAATTGTTTTATTAATTTTGAGGAATATTTGAAAGTTTGTGAAATGTTGTGCAAATTTATATATATATATATATATATATATTTTTATGATATGTAAATTATGAGGCTTAACTAGGCAAGATGTTATTATAACACTGCTCCAACATTGCCGTTCAGATACCAGAGTTTGGGCCGTGATATACTGGATTAACAATAAGTTAATTTCTTGAACAGCAAATTCTTGCAAAACCATGAATTGCCCACTACCTCAATTGGATGTGATCCTTCTAGAGAATCGACACGCAAACCACCAGTTGTCTGCTGAAGAAACTGAGTCCATATTTTCCACTCAGGAAACAAGCCATCTGTTGCCATGTAACTAATCTGGAAAAATATGAGGTCAGGTCAGGTCTGGTCACGAAGATAAAAATTGTAGCAAAGAGGAAGGTAAAGGTCTCAAAGACTCAATTACCCATGTTGCAAAACCCTCATTTAGCCATAAATGAGTCCACCATTCCATGGTAACTAGATTGCCAAACCAATGATGGGCCACTTCATGCATTACAGCAATTGTCATCTACAGCGAAGAAAAAGATTTCTCTTAAAAAAGGAACACATAAAAGCCTAAGAATAACTCATTCTTCCACCTTACAGATCGTCATTTACGAGGAGGAGCAATGGAAGCAAGGTTAAACTCCCATTTCCTTAGAAGCTATGGAAGTATGGTTTCAGGGAAAATTGTATTCTGGATGCATCATAAATCTCCGGAGAGAAAAGATGATGCTGAAAGCAAGTTGAATTTTCAAACAGCAGTAATAAAGCTAAAAGCAATTTCGCTGCTTTACTTACTTTCTGCTTTCTAGCAGCTGTAGACTGCAGATCATCATATAGTAACTCATTTTCACGATAAATTATTAGACCATAATTCTCCATGGCTCCAGCAGCAAATTCAGGGACAGCAACCATATCCAGCTTAGGAAGTGGGTAGGGCATTGAGAAGTACCTGAAAAAACTCCATCGCCAGGTTAGCATATCAATTTAACAAGTATCTATTTTGATTACTGTTCTCCAGAAAAACATCGATGCCCTGTGTGTGTTATTTGTTTCATTCATACAATCACACGAACAAAACAGAATTCCTCACAACCATTAACAGAATGCAAATCACTTACTCGGCAAATAAATCAAGTGCCTTGACAGCCATACTTAGAGCATATTTCCCTTTGTTAGCCTGACCCAAAGGACAGTACACACGAACCTTGACCCCTGCATGCATGACCCATTCAGAGACATACAAGGTTGTAACATTCATAGTATTTGTGAAAATAAAACAATGCGATTTTCTAACACAACAGAACATAGACTCGGATGTGCATACACACCATCAGCTGTCGTGTCTTCAACATAGTCGAATAACCCAATAAGAACAGCCACCAAATAAGTTGACATGAGAGGAGACTCCTCGAAATAAACAGTCTTGACATTCCCATTAAGCTTTTCATCGATGATTGGCATATTAGACAAAGCTATCAACTCCAACGGCAAATCTATGGTTATTTTGAACGTTGCCTGCTCAGCAAGATCAGTAATAACAGATCAACGAAATTCAGTCATCAGATGTGCAGCACAGAAGAAAGATTAAAGCACAAAATTACCATTACACAATAATAATAAATCTGCATGTGAATTCAACAGGCTTGTTCCGAAAAATGCATGCAGCATACAATTTTAATACCTTGAGCGCAGGTTCATCCCAGCATGGAAAACACCTCCTTGCGTCCACTGCTTCAAACTGAGTAACTGCCATATTCTTCTTCTCTTCTCCATCCATGTAAGTACTATTAAGATCAAATATCAAACAGAGAAATGTACAGTAAATAGAAATCCTCTTCTTCTTCTTCTCTTTTTTGGTTTTGTTGGAAAGAAGTTTCAGATACCGTAGTATATACTTATAGTCCTTTTATACTCTTTGCTTTTTCTGCAAAAGATAAAGTAAATAGAATTGACAAGTTGTGATTCCACTAATTTTATTTCCCATATTTTGGGAACTCAGAGCCAGTGACAAAATACTTGTTTTAGTTCTCAACTGAAACGACTACTTCCTTCTTGGCAATGAAGCTATCTGGAGCAGAAAAGGGTGTTCTTTTCTTTCTTGCATACTGTTGACAAGCATAGAGGAGTTAAGGTTCAATTATCTTGATGCATATTTGTGTAGTGGAGGCTTCAGTTCTCTTCTTCTAGCTTCTCGGTGAAAATCATTTACAGCACAGGTTCACTTATTTATAATTAAGTTCATCCAAGACAGGACAGAGAGAAAAAGAGTACGTACCATCTGTAGAACCCTCTCAAATGCTCATTAAGAATCCCAGAAAAGTCAATCCTTAGGATTCCATCGCCAGCATTAAGTGCTTCTTCAAAGACCAGCATAAGTATCTCATCATCATCATCCAAAAAAATATCACATGGACTAAACTGCTGCTGCAATATATATCAAGAAACAAAATGGTATCAAGAAAGCCTTACGCCAAATTAATCAGAAGAATGAACATCATCAGATACTACGATCAAGCAAGGATTGTTTACTTGGTTCTGAGAGTCAGTGAACAAGACTCCATGGATATTGAGTTCAAGAACATTTAAGACAACGAACTTAGTGGGTTCAATGATTCTAAGGTTAATACATATGGTGCCAGAAAAGGTACAGACTGAAAGATCAGGTTTGAGGTGAAGGTCATAACGATCAGGGATGGCAAACTTTGGTAGTCTTGTTTGGCCTTTGAACTGCTTTTATGTTCCGGTTCCGCTCCATTATTTTCTCCAAATCTCTCTTCTGAGCAACTGAGTGAGGAACTCCGAGGCTTCTTTGTTATTAGTTTTATGTTACCGACGCTAAGCCGCGGCTAAGATATTTTAATTTTCTAAAGAAAAAAAGTTTGTAAAACTTTTAGTGCAATTTTTTTTAATGAATATTTATAATTAAATAAATCAATAACTACATACCACAGGGCATCGTCAATTGACTTTTCAACTACATTTTCCACCACTCCACAGAATGGATGGTCCACAGTAATGGGTCTTTGGCTCCACAGGGCATCGTCAATTGACTTTTCAACTACATTTTCCACCACTCCACAGAATGGATGGTCCACAGTAATGGGTCCTTCCAAATCGGATGTGCCAAAAGACAAGACAGATTGCACCCAACTGCTATAATTTTATTATAAAATATCGAAATAATTAATTAAGATTCTACGAGATTAAAGGATACGATAGTGTGATGTGTGAGCCACACAGAAATGTAGTGATATATATTAGCTTTTGTGTTTACTTTGTCTATATATTAGCTTTTGTGTTTACTTTACTTCGTGGGGTTTGACTTTAGGTGCGCCTGAGTCTTTGTTTTTGCGGTGGTCCATGCTTTTGAATAATAATAATAATAATAATACAGTGCAAAACATATTTTTAAAAATAACATGGATTAGAGCTTTCATAAATAATATATATGATTTGTGAGCTTTAAGTGTCATATGCAAAAGACACATGATTTTATAAGAAGAGAAGAGAGAGAAATAATAAAAGAAAAAGAAGAGTCTAGAGGCACATCAATTTCTGATAATAACATCATCAGTATTTTTAAAAAAATCTTCATAAAATGAATTTAACGATACTAAAAAAGATCATCAACGGTGATCAAAGAAGGCCACATGAGCAGCCCAAAAACAAGTGAGCCCGACACATTTAGACGACTCGTGTGGCCAACTTCATTCACCGTTTATAACATTTTTTATGTTGTTTAACTTGTCTCGTCGAGATCTTTCCAACGGTATCGGTGGTATCGTCATTAGAGCTTTAGTTTGCCTCGAAGGTCATTTTTTTTTCTTTCATTGTTTTCTCTCTCTTCCCTCTCCTCCTTCTAATTTGTGAAGAGAGAAAAAAGTAAAATAAAAATAAAAATAAAGAGACCATGGAGGCACATCGAAGCCCCGTTAACGATACCACCATGCACGTGAAAAAATCTTGACAAGACAAATCCAACAACATCAAAGAATGTAAAAAATGGTGAACGAAGTGGGTCATACAAGTCGTCCAAAGGTGTCGGAGCTTATTTGCCTTTAGGCTGCTAGTGTGTCCCACTCCAGTCACCGTTAGCAACCTTCCTTGGTGTTGTTAGATTTGTCTCGTCGCGATCTTTTCAACAATATTGGTTGTGTGATCATTAGAGTTTCAGTGTGCCTCCGAGATCTTTTTATTTATTTCTTTTTTTTCTCTCTCCTCTCTCCTAATCTAATCCTGTTTCTTTCAAATTGCAATTTAAAAGAGTCGCAGATGATACTTACGACTTGTGAATTGTAGATGTCATATGTGACTCTCTAAACTGTGCTATTTTTCTAAATATTTTTTGCATTATATTTTTTTAGAACGTTAGAAACCAAAAACAAACTTTTATGTTAAGTTTGAAATTAATGCGGGGCAAGTGACATAACCATTGTCACATCCCAAAAACCGACTAGATCGGGACATGACAACCACATAGTCCAAATGAGATAACTATTGTAACAACCTGATTTCCAGATCCATTATGGTATATAGACAAGGTCCCCTTCAAGTTCTTTACTTATATGAACCTAAATATACATACAAATGTTTTATTTTTTATTAACTTAATTAGAGTTAAACGCAACAATGATAACATAAACTTAAGCTTATAATATAAATCAACATCTTAATACAAAAGTTATAACAAATTCCATAATTGTGAGCTCTAACTAGACATAATGAAATAATGTTAATTACAACAAAAGAATAGGTTTTGTAAATCAACAAAAACAACTTATTAACAAAGTTATATGCCCAAAATGATAAGTAGTGAGTGAGTGAGTTCAATAACTCATGAAGTAAATAATGTTCAATATATATATACGAGGTAATACATCAATGAGTAATACACACATATACATACAAGTTTGACTTATGCTTTTATATCAAAGTGATAAATAAAAAATATACATATATTTTTATTTCTATTACAGAACTCATTCTTTTCTGTAATTTTTTTTCAAGCATATAGATTTTAAAAGCAAGAGAGTCAATTTTCTAATAAAAATAGCATGTTGTTTTGGTGCAAGAAAATGTATGATTTGAAGATGATCAATCGGTTATAAATAATGGTATCATTATTTAGAGTTTCATTATTAAAGGTTGTTCATATTATTATAAGTTATTAATTATAATTTATATATTAAAAAGTTATATAAGAATTAAGATATTTTATTGATGAAGTTTGTCGCACCCTCGCGAGCGAAGCGCGGCGATCCTCGATTGGTTTCGGGGTCTTTTATTTTATTGTGTAAAAAGGAGTCGCCACCTAGTATTTGGTCACTAGGAACCCTAACTGGTCTTTCAGAGATTCTAAGGTAAGGGACTGATTGCGTAAAGGGAAGGTATTAGCACCCCTAGTACGCCCTACCTAAGGTAAGCTGCTTGGTGTTTGGTTTGCTTTATAATTGCTATAGTGTTGGTGTTTTCTAATCCCATCAGTTTTTCTAGGTTTGATTCTAACTAAATTTATTAAGATAGAAATCCAAGGAGATTCCATGTGCTTTACAAGCTCATTTTTCCCTTGGTATTTCAAGAGTTTGTGACTCGTAAATCGCAAGGAGGAGGGATAAAAATTTAGAAATCTAGGGCGCTTTAAAAGCCTATTTTTGCCTTTGTGTTTTATACTCTCACGACTCGTAAACCGTGGAGTAAAAAAAATGAAATGCCTTCGATTATAATCAAGGCTTCTTTCAAGGATGTGTTATGACTTATTATCCCTAGAAAATTATTTTGGATATTTACCATTTAAGGTTTCTTTATCCAAATATTAACAGTGAATAATAACAAGTTATTCCCATTAAATATTTTGGATATTCATCCCTTTAGGATTTCTTTATCCAAACATTAATGGTGAATACTAGATGATTTCTCCACAAAATAAGATTTTTATATTTTTTGGAATATTGGCCAACACCCTTTGGAGTTTTACAAACATGTTGTAAAATCCGAAATGCAAGAAAATAATTTTTTGTGTTTAAGAAATCCATGCGAAAACACATTTTTCAAAACTTTCATTTTTTTTTATATAAAAAAAACGTTCAAAACATGTTAGGGTATTGGCCGTATGCAACACACAAGAAAATATTTTTTTTTGTTTTTCAGACATATATATATATATATATATATATATATATATATATATATATATTTGCAACATTTCATGGAAAAAACTGGGTATTTTAATACCAGATTTATATTTTTATAATATAAAAAATATAACAAACCATAAACTAAATACACGAGAAAACCAACGATATTACTTGTTTTTTTTTAGGTTTGGTCCAAATTTCACCCATGTCGTGGTAATGAACCTAGCAGCCTAGCCGGGTCATCGCCCAAACCGGTGACCTACTGGCATCGCAGATTGCATGCGTCGTCAATTACTCACGCATGCACCGCACGATGGCTTGAAGGTAATTAATTTACCTTCGCACGATGGCTCAAATGCTTTAGTAAATGCAAAACAAGAACAGGGGAAAGAAAGACTTACCGGCGAGGCGATGGGCCGGAGGCGGGTGGAGGCGATGGCGCCGATACGATCGGGCGCCGCTTCATGAAGGAAGATCCGACTGCTTTCTTTGTCATGTTACCGCTGCTGTTTGCCGCTTTGGGAGGAAGGATCCCTGCTACTGTGCTGCTCTTGCTTATTGCTGCTCATCGTCTCGTTCACAGGTGGACGAAAGTCTTCCGCTGGCATGGCAAAAGATCGGCGCCCTTGGAGTCTCGGTTTTCTGCTCCTTCTTTACTGTCTTTCGGCCTCCCCTCTTATTTCTCCATCTTCTCTGTAATGAGTTGCTGTTAGCAGCGGAGAGGAAGGGAGAGTGAAGGGGCTGGCGCAGCCCGTTCTCTGGTCAGGAGAAGACGAGGCTGTTCTATATATCTGGCCAGGGGTTTCTCTGGTTTTCTTCTTTAGAAGAGGGGCGGCAGTCAGGGTCTTCTGGTTTACTTCAAAAGGAAAGGGAAATGAGAGGAGTGGAGATGGGAAGGGAGGTCTTAGCCGAGAGAGGGAGATTCTGATGAGGGCAAGACACGGGGCAGTGAGCGGGGCTGTTGGATGGAGAAGAGGAGTATGTGGTGGCTGTCTTGTGGCTGAGAGGGAGAGCAACGGGTAAACCAAAGAGGGAGCCGATTTCAATGAGGGAAAAAGGTTTGTGTTGATGAGAGCTGAAGGGGACCAGTGTGTGGCCAAAGAGAGATCTCTGTTTTCTTTTTAAAAATCAGGAGGGGTGGCTGCTTCATTTAAAAATAAATGAGAGGGGGGAAGGGCTACGGTTTCTTTGCTAGAGAGGATAGGTTTAGGTTTTTCTTTGTGTTTTCTTTTTTTCTGAAAAATTACTCCCCTGTCAATATTTTTCTCCCCCCTCATTATAATGGCTGGAGGTTTATTTATATAGAAAATCTCTACACGTGCTATTCAAGAAAATATTACAATAATTATTGCAGAGATTGTTTTTTATAACCAGTACCAACAAATCCTATATATATGGTATTTTATATTGCAGTGATTATTTTCTAAAAATTTATCAAAAACATGGGTCAAAAATTGGGTAGCAACAACCAGCACGAATCAAATCATATATCTATGGTATGATTATTTTCCATAACCAAGCACGAATCAAATCATATATATATATATATATATATATATATATATATATATATATATGGTATTTTATATTACAGTAATTATATATGATTCATTAATTATCTCCTTGACATATTGCTTCCTTGATATTAGCCTTGATGCTTTATGTTATCGCCACATGTAAACCCTTATTATTATTTTTTTATTTTTTATTTTATTTGAAAATTTATCAACATATGGGTCAAAAATTGGGTAGCAACAAAGTTTATATTTGAAGTTTTTTTATTTGAGGTGTTCGTAAAGAGGTCATGATATTTTATAAGAATAAAAATATATTTGTATATATGATCTAATTTTATATATGCTCTATTAACTAAATCTTTGTTCTTTGATAAATTTTATAGATTGGCAAGTTTGAGAATATATTTGTTTTTACTATTCAATTTGCTTTTAAAAAATTTTCTAAAAAATATTAAATTAATATTTTTAGATATTTTTCAATAATTTTAATGTGTTCATGTTAAAAACATAAAAAAAACTTATTATTTTAATAAATTTTTAATTAAAAAAATATTTCTATAAAAACAGTATTCCTCACATTACTTTCAAACTTAACATGGTTGTAATATTTTGAAATAAAAGAGAAATTTAATAGGAAATTACTACTATACCGTTTAAGGATTAGATTTTAAGTATAAAGACATGGGGGGCATTGAGGTAATTGCACAACCTATTGATAAGTATAAATAGGATGGGTTAAAGAAAAAAGAATCTAAAATTAGAGAGAGAGAGATGGAAGAATAAAAAGAAAGAAGAGAAAGAGATAAAGGAAAGGGAAAAGGATTGCGAAAACTGAATGTTTAAGGTAAATTTATGCTTTAATGTGTAATTGTGGTAATTAGCTTTGATTTTTGTTTTGATAAGGTTTAGGGTTTTGAAGTTTATATTTTAGGGTTAGATTAATGGATTAATTGAAGTGTTATAGGTTAATTGTTATGGGTTAATTATGTTGGGTTTTGAGTTAGAATTTGAGATCTACCATTGTTGGGAGACTAGTGGATTGAGAATTTAGAATCGTGATCAACCAGTCGACCAGTTGGCTTGTTTGACTTTAGTCGATCAGTTGGTGAATTTTGATCGACCGGTTTGCCTGGCTAGTTCGATTGACCAGTTGGTAGATTTCGGTCGACTGGTTAACCAAACAGTAAGAGTTGATCATTTTTTTTTTCAGAAATTTTAGGACATGTTTGGGATTAACCAGGTAGATCCATTTCATTTTTATATTTATGATTTGATCTCAGATCTTAGAGATGTAATATTTTTATGTATTCTTTTATACTCAAACACTTTTGATACTCTACCTATTGGGTATTAGTAGGACTTCCATTGACATCTACATTTGAGTCCTTACTTTTCAATATTAAATTGACAAGATGGTAAGAAATTGATTAAAAAGCTTTGTCTGATTAATTTACTGATAATATCCTTGATTTCTTTTAGCTTTAAAGGATATCAAAATTATTTGCTTTAATTGAAAGAATATTTATTTTACTTCATGATCAATAGATTTATAAAAATAGATGTACTGACCCATGAACTAAGTTAAAGATATATCAATTTATTTTTAGAATTTTGTTTATTTAATTTTTTTTATGCAATTCCTCCCATACTTTTTGATTTCAACATCTTGTAGGAAGACCTAGTAAACTTTTCCTTGGGTTTAACCTGGTATTCACAATCATACTACAAATTATTTTTTGTGATAGTAAAGTCAGAATTAAATTTGGGAGGTTTTTGACATCGACCAAAAGAGTTTCACAAGCAGATTATAACAAGAAATATCATAAGGTGCCAAGGTTCATCAGAAAATCAAAATGCAATGAGCTTGACACTTAATTTACCCCTCAATCATGGCTCATTATAATTACTTATACAATTTTTTTTTATCTTTTCCATCTAAAATTCCCAAGTTATTACAACCATGAAGTCAACTTGGAGCGAACTTTTGAACATAAACAATATAAGAAAATAAAAAATAGCACTGTAACGCAAGATTGTCAATTTCGTTCCATTTCGATCTGGATTGCTGGTATACCTTGTACTATTTTAAAAAAACATAATAAAATAGTCATCTTGATAGGAACTCGGATCATTCTAGGTTTCTCGCTCAAATTCTAGCTGAGATATTTTGGGTTTACTTCATTCGTTTTGTTATGAATAAACTCATTTGCAGCTGACAAGATTTTATTGAGAAATTATAGGTACCGATTCCCATGTACCATTCTTCAATAAAGCATTAAACTCAATGGACATAGCTTCTCTCCATTTATGATCGTTGAGAGTCTGAGAAACATAAACGAGCTCAAGTGATAATGGAAATGCATGCTTGGTAGCTGAAAAATGATGAGATTGCACTTTTTTAAGTTAAATAAAAAAACAATAATGACAAAAAAAAAAGTTAAATTGCAATTTAAAAAAAAACAAATAAGGGGAAAATGCATTAAACAACAAAAGACTCGAATGCTTTGTCTTAACCTGCCAAAACTTTGATTCATGCCAAGAACGAAACTAGGTCTTGACACGACCAAAAGATTGATGTCTTCTCCCAAGTGCAGGAGTGTCGAAGTAATAAATAACCCGGCAAGACCGGGGTCGAACCACAGGGAGGTTTATTGTATAAATTATAGTTAACAACAACACAATAACAACAACAATAATAGTAGTAGTAATAATAATAATAATAAAAAAGAAGAAGAAAAAGAAGTTGATGAGAACTTTGAGTTGCAAGATTAACGTAAGGATTAAAAAAATGATAACAACAAATGTCAAGGTTAGAGGATCCACTAATGGTACGTCAAACAAGTATAGTATAAACTCTTACTAATCAACTGGAAACCACACACAAAGGAGGTTCCAATCGGATTATAAATTGTTAACATGATTACATTAGTTATCTTATTCGAATAATGCTAATACTTGTAAATGTTGTCAGGCATTCATGATTATAACTTATGTTAACAACAAATCAAGTTCCTTTCATAGCTCAGGTGTCGGTTATACCATACGGGATGGGCTATGAAAGTGCCAAGTATTTGTTGTATCAAGTGTTATACAACATAAATCTAGATTAACCATTTCACAAGCAAAGTATTAAAAGTGAACAAGATAACAAATATAAAGCATGTTAGTATCCAACATTAAGGACCATGTTAAGTTTATATTATACTTATTCTTACACCATTAGTGTACCCTTTTCACCTTGACATAATTAACTTAGCAACACATAATGAAAGAAAGAAACATAAATAAACAAGGGAAGGAAATGAAAAGCATAAGCAAGAAATTAATATAAGCAAAACTTAAGCATTACAAAACATAAAGAAAGAGCAAGAGCATGATCTTGATCTGAACACCAAGATGTCTAAATACATGGCAAATGCCTCCTTTTATAGGCCAAAATTCGGAACTATTGATTTGTTGACTAATTGATGAGTGGGTGGCCACATCTTGACTTGGTGACAATCCTTATCTTCTTGTCTGCCAAAAACGTCATTGATGACGTCATAATTTGAACAATCTTCAATCATGAAAGTTCTAGAGAATTGTCTCATCTATCCAGGGTAAAAATTTGAGATCATTTGGACTTCTAGAACTCGAGATATGGGCTGAACACTAAACAGTGTCTGGGCTGCAGGACAGATTCGGACTTCTTTATTGTTGCTGCAATTTGGACTTGAAAACGGCCTTTTTAAATCTTGGGCTTCACATGAAAGTTGTAGGCCTATGTCTTATCTTTCCATCCATATAAAATGGACCTAAATCCAAGATCTACAGCTCCAGATATGACCCGATTACCGAACAGTGTTCCAATTTGGACTGCACCAGCATCTCTTTTCTAAGTTTGGCCATCTCTTTGTCCTTTCAATTTAAGTACTTCAACTCATCAATCAATTCTTTCATTTATGTGATAGGCCTGCATTTAAGATGAACATTTACCATAAATTAAAGGTATCTTAATATATTAGATACGTTATTATAAAACATGCTTTAGTTAAGGAGTTATTGATACTTCAAGTGCAAAATGATGATATAAAACCTTGATAAAAATGCACTTTTAAGTACTAATCAGGTCTAATATTTTTTTTCTCTTAAATTTATTATGCACTAAAACAAAGAATATAAAAAATTACAAAAAATGGCCTAAAAAAGAGCCCAAGTGTGTTGGCCTAATGGCCCAATGTGTTTGGGTGGCTAAAAAAAGAGCCCAAGCACGTTGACCTAATGGCCAAAACCCGCGTGCATGGGCCTTACATTTTTGTTTTTGTCTTGTTAAAAGACAAACAACTTCTCACCCATTTCTATTTTTTTTTTTTTAAATTAGATAACATGTCGTCTGTTTATCCAGATTCCAGCTACCATAGTGGTTGCCGAAAAATTAGGGCTAACCAATTTCCCCGTAACCACCCATTTTAACAAAACAAAAAAAAAAACTAACAAACACCCTCAAAACACCTATAAAACCAATTTAAGCAACTACCTTTGAGCTACTCTCTTCAAATTAGACCCGTGGACACCAAAATAAATCGATTTGGTGGTCGGAATATGTGAAAACAATGACTTTCTCTCTCTATACTGGAACTCGACAAAACTTTCTCTCTCCTTCACAAACTAGAAACTTAAAAATAATAAAAATAAGTTTTTTTTTACCATAATTGAATTTGAGCCTAGTGATACTTTCATTATGACTAAGTTTTGGGCTCACTTATTTGGTAACCTTTTGTCGTAGGTTATTTATAATTAATAATATTTTATTATTCATCGTTTAACTTTGTTTTTAGGATATTCCATGCTCATAATCATTTGACCTCTTGTATATTGAATTTTGGACCATGGTCCAAGCAATGATGTTATTAGTGAATTCTTTAAACTTAAAAAGGTTTGAAATACCTAAATCAAAATCCATAAAACTCACTCAAAACAATCCTTCTTTTTACTGGCAAGCTAAATGGCTAATCTCATCAAATTATCTACTATATTAATAAAAAACAAAGCTAACAGGGATTAGTATTTTACCATGCACTAAGACATATGCCACTGTGGTGTGGATTGAAATAGTAAAATGAATATTTTATTATTCTTAAACAAAATTATTCTACTAGAAATTATAGGCAAAACAGTCTTTTCCATAGGATTTATATGTTATTATCATATTGATCAGGGATAAATTAGTTTTTTCCATAAAACTCGAGTTAGCTTTTTTTTTTAATTTTTTAAAATTGATTTTTTTAGTTCATCCTTCAATGTTTTTTTTTGTTGTTGATGGTAATTAAGCTTTAGATTTTTTTTCATTCATGTCTTTATCAAGTTATCTCATTCTCATTTAATTTTCTGCTTTTAATTTATAATTTTATTTAGAGCAATCGATAATTATAGAAAAGATGTTTTGGAGTGATTTGAAGTAGGTTTTTTTTTTCATAGGTTAAATTACAACAATCCTGAGATTTTGAAATTATAATGAACATCTTGTTAACTTTAAAAATTTATAAAGATTGTGATTATGATGATAATAAAATAACAAAATATTAATATTAGTAATTATTGTTTTGAATTAATTATTATCAAAATGACATCTTTGGATAAAATATACATACCCTTTCATGCTGAAAATTCCTTTCTATTTATTGAGTTGGTTTTTTTGCAAGACAAGACCATGCATGTTCTTACCTTGAATTTTAAACTTGATCAAATCTATCTAGCAGCCTAGTACAATGTTAAACAAAAATTTACCTAAAGCGTATCTTGAGGGCTGACCTGGCAATCTCTTTGCGACCCATTTTGCCACCAAACCCACCCTCATTTCACACCCATTTACAATACCTTGCCATTTCAATCCTTGGACCCCGCTTAACAAGCCTGACCATGCCAAAATAAATCCTTCCCCTAATTAATCGTGTACATGTCCGCATAGAATCATTTCTTTAAGCCCACATTCTGACACGTGTTGAACACCCACTATTCCTAGGCAAAACATGATTAAATAACAGACCACCTAATTTCTGTATCGTGTCACAAATCAAGTAACAATATTGCTAGAGTTCTTCATTGATCATCATCTTTGTTAATTAATCACTCTGTGCTTCGATCAATGGATTCTGAGTTTCTTGAAATCAGACTGACTTTGATTTAATCAAGTTAGAGGCGGAAATTCAGCATTTTTTTTTTATTATCGGTAAGTGCCTTCCATTCACACTGTTATTAAATATGTTCAATGTTCAGTGTTTTTGTTACATGATTGTAATAATGTTAATCTAGTTTTTTGACAATGACATTAGATTAGTCTTGAAGACTATTCTTGTGGAGATTGGTAGCCATTTTTTTTTCTGTGATTTAAATGGTTACGTGTTCTATTTTTTATTTTGTACGTTCTTGCTGCTTGTTTTAGAAATGGTGAAGGATTAGGGGACCTGTCATCTATGGTTTCAAGATTAAAACAACAAAGGCCGAATTTCCGCCACAAGTTTTAGCCTTAGGTAGTGCAGTTAGGAGAAATAATTGGTTGGTAATTAGTTTACAGGAGAGAAGAGAAGGAAGCATGGAATCTGTATGTGATTTTTTTGGAGTGGCAAGGGCAGTAGTTTACTGTAAACCAGATTCAGCAAAGCTGTGCCTGAACTGTGATGGATGCGTGCATTCGGCTAACTTTTTGTCACGAAGGCATCCGCGTTCGCTGCTATGCGATAAGTGCAGTTCACAGCCTGCAATAGCACGGTGCTTAGATGAAAAGTTGTCTGTTTGTCAAGGCTGTGATTGCAGAGCAAATGGATGTTCAATCTTAGGGCATCAGCTTCGGGCATTGAATTGCTATACATGTTGTTACTCTTTAGCTGAGTTTTCGAAGATTTGGTCATCGGTTCTTCAGGGACCTTCTTCAGGAGCCCTTGATTCAGGACGGGATTCACTGAATTCAGCGCCAATAAATGAGAATTGCATTAGTTGGTTGGAACAAGGGGAAAATGAGGGATTGTTTGGCTTGATTACTGGCAAGTTGAATGAACTAGAATCTTGTTCCAAGCTTGAACCTTGGAGGGGGCCGCCGAGCATTATCATGCCGAATCCTACCTACATGTCTTGTTCTACAGATCAAGTGCCTCTGTTGCCAGAGGTGTCAAACCTGCCGAAGGTAACCTTTCACACTGATCTTTTCTTAGCTGCTTCATTCACAAGAAAAAGCTGGTTAAACCTAACTTAAACAGACCTTTTCAAGCAGCAGGGTTGTTCCATCTTCAAGGATATTGGACTTTCTGATGGTGAAGATCTCTGTGAAGGTCTCAACATGGATGACATACCATTGGACTTCGAAAACAGTGATGGAATATTTGGCTGTCCAGAAAGTCATAACAGATATCCGTTTGAGGATGTAGGAAAAGATTGCATGTTAATGGAGAGAAACTTATCGGCTTCACCGAAGTCTAATGGCCCTATCGAGAATGCTATGAGGTTTTCTCGACTCTAATTTTCCTCTCAAGCCATCTTCAATCACAAGCATGTTAGTAATTCTTTCCATTTCACACTAACTGAGGTAGTCGGATGTTAATTTGCATTATGTGTGTGCTTTTTCAGTGTCATCATCGGGACAACAGGATTGTGTTGCCTTCCAATCATCTTGTGTTTCGGGCCTTGTTAGTGCAATACGAGCATAAGTGGTCATGCTAATTGCAGCATGTTTACAAATCCTACTTGCGCAGTAAAACCTTCATCTAGGATTTCCTGGCTGCATCGGGCAAGTTCATCCAAGCACGTCGCTTTCACTATCCAACATAATTGGTGAAAGTAGTGCTGCTGATTATCAAGATTGTGGATTATCGCCAATATTTCTGACTGGTGAATCACCATGGGAATCACATTTGGATGCTAGCTCTCCACACGTAAGAGACAAGGCTAAGATGAGATACAACGAAAAGAAGAAGACACGAACGCAAGTGCTTCAAAAATCTTTGTGGTCTTTTCTATGACAAGTTATGCTTACTTTCAACTCTGAGAGATTCACTCAATTGTCATGTTATTGCAGTTTCAGAAAGCAAATCAGATATGCCTCTCATAAAGCCAGGGCTGATACTCGAAAACGAGTAAATCCACAATCATCAAATGAATATTATTTTAAACTTGCTTGTTACCCTATATTAAGATCGACATTAAATGAATATTAATTCATAAATAACTGTCACATTGCATCCCTTTTATCATCTAAGCCATATATGTATATATATACATGTACAAGTATATATATGCTTCACCATCAAAATAATTTTTTAGCATCAAATTTCAAAAAATATCGCAATGGCAAGGTCTATCAACTTTTTATTCATGGTGCTTCTGTTCTTGGGAATAACAGTAATAGTCTCTCCTATCCTTGCTATTGAGAATGACAATGAATCAATCGCAGCTGAATATATTGATGACGAAAATATAGCTGCATCACCAGAAAGTTCTACGTAGATTTTGCCAGGATTTTTCAAAAATTGTGCAAATACGGTATCAAAGGCTGCTGGAGACAAAGTCTTCAATTACATATTTGAGGATGAAAACAACCTGAACTACGATACTTGTAGTGAAGTCACGGGATCCGGTAAAGAATGTCACGGTGCTCTGGTTAAATATGTTGCTAAAGGGCCAATGTTTAAGGCCAATTATGATTTTTATTTGAAAAGGGGCGAGGACCTATATAATATTTGCTTGTCTGTGTTCATGGGTTAGGGCATTGATTGTGCATCAAAAGTATCATTAAGTCTCTTATTTTACATATGTATTTATTGTTTTTATTTGGGTTTTTTTTAATAATTGATGTGCTTTTTAGTAATGAAGTTTGTTTTAATGTTTTGATAGGTTTTTGGAGCTTAAATGAATTATTTCAGAAAATTCAACGTCGGAATTCGGAACAAAGAATTGAAGAGAAATTTAGTTGAAGATTGAAGAAAATCTTGGTTCAAATAAGTGCTCCAAATTTGCCCCAAAAATCAATTCTATTCCAATTCTAGAAAAGAATATCATATGATCTATTTCAAGCCCAAACTTGCCTTATGTTGTGTGCAAACTTCAACCATCAAACACTCAAGGTTTTAATGTCAATCTTAGCCCAAATAATAGATACATTTGTATCCTTATTTGATGCTTAAATTCAGCCCCAAATCAGCCTCAAATCAGCCTCCAAATCAGCCCAAGCACAATCCATGATCTTACATGTCCACACAACAAATAACATTTGATTTATTTTGGATAATTCATTGATCCAAGAGGGCAAGCACATGGATGGAAAGCTGGAGGGGACATTGTCACATTATTTTGGGTCAAAAAGAAGAAATAGACAGCTCACAAAGGAGGAAGAAAAACGTGCACCAAAGTGTTCTCCAAGCTGGCCTGATTTGATTTTCCAGAACACCTTTGGGTGTTTTGCCCATAACTTTTGACTCAGATGTCCAAATGAGCTGTTCTTTAATGATCTGGAAAGCTAACAGAATGGCCTATAAATATGTCTCTAATAGCCATCTTCAAAGGAGGCTTATAAGAGGGTCGAATTGCTGTCCAAAGTTAGAGTCAGATTTGTGTCCGAATATTTACTGAAATTGTGTTGTGTTCTTTATAGATTTCGGTTCTTTAGCTTGTAAAACTTATTATTTCAGTGTGATTCAAGTTATTTCATGTTTATTGAAGTGTCCTCATATATAATCATGGTTGGCTAATCTCCTTCTTGGATCCAAATCAAGGATGATGGTGATTGAGGTGAGTTCTTTAAGATATGATTGAATCTTAATGTTTATCTTCTTATTTTCTTCATGAATGTTTTATTATTGCAAAGAAATTTTAGAAATCATTTAGGTAATGTTATAATCTTGAATTTTTATGCACAAACCTTAGTTTTGGTATAGAGATTGCTTGATTCAATGTCTTACTTAATATGAAAGTACTTGTTCATTCTTAAGCAATAATCAATCTTCATCTTTTTAAACTTCATTGTAATATCTTCCGATCTAATATCACCATCGTTGATATTAGGTTGAGTTATCTAATATATGTTGAAGGAATCACCAATACATCACCATTAAAATTGATTTGGACCAAGACTTACTTTTTCTTGTCATTTAAAATCTATTTACACTTTTTCATCTTTGAAAACAAATCCATCAATCATTTTCAACCAAGTTATTGTTAATTTAATCTCTCTTGAGTTTTTTTGTTACCTAGCTTAATTTCCAGATCTAGCTCTCTATGGATATGACCTCGATCTTACCGAGTTAATTGCTACATCGCACACTCGTGCACTTGCGAGTTAAAACAAACCGAACATAAAAAGCGGTCAAGCAATTTTGGCGCCGTTCTTGGAGCTAGCAAGCAAAGGTAACAAATTTATATTTGATTATTGGAAAACAAAAAAAATACATATAAATAAAAAATCAAATGGCTGGTTTTACCGCCTAAAAAAAAAATTTCCTCAACCTGTCGGATATTGGACTGTGGACTGGAATTAATTATTGGATTTTGGTTGGTTCAGCCATTTTTCTTTTATTGTCTATTCTAATTAGTTTCTAATATTTATTGTTTATATTATAAGGCTGGTTTTACCGCCTCTTGTTTATTCTATTTTATTTTGTTGTTATTATTTTTCTTATATTTATTGTTTGAAGTGCTTGGCCAAGATACCGCCTTTTGTTTATTTTATTTTCTTTTGTTGTTTTGTTGTGATTATTTTTCTTATATTTATTGTTTGAAGTGCTTGGCCAAGATATTACGCCTTTTTTATTCATGCTTGTTATAATTATCTTTTAATGTTTATTGTTGTTAATATTGCTTATTAGTTGGAGAGTGAATTTCTTAATTTGTCGTATTTTTATTTTTGAGCTATTACTTTATCTTTTACGTTTCATTTACTTTTATTTGCAATTTTTTTTTCTTCTTTCCTTTCCTTTCATATTCATATAATTGTTATATTATTTTTCATCATGGCTAATGTTGAAGATGTAGAGGGTGAAGGGAGTGTTCAAGGTAATGGACCTCCACAATTCAATGATCAACCTAATTTTCGAACTCTAGGGAGTATCTTCACCCGGCTAGACAAAGTACACCTTCGTGTATTATCTTGCCTCTTAACCAACAAGCTTTCAATTTGAAACCGGGCATGATTCAACTTCTTCCCACATTTCACGGTATGGATTCTGAAAATCCATACATACATATTAAGGACTTTGAAGAGGTATGTAATACTTTTATTGATAGAACATGCACCGAGGAAACTATTCGGCTTAAATTGTTCCCATTCTCTCTAAAGGATAAAGCCAAGCTTTGGCTAAACTCCTCAAGGCCCTAGGTCTATAGGTACATGGAGAGAAATGCAAGCTGAATTTTTGAAAAAATACTTCCCCACTCATAGGACGGCAGCCTTACAACGTCAAATGATGAATTTTTCTTGTAGTCCAAATGAGTCATTTCACCAAGCTTGGGAAAGGTTCAAAGACTTGTTAAATGCATGCCCCCACCATGGTTTTGAGATGTGGAGGTTAGTGAGTTTCTTCTACGACTCTCTTACCGCAGATTTTAAAAAGCTAGTGTCAACCATGTGTAATGGTGAGTTTTATGACAAAGAACCAAGTGAAGCCTTTGATTTCTTTGATCAATTGGCTGAAAACACAAAGTAATGGGAGACTTCTCTCCCACTTCATGTTGAGTCTAGAAACACCATTTCTCATTCAAGTGGGAAGTTCCAATTGAAAGAGACTGATGACCTCAATGCTAGATTAGCCTCATTGGCTAGGAAAGTAGAGTCTCTTGAGATTAAAAAAGTGCATGTCATGAGTGAACAACAAGAGGAAAGTTGTGTTGTTTGTGAGAGTAAAGGACATAGGACAACTGAGTGTCCTACCATTCCAGCCTTCAAGGAAGTGCTATATGGCCAAACTTCTGATTCAAGTAATGTTAGAAAGCCATTTTCAAACCAAGTAGGCAATCCCTACTCTGAGACCTACAATCTCGGATGGAGGAACCACCTAAATTTTGGATGGAGAAATGAGGGCTCTTCAGTACCTCAAACATTTCAACCTCCACCCCAACCATTTCATGCTCCCACACATAACACCTACCAACCACCTCATAAGAGATCCCTAGAGGATACTCTTCAACAATTCATGCAAACACAAGGAGGAATCAACAACCAAGCTTACAAATTTCAAGACCAGACCAATAGGACCTTAGATGACATTCGAAGTCAACTAACCAAGTTGACTCAATCACTAAGCATTCAAGAGAAGGGAAAGATCCCAGCTCAACCAATGCCAAATCCTAGAGGTCAGGTACACATGAGTGAATCCTCATCTAGTGAACCTTCAAGCCATGAACAAGTCCAAGCCATCACAACCCTTAGAAATGGAAAGATTGTTGACAAAGCTATAGGTTTTGAGATTCCTAGAGGTATTGTGGAGGAGAAATCTAAGGAAAGTGAAGAGGAAATCAAAACACAAGTGACAAATGAGAGCTTGAGTGACAAAGAAGGTGAGATAAATGAGAAAGAGATGAGTGAGAAAGGAGATGATTCAAGAAAAATTGGAGTCAAAGTGAGTGATTTAGAATTTGTTCCTAGAGCACCATTTCCACAAAGGTTAGGGAAACCTAAACATGATCTTATGAACTCGGAAATCTATGAATTGTTCAAACAAGTAAAAGTCAACATTCCACTCCTTAATGCAATTAAACAAGTCCCATCTTATGCAAAGTTCCTTAAGGACTTATGCACAGTTAAAAGGAGATTGAATGTGAAAGAAAGAGCCTTTCTAACTGAACATGCTAGTGCCATCATCCAGTTTAAGACCCCTCCCAAATACAAAGATCCTGGTTGTCCTACCATTTCATGCATTATTGGAAATCATAAGATAGACCAAGCTTTGTTGGATTTAGGAGCAAGTGTGAATTTGATACCCTACACTGTTTACGAACAGTTAGGTTTAGGAGAAATCAAGCCTACTCGAATCACCCTTCAATTAGCTGATAGGTCAATCAAGATTCCCAGGGGTATTGTTGAGGATGTGTTGGTCCAAGTAGATAAATTCTACTTTCCTGTTGATTTTGTAGTACTAGACACCGCACCAATTCAAGGTTCTAATGCTCCCATCCCAGTCATCTTAGGTAGACATTTCCTAGCTACATCCAATGCTTTAATCAACTGTAGGAATGGGGTGATGAAATTGTCTTTTGGGAATATGACTGTGGAGATGAACATATTCAATGTCTCCAAACAAATTGGTGAACATGAGGACATTAGAGAGGTGGATTTCATCCAAACAGTTTGTCAAGAACACTTTGAGAGAGAGTGGATCAAGGATCCATTGGAGAGAACTTTAATTCATGATGAAAGATTTTGTTCTTTGGAATGTGTTGATGAGGAAGTAAGAGAACTCGAGACTTATCTATATCCAATGCCTATTATGTCAATAGGTCAATGGACCCCATCGTTTGAGCCTTTGATTTCACCCCAAGTGAAAGCTGAGGCATCTCTTGTCCAACCTTATAAACCAGAAAGGAAGCCTTTACCAAGTGATCTTAAGTATGCTTTTCTAGGGGAAGATGAATCATATCCTATTATGATTTTATCAAAACTTAGCATAGAGCAGGAACAAGAACTTTTGAGAGTGGTGAGAAAACACAAGAAAGCAATTGGGTGGACTATTACTGACTTGAAAGGAATTAGCCCTCTTTTATATACACATAGAATCTATCTTGAAGAAGAGGCTAAATCTGTGAGGCAAATGCAAAGACGATTGAACCCAAACATGAAGGAAGTAGTGAGAGGTGAAGTGCTTAAGTTACTTGATGCAGGTATCATCTACCCCATTGCAAACTCAAAATGGGTTAGTCCAACCCAAGTTGTCCCTAAAAAATCTGGAGTCACGGTAGTGAAGAATGAAAATAATGAGCTAGTACCAACTAGAATCCAAACTGGATGGCGTATGTGCATTGATTATCGTAAGTTGAACATGGTGACTAGAAAGGACCATTTTCCACTTCCATTTTTAGACCAAGTGCTTGAAAGAGTAGCCGGAAGAGCTTTCTATTGTTTTCTTGATGGATACTCAGGTTACAACCAAATTGAGATTTCTTTAGAAGACCAAGAAAAAACCACTTTCACTTGTCCTTTTGGTACCTATGCTTATAGAAGAATGCCTTTTGGCTTGTGTAATGCACCAGCCACTTTTCAAAGGTGTATGATGAGTATCTTTAGTGACATGGTGGAAAATTTTTTGGAAGTTTTCATGGATGATTTTTCAGTTTATGGGGATTCTTATGAGTTGTGTCTAATGCATTTGGAAAAAGTTCTTGAAAGGTGTGAGGAGAGCAATCTTGTACTCAATTGGGAGAAGTGTCATTTTATGGTGACACATGGCATTGTTTTAGGTCACATTGTCTCTTTAAAAGGGATAGAGGTAGATAAGTCAAAGGTTGAAGTCATTCAAAAATTACCTGCCCCTCGGACTGTGAAAGATGTGAGATCCTTTTTAGGACACGCTGGTTTTTTACCAAGATTCATTCATTCTTTTAGTACCATTGCCAAACCATTGTGTAACTTGTTGTCACAAGATGTTCAATTTGATTGGACATCAAAATGTCAAGAAGCTTTTGAAAAGCTTAAAGGGTTGTTGACCACTACACCAATCATGCAAGCTCCTGATTGGTCTTTACCATTTAAACTGATGTGTGATGCTAGTGATTTTGCGGTAGGGGCTGTTTTAGGGCAAAGAAAAGATAAGAAACCTCATGTCATTTATTATGCTAGCAAGACTTTGAATGATGCTCAATTGAATTACACTACAACTGAAAAAGAACTCTTAGCTGTGGTCTTTGCATTAGACAAGTTTAGGTCTTATTTGGTTGGATCTCTTGTTATTGTTTTCACTGATCATGCAGCATTGAAATACTTGCTCACAAAACAAGATGCCAAGCCACGTTTGATTCGATGGATCCTCCTACTCCAAGAGTTTAACCTTGAAATTCGAGATAAAAAGGGAGTAGAAAATGTAGTGGCTGATCATTTGTCTCATCTTTCAAGCTATGAGACCATAATTGATGAATCTCCAATAAATGAATTCTTTGCTGATGAAAATTTATTTTGTGCAGGTACCGTTTCCTATATTGGTTCTCCATGGTATGCTGACATAGCAAATTACCTAGCCACAAGTCAGATTCCTTCTCATTGGTCTAAACTTGACAAACAAAAATTCTTGCGCAACGTGCATACCTTTTTTTAGGATGGCCCCTACCTATTTAAATACTGCCCTGACCAAATTGTTAGGCGGTGCATCCCTGATCATGAAATTCCAAGTGTAATTAATTTTTGTCATGCATTAGCTTTGTGGTGGGCATTTCTCTTCCAAGAAAACCACTGCCAAGATCTTGCAGTGTGGTTTTTATTGGCCCACCATGTTCAAAGATGTCCATGCCTTCTGTGTTGCATGTGACCGATGCCAACGACTAGGTAACCTCACTAGGCGTAACATGATGCCCCTAAACCCTATTTTTGTTTTGGAAATATTTGATTGTTGGGGGATTGATTTCATGGGACCTTTTCCAAGTTCATTTGGTTACCAATTCATCCTTGTAGCTGTTGATTATGTGTCTAAATGGGTGGAGGCCATTGCATCTCGAACCAATGACCATCGAGTAGTGGTCAAATTCTTGAAAGAAAATATTTTTGTAACAAGCCCGTTGGAATTTTGATGAAAAAATATGGTGTAATTCACAAGGTCAGTACCCCCTATCACCCACAGACGAGTGGCCAAGCTGAGTTGGCAAATAGGGAGATCAAGAACATTTTAGAGAAAACAATCAATTCAAACCGTAAAGATTGGTCCCTAAGACTAGTTGATGTTTTGTGGGCATATCGCACTGCTTACAAGACCTCTTTAGGAATGTCTCCTTATAGGCTAGTTTATGGAAAGCCTTGTCATCTCCCTGTTGAGATTGAACACCGTGCATATTGGGCCATCCGGCAATTCAATGACAATGAAAACGAGGTTGGCAAAAATAGAAAGCTTCAATTGGATGAATTAGAGGAGCTGAGAAATGATGCATTTGAAAATGCAAAAATTTCAAAACATAAGATGAAAGCTTTGCATGATAAACATATTTTTAGAAAATCCTTTCATGTTGGTCAAAAGGTTCTCTTGTATAATTCACGATTACATCTCTTTCCTGGGAAGTTGAGGACAAAATGGATTGGTCCATTTGTGATTAAATCCATCTCTGAGCATGGTGCATTTGAGGTAGAAAATCCTAAGAATGGAAATGTTTTCAAAGTAAATGGTCATCGATTGAAACCTTATCTTGAAAACGTTGTGGCTGAAGTTGAGACATTGGATCTTGAAGATCCAATACCATTGTAGTATCAGAAGTAATGAGTTTTTATTTTTATTTTTATTTTTATTTCATTTTTATTTATTTCGTTCTTCCATCTCTTATATTTTCTTGTTCATGCATTAGGGACAATGCATTATTTTAAGTTGGGGGGTGTGAGGTTCTTTATTTTCAAAAAAAAAACACATCAATGTTTTCTTTTAGTTGTGATATCGCAGTAAAAAAAAATCAAGCAAGAAGTCACTCATGTCCAATTCAATCGGACATTCATCCTTGAGAACAAAAGGGGAGTAACAGTTTTCTAATCTTTATACCTTTTTTCTCTTTCTTTTTTTTCATTGATGATAATGTAAAACTTAATTTTAGATATTTGATTATGTTGAATGCGTGAGATGACCATGCTTGTTAGAAAAAATTTTTTGCATTCGTACGTGAACGAGTCTTGTTTAGGATCAACATTACATTTTTGGATTCCTTATTGTGTTGAACATTGCATGCTTTAATTTGGGATGGATAATATCTTATAAAGCAAGATATAGCATACTTTTTTTTAAGATTATTGAAGTACATCTTTCCTTGTAAAAGTTGTGTGAGTTGTGTGATTATGCATGAAAGATGAATGTGATGTTTTACTTGTGATTATCCCTTTTGATCTAGTCCTAAACAAGGTTCAAGTGAATAGAGTAATCATTATTACACAAATGTGTACAAAGTTCTATCTACTCCAATGTTTTGAGTTGCTCAGTAACTAGGGGTATTCATCACAAATGTTTATCTTTATGTCAAACGGCAGCTTGAAATATGAGTATGCAAAGCACTTTAAGTTTGTGACTTTGTGAGTAACCGGGTGCATTCATCACAAATGTTTGTATTCGCATCAAAAGGGAAATGACCACTTAAAGAAAAAGAATAAATAATATCATAAAAAAAAGAAAAAAAAAAGAAGAAAAGAAAAAAAAATATACAAATATTTCTCTAGTTTGCTACCTTGTTTGTAGTAGTGAGAAGGGGAGATTACAAGTTGAGTTTTCGCGTGAATCAATTATGTTGGTTGCATGATAAATACGATTGAATTTGGAATTTTGTATGGATGTTTGATTTAGAGAATGTGAGTATGCTTATTTTTCTTTATTTGCTATTGTGTACACTAAATTAAAGATACCAATGTTTGCATGATAGGTCCTTTAAGTGTGATGAGTCGAGCCTAATTATGTTGTTATTATTCTTTTTATTTCAAAGGTTTTATGTTTTGTTTTGCTTGAGGACTAGCAAAATCTAAGTTGGGGTTGTGATTGTGCATCAAAAGTATCATTAAGTCTCTTATTTTACATATGTATTTATTGTTTTTATTTGGGTTTTTTATAATAATTGATGTGCTTTTTAGTAATGAAGTTTGTTTTAATGTTTTGATAGGTTTTTGGAGCTTAAATGAATTATTTCAGAAAATTCAACGTCGGAATTTGGAACAAAGAATTGAAGAGAAATTTAGTTGAAGATTGAAGAAAATCTTGGTTCAAATAAGTGCTCCAAATTTGCCCCAAAAATCAATTCTATTCCAATTCTAGAAAAGAATATCATATGATCTATTTCAAGCCCAAACTTGCCTTATGTTGTGTGCAAACTTCAACCATCAAACACTCAAGGTTTTAATGTCAATCTTAGCCCAAATAATAGATACATTTGTATCCTTATTTGATGCTTAAATTCAGCCCCAAATCAGCCTCAAATCAGCCTCCAAATCAGCCCAAGCACAATCCATGATCTTACATGTCCACACAACAAATAACATTTGATTTATTTTGGATAATTCATTGATCCAAGAGGGCAAGCACATGGATGGAAAGCTGGAGGGGACATTGTCACATTATTTTGGGTCAAAAAGAAGAAATAGACAGCTCACAAAGGAGGAAGAAAAACGTGCACCAAAGTGTTCTCCAAGCTGGCCTGATTTGATTTTCCAGAACACCTTTCGGTGTTTTGCCCATAACGTTTGACTCAGATGTCCAAATGAGCTGTTCTTTAATGATCTGGAAAGCTAACAGAATGGCCTATAAATATGTCTCTAATAGCCATCTTCAAAGGAGGCTTCTAAGAGGGTCGAATTGCTGTCCAAAGTTAGAGTCAGATTTGTGTCCGAATATTTACTGAAATTGTGTTGTGTTCTTTATAGATTTCGGTTCTTTAGCTTGTAAAACTTATTATTTCAGTGTGATTCAAGTTATTTCATGTTTATTGAAGTGTCCTCATATATAATCATGGTTGGCTAATCTCCTTCTTGGATCCAAATCAAGGATGATGGTGATTGAGGTGAGTTCTTTAAGATATGATTGAATCTTAATGTTTATCTTCTTATTTTCTTCATGAATGTTTTATTATTGCAAAGAAATTTTAGAAATCATTTAGGTAATGTTATAATCTTGAATTTTTATGCACAAACCTTAGTTTTGGTATAGAGATTGCTTGATTCAATGTCTTACTTAATATGAAAGTACTTGTTCATTCTTAAGCAATAATCAATCTTCATCTTTTTAAACTTCATTGTAATATCTTCCGATCTAATATCACCATCGTTGATATTAGGTTGATTTATCTAATATATGTTGAAGGAATCACCAATACATCACCATTAAAATTGATTTGGACCAAGACTTACTTTTTCTTGTCATTTAAAATCTATTTACACTTTTTTATCTTTGACAACAAATCCATCAATCATTTTCAACCAAGTTATTGTTAATTTAATTTCTCTTGAGTTTTTTTGTTACCTAGCTTAATTTCCAGATCTAGCTCTCTGTGGATATGACCTCGATCTTACCGAGTTAATTGCTACATCGCACACTCGTGCACTTGCGAGTTAGAACAAGCCGAACATAAAAAGCGGTCAAGCAGGCATATATTTTCTTTTTGATATTTATCAATTTCAAAGATTTACTACGTCGATTGTTTGAATACAATATTATGTAATAATATGTTTGGTTGTGGTATTGGTTAAATTAATTTTACATCACTTGGTATTAAACTTAATTTCCTCTCTCCTTGAATATACTCATGATCACATCTAATCATATTTTTGAAAAAACAGAAGAAAAAAAAGGTGTTTTATATTTATTTCTATCATGAAGTTTTAATTTATTGTTGATGATCGTAAAAATAACATGATATTCGTCAAATGAAGAGCTTTAAACTTATAGTAAATGGATTGGTATTAGCAAGTGTAATATTCTTGGGCTTTTTTAAAAATATTTTTCTATTTGATTTTATGAAAATTAAAATTGATATTTGTGAAAATCCAAGATTTAAAATTTAAAGAAAGAATATATATTTTTAGGTGAAATTATCTACTTATTCATGTATTTTGTTTTTTACTAAAATAAAACCAAGCTAACTTGAAAATAGAAGAGATACTATTCAACATGAATAACACCTAGCCGGTAGGAGCGTGTTTCTAATCTCCACTGTCCAGAATGAATACAATATCCAAGCGCATATCATATCCAAAAATACACATGATCCAACGGTGAAAGAGAGAGGACTCGATCAGCGACCAAAACTGCCCTACAACACGTGTTTCCTTTTGTTCTCCAGGATATTTCCGATTATAAGTTTTATCAAACGGAAATTGAAAATTCAAATCCCTCTAGCCAATAATAGAGGCGTGTGAGAAGAACAATAAATCCAAAAACAAGAATGATCAAACGGTTGATGCCAAAGATATGACCACTAGAGCATACTGCCTTCTATGGGTTGGCTCCTCCAAATTCTACACTTCTCTCTCTCTAGCTGAAGTTGCTCTATTGTTTCTCTCTCTTTTTTTTTTTTTGGACTAGCCAGCCTCTTTGCTGTTTTAAAGGCAAATTTTTCATTAATTAAATTTTGTCCCTCATTTATGCCTTTATGTATTTTATTTTATTTTTCACATAAAATATCTAGTTTTTCTGTTTAAATCTCTAGTCCTTACCAAGCTCTTATTGAGCTGAGATCTTAAACCAAGGTAGGACAACATGTTAATAGGCTTCATGCAAAATGTTATCCCAATCTGACGATTGGATTGAGAGCTCTTTTCTTTAACATAAAATCGGTCAGTTCATGACTTTTCGTCAACAATCCAAATTTTCTTGTTCATCCTCATATAAATTATATCAACTATCCTTCTAAACCTTTAGAGTCATTTTATTATTTTGGAATATATTCATTTGAAATTTTCCATCTTTATTTATTTATCAGGCTTATTATTATTTCAAGGTAACGTCACTGATTTTTAATCGGTGCTTGCACCTTTAGTCCTGCCTTTTCATTGTACTATCCTTTCTTATAATTTATTCTTTATTACCCCTCTTATTTCTTATAAACATTTTATCATTTTTCTTATTATTTTATCCATCGAAACACGTTATCAGTTTCTTAGTCGTTATGAATTCTAAACTAAATTTCATTTTATAGAGATCATCTCCTCCATCATACATCACAATTATTTTTTTTATTTATCTATTATTTCTTATCTCGGTTTTCATCACTCATCAAGATCTTACTACTTTTAGTCTTATATTTACGCATCTGTATATTTAAATTATAAATTTTTAGGGTTTCATATTTTTTATGTATAAAATTACAAAAACTCAATTCCAAAAACTTCTTGGTTTTCACATTGACATGCAAAAACATACATTGAGTCTCCAAAAGGTGCCGAGAGGTTGTCGATTAGCTTTAGGGCACAAAATTATGAAAAACTAATGTCAACAAAAGTTATAGTTTTCACACCAGCATACTAAAACATACTTTGAAACCCCAAAATATATCTAAAATTGGTTGGTAGGCTTTCCAAAACAAAAAATTATGAAAAACAAATTCAATAAAACTTATGCTTTGCATACAGACATGCAAAAACATACCATAAAGCCTCAAAGTGTTCCTAAAGTTGACAGTGGGCATTTGAAAGCATAAAATTAAAAAAAAATCCAAATTCCAAAAAATTTATGGGTTCTACTCCAATATGCAAAAAAAAAAAACATGTTTATAGGCTCCAAAATGACCTAAAGTTGGCATATATTTTTTTGGAAGCTAAAAATTTCTTATTTTTTTCATATCAACATGCAAAAAAATATACATTTAGACCCTCAAAGTTGTGTGGGATTTTTAAAGCATAAAATTATAAAAAACTTTTCACAAAACTAAATTGTTTTTGCACCAACATTAAAAAAACATACCTAAAGTTGGCCAGTGGGATTTTTAAAGGATAAATTTATGAAAAACCAGTTGCACAAAATTTATAATTATTGCACTGACATGCAAAAACATACTATGGGATCTCGGATTGTGTGTCAAGTCTGCTTTCTAAAATAACATCAAATTGTTAATATTGGATAATTTTAAATATATTAATATCAAGATTATTGAAAAAAACATCAAATTTGATATTTTTTTTTATCCAAACACACTTTTATAAGAACATCCACACCACGTTACCAAAACACAATCAAAAGTAGTACGAGGTATCATGCTTAGCAAGCTAGTCGTGAGATTACTTCTTCAAGGGAACTTTCTTGCTTTATGCTTTGAACCCACCTTGCCTTGATTCTTACTTGCTCTATGCTTTGCTTCAAATCCATAGCAATCCCTGGAGTTGCCCGAGTAGCAAAAAATTCTGTCACTTCATCAGCCTTTTCATTGCTGCAGAACTGCCAGACTAATTTAATCAGACCAATGATTGATTAGTCCTATAAATCTTGCAATTTGACCAGCCAAAAACCTATCCCTACTTCAAGAAATGTTTTTCACATCATGGATTAGTTTAAGGATGACATTGTCGCCAACCAGTCATATGTCTGCTCATACATTCACACACCAACTTGTCAAGCTGGTGGTTTGAAGGAAAAAGAGGCAGTTTTAGAAAACTTCAGATTCAATTACCTTCTCCTCTGCATGCATATGTCCGAATCACCTAGTTGTTTTCGTAATGTTAGTGGAGAATTTGATCCATAACTTGACAACTGGGGATGATATCATGGTATGCAGGGACCAAGAGGAGGTATTGCTAGAGAATTTTATCCATAACTTGATAACTGGGGATGATATGCAGGCACTACAAAAGAAGCTATCCCTCTGTATGTTCAAGTAGTAGGCATACAAGCACTGTCTTCAAGAAAGATTTTTGGGCTGATTTCCAAGAATTAGATATGATGAATTGCATCTAAATATGGTTGATTAAAAAAATACTTACTGGTGTGATGATATCTCTAATGAAATGGGTGATTAGAAGTCCACCATATTTGTTCAAGATTAGGTCCCAATTCTCCTGCATCAAAGACCAAATGCATGCCACAGCAGAATTATGCAGGATATTAGTATCTTCATAACACCTACTGATAATGCTTTCCCGAGTAATTAAATATTTCCTGCATACCTTCAACCATCTCCATGCTATTTCGCGGCCCTCTAAGCTAATTCCATCCAGTCCATAGATGATATCCTGATCCCGAACCTGAAAATATATTAAGACAAAATCAGTGACCTGAACTAAAACCAGTAAGAAAATGGATGTCGTTATTTATATTTGCTAAGCGAAAGTGGGATACCTCATCAGACACCAACAGGTTCAGAACTTCTAGAACTATCTCCGAGTCTGGACATGAAGCTATACATCCTGCAATGTAAAAAATATGACATGTAATGTATCTATTTTTTTTTTCTGAAAAAAAAAAACACGCCCTTTTGGCTTTAATGCTACCAAATCTTACCCAAAACACGTTCCTTCTCATGAACTGTATCGGTTTCTCTCAAAATCTTCAACAAGGACTCAAAACCATTTCTATTTGTGGTGCTAGCATTCCTCATTATAGCAATGTACGCAGCCTGCAATGAAACCGGATACTCTGCTATCATATTTGAAGAGGTTCACATAAGAATGAGAAATTGTCCTGCTTAGAGTTTATGTTTTACCTTTCTTATATCAGCTGAAAGAAGAGGTGTGGCTCTGTCATTTAACAACGATTCAAACCGCTGCATTGCTTCACTGTGAGTTTTATCATGCCCAAAGGTAGCCAAGGCCTTGTATACTTCTCCTCTTAACATTGTATTTAAGTGGATCTCACCTGGAACCGATTCCCATCCTAATTTCCTGCAAGACATAATGAACACATGTGGCTTTTTTAAATATCGCAGAAAGAAACTTAGTCCAATATATGACACAACTTTGTAAAAAAGGACAAAGCATGTTATTATAAACAAGGTTACAAGAAGACTGAAAAAGAAATCATAAGGGTGAAAGAGTTCAAGCTGACCCTTGAAAAATTGCAAGTTTTAGAAAAGCCAAAAGGTTTTCATTAAACATTTTCAACTACATAATAATAATAATAATAATAATAATACTTACTCAGCAGAAAATAGGAGGAGGTTGATGAAAAACGTTTTCAACTCATTCACTGCATCTGGGATGGCGTCTATCGAGATCTCAACGACACTATAGCATACCTGTTTTGTGAATTATTTGGGAGTCAGATGGCCACTGGTGTCCGAGCAAACATAAGAAACTTAAACTATTAATCAAATCACACAGTAAACTTACATCAATGAGTTTTGACAATACAGCATAATCCAGCTCTTTTCTGTATACATCCATCAAAGAAAGCAAAGATGATATTGATATTTCACAAGCCTGGCAAAGAGCAAATGCATCATCCAGAACCCCTGAAAATGTGTTAAAATAGATGTCATTCTACTTAATTTTTAGTTTATGATGTGAAAAAGACTTGGACTTCAGTAAAATTTCGTGTTATACACTTGCCAACAAGTACGCCTAGGGCCACCCAGCTCAAGTTATAGGGATTCATCAATTGCACCAACTACGGTATTGCTAGCAAGGAAAAGAAACTGATTCGTTTGTTTCGAATGTACTGATAGCATGTAATCCACGTATGAGGAAAGTGTATGTTTCCACAATGTGATGAGCGCCAATCGATAGATAATCATCTAATGCAGCAGTTAGAGCTTAATAGCGACAATCCATACATACCAAATTTATCCGTTGCCAACAAGCAATTTTTCTCTACTGCTTTCCTCAGTTGAGCTGCAAGTTTATCTTCATATTTTACTCTATAGAAACCACTCTGCTCAACGTTAACTTTGACCCATACAAGCTCGGAACATTTCTCCTCGTTAGCTTCATTGAATGAGCCAGAATACCCATCAGAAGATGAAAAGAGCTCAGATAAATCCACCTTTTCAAATTTTGACTCTAACAGGAAATTCTTGCGTCTGTTGTAAGAGCCAAGGAACAAAGTTATGGGAACAATCCATTTCCCCTCACCATGCAAACCAGATGACAGGAATTGTGACTGCAAACACCGAATCAGGATTAGATATCCTCACTTATATGAGATCACCTCCAAGAGATTTTGGAAAAAAAGTGAGTCCTAACCCCACAGTTATTGGTGAAAAGGAAAACCCTGCAACAAATTCGTGCTTTCTTATTAACCGAAAAGTTACCTGTTCAAATTCTAAGAAGTGGTCTTGAGATTTTACGGAAATGACTGGATATCCTTTTTGCTTTGTCCAGCTATCCATCATTTTGTTCACTTGAATACCAGATTCTGCTGAAAGAACGCTCCATAAATCTTCTGTCTTGGCATTTTTCCAAGCGTATTTTTCCATGTATGAGCTCAAGGCTTTCTAGTTTGAAAATGAAGTCAAATGGTTAAGCATGTAAACTATAGGAAGTTGCTTTCCAATTTACAGAAGAAAAATAACATTCCGAAACGCAATCAAATACCAATCCCTTGACTCCCCCATACTCGTTCAAAGTTTCTGCTAAAGTAAGAACTTCACAATGACAAGCCTACCACCCAGCACAACTGTTAATTAGATTACCGTGACCCCTCAGGGAACTATAACCTTATTATTGAGTAGATTTGTGATCTTAGTATCTATATATTACAGGAAAGCGTGGAAATCCAGAACCATTTGCAGGTAATTTTATCCCATTCGTGGCCATGATCGAAGGGGCTGGCAACATACTTAAAGGGTTTCCAATAGCTACCGCAATAAAATTGTGAGACAAAGCTGATCTAGGAAAAAAAGATTTTGACTCCGAATGCATCATAGCAGACTTACAATACGTTCTACAGAGAGAGGACTGGGAACGAAAAGCAGTCTCTGACTGGTCTTAACCGAATCTCTGCACGACATGCATTCATAACAAAACAAGCTCCCAGTATTGAATGACATATCCACATTATAAACATTCATGCACTGCTTAAGATTTGACATTATAGGATATATCTTTTTTCGGCTGAAATGATCCTCCCTAGAAAAAGAGAATTGACTCTAAACTATCAAATAACCTCTCACCTGCAATATGTCATCCCCAAGATAGCCCTGCAACATTCTGATAACAGCTGATCCCTTCTTATAGCTGATTGCATCGAAGATTTCATTCACTGAACGAGCTTGGTGTACCTCCACCTGAAAAGTATGACTTTTAAAGAACACAACTTATTTGGGTGGTGTTGTACTGGAAACAGTACATTGTCACGACCTTTATATGGCTTATGCATATACCATAAAGGATAAACTAATTTATTGATATTGTAACACCTATATTCTTGGTCAATCAACTTAAATTTAAAATTCAGCCCAAACCTAGCTCAAACTAACTGACCTAAGCCACCAGTGGAGAGTTTCTGCTCTTTTGTTTTTGATGGTATGCTTTGTTTGTTCGAGGCTTTTCTTTATAGATTTGATTTAATGTTTTAGAATGCTCTACTCTTGTATTGTTTTAGTCCAATGATTGGATTGTAATAAGTATTTTGAATTATAAATTGTTTTATCAATTTTGAGGAATATTTGAAAGTTTGTGAAATGTTGTGCAAATTTATATATATATATATATATATATATATATATATTTATGATATGTAAATTATGAGGCTTAACTAGGCAAGATGTTATTATAAAACTGCTCCAACATTGCCGTTCAGATACCAGAGTTTGGGCCGTGATATACTGGATTAACAATAAGTTAATTTCTTGAACAGCAAATTCTTGCAAAACCATGAATTGCCCACTACCTCAATTGGATGTGATCCTTCTAGAGAATCGACACGCAAACCACCAGTTGTCTGCTGAAGAAACTGCGTCCATATTTTCCACTCAGGAAACAAGCCATCTGTTGCCATGTAACTAATCTGGAAAAATATGAGGTCAGGTCAGGTCTGGTCACGAAGATAAAAATTGTAGCAAAGAGGAAGGTAAAGGTCTCAAAGACTCAATTACCCATGTTGCAAAACCCTCATTTAGCCATAAATGAGTCCACCATTCCATGGTAACTAGATTGCCAAACCAATGATGGGCCACTTCATGCATTACAACAATTGTCATCTACAGCGAAGAAAAAGATTTCTCTTAAAAAGGAACACATAAAAGCCTAAGAATAACTCATTCTTCCACCTTACAGATCGTCATTTACGAGGAGGAGCAATGGAAGCAAGGTTAAACTCCCATTTCCTTAGAAGCTATGGAAGTATGGTTTCAGGGAAAATTGTATTCTGGATGCATCATAAATCTCCGGAGAGAAAAGATGATGCTGAAAGCAAGTTGAATTTTCAAACAGCAGTAATAAAGCTAAAAGCAATTTCGCTGCTTTACTTACTCTCTGCTTTCTAGCAGCTGTAGACTGCAGATCATCATATAGTAAGTCATTTTCACGATAAATTATTAGACCATAATTCTCCATGGCTCCAGCAGCAAATTCAGGGACAGCAACCATATCCAGCTTAGGAAGTGGGTAGGGCATTGAGAAGTACCTGAAAAAACTCCATCGCCAGGTTAGCATATCAATTTAACAAGTATCTATTTTGATTACTGTTCTCCAGAAAAACATCGATGCCCTGTGTGTGTTATTTGTTTCATTCATACAATCACACGAACAAAACAGAATTCCTCACAACCATTAACAGAATGCAAATCACTTACTCGGCAAATAAATCAAGTGCCTTGACAGCCATACTTAGAGCATATTTCCCTTTGTTAGCCTGACCCAAAGGACAGTACACACGAACCTTGACCCCTGCATGCATGACCCATTCAGAGACATACAAGGTTGTAACATTCATAGTATTTGTGAAAATAAAACAATGCGATTTTCTAACACAACAGAACATAGACTCGGATGTGCATACACACCATCAGCTGTCGTGTCTTCAACATAGTCGAACAACCCAATAACAACAGCCACCAAATAAGTTGACATGAGAGGAGACTCCTCGAAATAAACAGTCTTGACATTCCCATTAAGCTTTTCATCGATGATTGGCATATTAGACAAAGCTATCAACTCCAACGGCAAATCTATGGTTATTTTGAACGTTGCCTGCTCAGCAAGATCAGTAATAACAGATCAACGAAATTCAGTCATCAGATGTGCAGCACAGAAGAAAGATTAAAGCACAAAATTACCATTACACAATAATAATAAATCTGCATGTGAATTCAACAGGCTTGTTCCGAAAAATGCATGCAGCATACAATTTTAATACCTTGAGCGCAGGTTCATCCCAGCATGGAAAACACCTCCTTGCGTCCACTGCTTCAAACTGAGTAACTGCCATATTCTTCTTCTCTTCTCCATCCATGTAAGTACTATTAAGATCAAATATCAAACAGAGAAATGTACAGTAAATAGAAATCCTCTTCTTCTTCTTCTCTTTTTTGGTTTTGTTGGAAAGAAGTTTCAGATACCGTAGTATATACTTATAGTCCTTTTATACTCTTTGCTTTTTCTGCAAAAGATAAAGTAAATAGAATTGACAAGTTGTGATTCCACTAATTTTATTTCCCATATTTTGGGAACTCAGAGCCAGTGACAAAATACTTGTTTTAGTTCTCAACTGAAACGACTACTTCCTTCTTGGCAATGAAGCTATCTGGAGCAGAAAAGGGTGTTCTTTTCTTTCTTGCATACTGTTGACAAGCATAGAGGAGTTAAGGTTCAATTATCTTGATGCATATTTGTGTAGTGGAGGCTTCAGTTCTCTTCTTCTAGCTTCTCGGTGAAAATCATTTACAGCACAGGTTCACTTATTTATAATTAAGTTCATCCAAGACAGGACAGAGAGAAAAAGAGTACGTACCATCTGTAGAACCCTCTCAAATGCTCATTAAGAATCCCAGAAAAGTCAATCCTTAGGATTCCATCGCCAGCATTAAGTGCTTCTTCAAAGACCAGCATAAGTATCTCATCATCATCATCCAAAAAAATATCACATGGACTAAACTGCTGCTGCAATATATATCAAGAAACAAAATGGTATCAAGAAAGCCTTACGCCAAATTAATCAGAAGAACATCATCAGATACTACGATCAAGCAAGGATTGTTTACTTGGTTCTGAGAGTCAGTGAACAAGACTCCATGGATATTGAGTTCAAGAACATTTAAGACAACGAGCTTAGTGGGTTCAATGATTCTAAGGTTAATACATATGGTGCCAGAAAAGGTACAGACTGAAAGATCAGGTTTGAGGTGAAGGTCATAACGATCAGGTATGGCAAACTTTGGTAGTCTTGTTTGGCCTTTGAACTGCTTTATGTTCCGGTTCCGCTCCATTATTTTCTCCAAATCTCTCTTCTGAGCAACTGAGTGAGGAACTCCGAGGCTTCTTTGTTATTAGTTTTATGTTACCGACGCTAAGCCGCGGCTAAGATATTTTAATTTTCTAAAGAAAAAAAGTTTGTAAAACTTTTAGTGCAATTTTTTTTAATGAATATTTATAATTAAATAAATCAATAACTACATACCACAGGGCATCGTCAATTGACTTTTCAACTACATTTTCCACCACTCCACAGAATGGATGGTCCACAGTAATGGGTCTTTGGCTCCACAGGGCATCGTCAATTGACTTTTCAACTACATTTTCCACCACTCCACAGAATGGATGGTCCACAGTAATGGGTCCTTCCAAATCGGATGTGCCAAAAGACAAGACAGATTGCACCCAACTGCTATAATTTTATAATAAAATATCGAAATAATTAATTAAGATTCTACGAGATTAAAGGATACGATAGTGTGATGTGTGAGCCACACAGAAGAGAGAGAAATAATAAAAGAAAAAGAAGAGTCTAGAGGCACATCAATTTCTGATAATAACATCATCAGTATTTTTAAAAAAATCTTCATAAAATGAATTTAACGATACTAAAAAAGATCATCAACGGTGATCAAAGAAGGCCACATGAGCAGCCCAAAAACAAGTGAGCCCGACACATTTAGACGACTCGTGTGGCCAACTTCATTCACCGTTTATAACATTTTTTATGTTGTTAAACTTGTCTCGTCGAGATCTTTCCAACGGTATCGGTGGTATCGTCATTAGAGCTTTAGTTTGCCTCCAAGGTCATTTTTTTTTCTTTCATTGTTTTCTCTCTCTTCCCTCTCCTCCTTCTAATTTGTGAAGAGAGAAAAAAGTAAAATAAAAATAAAGAGACCATGGAGGCACATCGAAGCCCCGTTAACGATACCACCAGTACCGTTGAAAAAATCTTGACAAGACTAATCCAACAACATCAAAGAATGTAAAAAATGGTGAACGAAGTGGGTCATACAAGTCGTCCAAAGGTGTCGGAGCTTATTTGCCTTTAGGCTGCTAGTGTGTCCCACTCCGGTCACCGTTAGCAACCTTCCTTGGTGTTGTTAGATTTGTCTCGTCGCGATCTTTTCAACAATATTGGTTGTGTTATCATTAGAGTTTCAGTGTGCTTCCGAGATCTTTTTATTTATTTCTTTTTTTTCTCTCTCCTCTCTCTTAATCTAATCCTGTTTCTTTCAAATTGCAATTTAAAAGAGTCGCAGATGATACTTACGACTTGTGAATTGTAGATGTCATATGTGACTCTCTAAACTGTGCTATTTTTCTAAATATTTTTTGCATTATATTTTTTTAGAACGTTAGAAACCAAAAACAAACTTTTATGTTAAGTTTGAAATTAATGCGGGGCAAGTGACATAACCATTGTCACATCCCAAAAACCGACTAGATCGGGACATGACAACCACATAGTCCAAATGAGATAACTATTGTAACAACCTGATTTCCAGATCCATTATGGTATATAGACAAGGTCCCCTTCAAGTTCTTTACTTATATGAACCTAAATATACATACAAATGTTTTCTTTTTATTAACTTAATTAGAGTTAAACGCAACAATGATAACATAAACTTAAGCTTATAATATAAATCAACATCTTAATACAAAAGTTATAACAAATTCCATAATTGTGAGCTCTAACTAGACATAATGAAATAATGTTAATTACAACAAAAGAATAGGTTTTGTAAATCAACAAAAACAACTTATTAACAAAGTTATATGCCCGAAAATGATAAGTAGTGAGTGAGTGAGTTCAATAACTCAGTAAGTAAATAATGTTCAATATATATATACGAGGTAATACATCAATGAGTAATACACACATATACATACAAGTTTGACTTATGCTTTTATATCAAAGTGATAAATAAAAAATATACATATATTTTTATTTCTATTACAGAACTCATTCTTTTCTGTAATTTTTTTTCAAGCATATAGATTTTAAGAGCAAGAGAGTCAATTTTCTAATAAAAATAGCATGTTGTTTTGGTGCAAGAAAATGTATGATTTGAAGATGATCAATCGGTTATAAATAATGGTATCATTATTTAGAGTTTCATTATTAAAGGTTGTTCATATTATTATAAGTTATTAATTATAATTTATATATTAAAAAGTTATATATGAATTAAGATATTTTATTAATGAAGTTTGTCGCACCCTATCGAGCGGAGCGCGGCGTCGCGGCGATCCTCGATTGGTTTCGGGGTCTTTTATTTTATTGTGTAAAAAGGAGTCGCCACCTAGTATTTGGTCACTAGGAACCCTAACTGGTCTTTCAGAGATTCTAAGGTAAGGGACTGGTTGCGTAAAGGGAATGTATTAGCACCCCTAGTACGCCCTACCTAAGGTAAGCTGCTTGGTGTTTGGTTTGCTTTATAATTGCTATAGTGTTGGTGTTTTCTAATCCCATCAGTTTTTCTAGGTTTGATTCTAACTAAATTTATTAAGATAGAAATCCAAGGAGATTCCATGTGCTTTATAAGCTCATTTTTTCCTTGGTATTTCAAGAGTTTGTGACTCGTAAATCGCAAGGAGGAGGGATAAAAATTTAGAAATCTAGGGCGCTTTAAAAGCCTATTTTTGCCTTTGTGTTTTATACTCTCACGGCTCGTAAACCGTGGAGTAAAAAAAATGAAATGTCTTCGATTATAATCAAGGCTTCTTTCAAGGATGTGTGATGACTTATTATCCCTAGAAAATTATTTTGGATATTTACCACTTAAGGTTTCTTTATCCAAATATTAACAGTGAATAATAACAAGTTATTCCCATTAAATATTTTGGATATTCATCCCTTTGGGATTTCTTTATCCAAACATTAATGGTGAATACTAGATGATTTCTCCACAAAATAAGATTTTTATATTTTTTGGAATATTGGCCAACACCCTTTGGAGTTTTACAAACATGTTGTAAAATCCAAATGCAAGAAAATAATTTTTGTGTTTAAGAAATCCATGCGAAAACACATTTTTCAAAACTTTCAATTTTTTTTATATAAAAAAAAAACGTTCAAAACATGTTAGGGTATTGGCCGTATGCAACACACAAGAAAATATTTTTTTTTTGTTTTTCAGACATATATATATATATATATATATATATATATATATATATAAAAAGCAACATTTCATGGAAAAAACTAGGTATTTTAATACCAGATTTATATTTTTACAATATAAAAAATATAACAAACCATAAACTAAATACACGAGAAAACCAACGATATTACTTGTTTTTTTTAGGCTGGGTCCAGCTCGGCCCATGTGGTCGGGTGAACCCAACCAGCCTAGCCGGTCACCGCCCAAACCAATGACCCTACCGGCATCGTTAGCATTGCATGCGTGAATTACTCACGCATGCACTGCACAGTGCGAAGGTAATTAATTTACCTTCGCACAGTGCCCAAATGCTTTAGTAAATGCAAAACAAGAACAGGGAAAGAAAGACTTACCTGGCGAGGCAGCGGCTGGAGGCGATGGCGCTGATACGACTGGGCGCTGCTCATGAAGGAAGATCCGGCCTGCTGCTGTCATGTTACCGCTGCTGTTTGCCGCTTTGGGAGGAAGGATCCTCAGCTCTTTGTCTTTGCTCTTGCTTATTGCTGCTCATCGTCTCGTTCACAGGTGGACGAAAGTCTTCCGCTGGCATGGCAAAAGATCGGCGCCCTTGGAGTCTCGGTTTTCTGCTCCTTCTTTACTGTCTTTCGGCCTCCCCTCTTATTTCTCCATCTTCTCTGTAATGAGCTGCTGTTAGCAGCGGAGAGGAAGGGAGAGTGAAGGGGCTGGCGCAGCCCGTTCTCTGGTCAGGAGAAGACGAGGCTGTTCTATATATCTGGCCAGGGGTTTCTCTGGTTTTCTTCTTTAGAAGAGGGGCGGCAGTCAGGGTCTTCTGGTTTACTTCAAAAGGAAAGGGAAATGAGAGGAGTGGAGATGGGAAGGGAGGTTTTGGCCGAGAGAGGGAGATTCTGATGAGGGCAAGACACGGGGCAGTGAGCGGGGCTGTTGGATGGAGAAGAGGAGTATGTGGTGGCTGTCTTGTGGCTGAGAGGGAGAGCAACGAGTAAACCAAAGAGGGAGCCGATTTCAGTGAGGGAAAAAGGTTTGTGTTGATGAGAGCTGAAGGGGACCAGTGTGTGGCCAAAGAGAGATCTCTGTTTTTTAAAAAAAAATCAGGAGGGGTGGCTGCTTCATTTAAAAATAAATGAGAGGGGGGAAGGGCTACGGTTTCTTTGCTAGAGAGGATAGGTTTAGGTTTTTCTTTGTGTTTTCTTTTTTTCTGAAAAATTACTCCCCTGTCAATATTTTTCTCCCCCCTCATTATAATGGCTGGAGGTTTATTTATATAGAAAATCTCTACACGTGCTATTCAAGGAAATATTACAATAATTATTGCAGAGATTGTTTTCTATAACCAGCACCAACAAATCCTATATATATGGTATTTTATATTGCAGTGATTATTTTCCATAACCAGCACGAATCAAATCATATATCTATGGTATGATTATTTTCCATAACCAAGCACGAATCAAATCATATATATATATGGTATTTTATATTGCAGTAATTATATATGATTCATTAATTATCTCCTTGACATATTGCTTCCTTGATATTAGCCTTGATGCTTTATGTTATCGCCACATGTAAACCCTTATTATTATTTTTTTATTTTTTATTTTATTTGAAAATTTATCAACATATGGGTCAAAAATTGGGTAGCAACAAAGTTTATATTTGAAGTTTTTTTATTTGAGGTGTTCGTAAAGAGGTCGTGATATTTTATAAGAATAAAAATATATTTGTATATATGATCTAATTTTATATATGCTCTATTAACTAAATCTTTGTTCTTTGATAAATTTTATAGATTGGCAAGTTTGAGAATATATTTGTTTTTACTATTCAATTTGCTTTTAAAAAATTTTCTAAAAAATATTAAATTAATATTTTTAGATATTTTTCAATAATTTTAATGTGTTCATGTTAAAAACATAAAAAAAAACTTATTATTTTAATAAATTTTTAATTAAAAAATATTTCTATAAAAACAGTATGCCTCACATTACTTTCAAACTTAACATGGTTGTAATATTTTGAAATAAAAGAGAAATTTAATAGGAAATGACTACTATACCCTTTAAGGATTAGATTTTAAGTATAAAGACATGAGGGGCATTGAGGTAATTGCACAACCTATTGATAAGTATAAATAGGATGGGTTAAAGAAAAAAAGAATCTAAAATTAGAGAGAGAGAGATTGGAGAATAAAAAGAAAGAAGAGAAAGAGATAAAGGAAAGGGAAAACGATTGCAGAAACTAAATGTTTAAGGTAAATTTATGCTTTAATGTGTAATTGTGGTAATTAGCTTTGATTTTTGTTTTGATAAGGTTTAGGGTTTTGAAGTTTATATTTTAGGGTTAGATTAATGGATTAATTGAAGTGTTATGGGTTAATTATGTTGGGTTTTGAGTTAGAATTTGAGATCTACCATTGTTGGGAGACTAGTGGATTGAGAATTTAGAATCGTGATCAACCAGTCGACCAGTTGGCTTGTTTGACTTTAGTCGATCAGTTGGTGAATTTTGATCGACCGGTTTGCTGCTAGTTCGATTGACCAGTTGGTAGATTTCGGTCGACTGGTTAACCAAACAGTAAGAGTTGATCATTTTTTTTTTTCCAGAAATTTTAGGACATGTTTGGGATTAACCAGGTAGATCCATTTCATTTTTATATTTATGATTTGATCTCAGATCTTAGAGATGTAATATTTTTATGTATTCTTTTATACTCAAACACTTTTGATACTCTACCTATTGGGTATTAGTAGGACTTCCATTGACATCTACATTTGAGTCCTTACTTTTCAATATTAAATTGACAGGATGGTAAGAAATTGATTAAAAAGCTTTGTCTGATTAATTTACTGATAATATCCTTGATTTCTTTTAGCTTTAAAGGATATCAAAATTATTTGCTTTAATTGAAAGAATATTTATTTTACTTCTATGATCAATAGATTTATAAAAATAGATGTACAGACCCATGAACTAAGTTAAAGATATATCAATTTATTTTTAGAATTTTGTTTATTTAATTTTTTTTATGCAATTCCTCCCATACTTTTTGATTTCAACATCTTGTAGGAAAACCTAGTAAACTTTTCCTTGGGTTTAACCTGGTATTCACAATCATACTACACATTATTTTTTGTGATAGTAAAGTCAGAATTAAATTTGGGAGGTTTTTGACATCGACCAAAGAGTTTCACAAGCAGATTATAACAAGAAATATCATAAGGTGCCAAGGTTCATCAGAAAATCAAAATGCAATGAGCTTGACACTTAATTTACCCCTCAATCATGGCTCATTATAATTACTTATACAATTTTTTTTTTTATCTTTTCCATCTAAAATTCCCAAGTTATTACAACCATGAAGTCAACTTGGAGCGAACTTTTGAACATAAACAATATAAGAAAATAAAAAATAGCACTGTAACGCAAGATTGTCAATTTCGTTCCATTTCGATCTGGATTGCTGGTATACCTTGTACTATTTTAAAAAAACATAATAAAATAGTCATCTTGATAGGAACTCGGATCATTCTAGGTTTCTCGCTCAAATTCTAGCTGAGATATTTTGGGTTTACTTCATTCGTTTTGTTATGAATAAACTCATTTGCAGCTGACAAGATTTTATTGAGAAATTATAGGTACCGATTCCCATGTACCATTCTTCAATAAAGCATTAAACTCAATGGACATAGCTTCTCTCCATTTATGATCGTTGAGAGTCTGAGAAACATAAACGAGCTCAAGTTATAATGGAAATGCATGCTTGGTAGCTGAAAAATGATGAGATTGCACTTTTTAAAGTTAAATAAAAAACAATAATGACAAAAAAATGTTAAATTGCAATTTAAAAAAAAACAAATAAGGGAAAAATGCATTAAACAACAAAAGACTCGAATGCTTTGTCTTAACCTGCCAAAACTTTGATTCATGCCAAGAACGAAACTAGGTCTAATATTTTTTTTCTCTTAAATTTATTATGCACTAAAACAAAGAATATAAAAAATTACAAAAAATGCCCTAAAAAAGAGCCCAAGTGTGTTGGCCTAATGGCCCAATGTGTTTGGGTCGCTAAAAAAAGAGCCCAAGCACGTTGACCTAATGGCCAAAACCCGCGTGCATGGGCCTTACATTTTTGTTTTTGTCTTGTTAAAAGACAAACAACTTCTCACCCATTTCTATTTTTTTAAAAAAAAAATTAGATAACATGTTACTGTTTATCCAGATTCCAGCTACCATAGTGGTTGCCGAAAAATTAGGGCTAACCAATTTCCCCATAACCACCCATTTTAACAAAACAAAAAAAAACTAACACCCTCAAAACACCTATAAAACCAATTTAAGCAACTACCTTTGAGCTACTCTCTTCAAATTAGACCCGTGGACACCAAAATAAATTAATTTGGTGGTCGGAATATGTGAAAACAATGACTTTCTCTCTCTATACTGGAACTCGACAAAACTTTCTCTCTCCTTCACAAACTAAAAACTTAAAAATAAAAAAAATAAATTTTTTTTTTACCAAAATTGAATTTGAGCCCCGTGATACCTTCATTATGACTAGGTTTTGGGCTCACTTATTTGGTAACCTTTTGTCGTAGGTTATTTATAATTAATAATATTTTATTATTCATTGTTTAACTTTGTTTTTAGGATATTCCATGCTCATAATCATTTGACCTCTTGTATATTGAATTTTGGACCATGGTCCAAGCAATGATGTTATTAGTGAATTCTTTAAACTTAAAAAGGTTTGAAATACCTAAATCAAAATCCATAAAACTCACTCAAAACAATCCTTCTTTTACTGGCAAGCTAAATGGCTAATCTCACCAAATTATCTACTATATTAATAAAAAACAAAGCTAACAGGGATTAGTATTTTACCATGCACTAAGACATATGCCACTGTGGTGTGGATTGAAATAGTAAAATGAATATTTTATTATTCTTAAACAAAATTATTCTACTAGAAATTATAGGCAAAACAGTCTTTTTCATAGGATTTATATGTTATTATCATATTGATCAGGGATAAATTAGTTTTTTCCATAAAACTCGAGTTAGCTTTTTTTTTTAATTTTTTAAAATTGATTTTTTTAGTTCATCCTTCAATGTTTTTTGTTGTTGTTGATGGTAATTAAGATTTAGATTTTTTTTCATTCATGTCTTTATCAAGTTATCTCATTCTCATTTAGTTTTCTACTTTTAATTTATAATTTTATTTAGAGCAATCGATAATTATAGAAAAGGGGTTTTGGAGTGATTTTAAGTAGGTTTTTTTTTTCATAGGTTAAATTACAACAATCCTGAGATTTTGAAATTATAATGAACATCTTGTTAACTTTAAAAATTTATAAAGATTGTGATTATGATGATAATAAAATAACAAAATATTAATATTAGTAATTATTGTTTTGAATTAATTATTATCAAAATGACATCTTTGGATAAAATATACTTACCCTTTCATGCTGAAAATTCCTTTCTATTTATTGAGGTGGTTTTTTTGCAAGACAAGACCATGCATGTTCTTACTTTGAATTTTAAACTTGATCAAATCTATCTAGCAGCCTAGCAGAATGTTAAACAGAAATTTACCTAAAGCGTATCTTGAGGGCTGACCTGGCAATCTCTTTGCGACCCATTTTGCCACCAAACCCACCCTCATTTCACACCCATTTACAATACCTTGCCATTTCAATCCTTGGACCCCGCTTAACAAGCCTGACCATGCCAAAATAAATCTTTCCCCTAATTAATTGTGTACATGTCCGCATAGAATCATTTCTTTAAGCCCACATTCTGACACGTGTTGAACACCCACTATTCCTAGGCAAAACGTGATTAAATAACAGACCACCTAATTTTTGTATCGTGTCAAATCAAGTAACAATATTGCTAGAGTTCTTCATTGATCATCATCTTTGTTAATTAATCACTCTGTGCTTCGATCAATGGATTCTGAGTTTCTTGAAATCAGACTGACTTTGATTTAATCAAGTTAGAGGCGGAAATTCATCATTTTTTTTTTATTATCGGTAAGTGCCTTCCATTCACACTGTTATTAAATATGTTTAATGTTCAGTGTTTTTGTTACATGATTGTAATAATGTTAATCTAGTTTTTTGACAATGACATTAGATTAGTCTTGAAGACTATTCTTGTGGAGATTGGTAACTTTTTTTTTCTGTGATTTAAATGGTTACGTGTTCTATTTTTTATTTTGTACGTTCTTGCTGCTTGTTTTAGAAATGGTGAAGGATTAGGGGACCTGTCATCTATGGTTTCAAGATTAAAACAACAAAGGCCGAATTTCCGCCACAAGTTTTAGCCTTAGGTAGTGCAGTTAGGAGAAATAATTGGTTGGTAATTAGTTTACAGGAGAGAAGAGAAGGAAGCATGGAATCTGTATGTGATTTTTTTGGAGTGGCAAGGGCAGTAGTTTCTTCTAGAAACCGATTCGGAAAAGCTGTGCTCGAACCGTGATGGATCGTGCATTCGGCTAACTTTTTGTCACGAAGGCATCCGCGTTATTGCTATGGCGATAAGTGCGATTCCACGACTGCAATAGCACGGTGCTTAGATGAAAAGTTGTCTGTTTGTCAAGGCTGTGATTGCAGAGCAAATGGATGTTCAATCTTAGGGCATCAGCTTCGGGCATTGAATTGCTATACATGTTGTTACTCTTTAGCTGAGTTTTCGAAGATTTGGTCATCGGTTCTTCAGGGACCTTCTTCAGGAGCCCTTGATTCAGGACGGGATTCACTGAATTCCGCGCCAATAAATGAGAATTGCATTAGTTGGTTGGAACAAGGGGAAAATGAGGGATCGTTTGGCATGATTACTGGCAAGTTGAATGAACTAGAATCTTGTTCCAAGCTTGAACCTTGGAGGGGGCCGTCGAGCATTATCATGCCGAATCCAACCTACATGCCTTGTTCTACAGATCAAGTGCCTCTGTTGCCAGAGGTGTTAAACCTGCCGAAGGTAACCTTTCACACTGATCTTTTCTTAGCTGCTTCATTCACAAGGAAAAGCTGGTTAAACCTAACTTAAACAGACCTTTTCAAGCAGCAGGGTTGTTCCATCTTCAAGGATATTGAACTTTCTGATGGTGAAGATCTCTGTGAAGGTCTCAACATGGATGACATACCATTGGACTTCGAAAACAGTGATGGAATATTTGGCTGTCCAGAAAGTCATAACAGATATCCGTTTGAGGATGTAGGAAAAGATTGCATGTTAATGGAGAAACACTTATCAGTTACCGAGTCTAATGGCCCTATCGAGAATGCTATAGAGGTTTTCTCTGACTCTAATTTTCCTCTGAAGCCATCTTCAATCACAAGCATGTTAGTAATTCTTTCCATTTCACACTAATCTGAGGTAGTCAGATGTTAATTTGCATTATGTGTGTGCTTTTTTGGTGTCATCATCAGAGACAACAGGATTGTGTTGCCTTCCAATCATCTTGTGTTTCTGGCCTGTTAGTGCAATACAGAACATAAGTGGTCATGCTAATTGCACCATGTTTACAAATCCTACTTGCAGCCGAAACCTTCATCTAGGATTTCCTGCTAGTACTGGGCAAGTTCATCCAAGCATGTCGCTTTCACTATCCAACATAATTGGTGAAAGTAGTGCTGTTGATTATCAAGATTGTGGATTATCGCCAATATTTCTAACTGGTGAATCACCATGGGAATCACATTTGGATGCTAGCTCTCCACATGCAAGAGACAAGGCTAAGATGAGATACAACGAAAAGAAGAAGACACGAACGCAAGTGCTTCAAAAATCTTTGTGGTCTTTTCTATGACAAGTTATGCTTACTTTCAACTCTAAGAGATTCACTCAATTGTCATGTTATTGTAGTTTCAGAAAGCAAATCAGATATGCCTCTCGTAAAGCCAGGGCTGATACTCGAAAACGAGTAAAAGGTAGATTTGTTAAAGCTGGGGAAGCATAAGATTATGACCCTCTTCTGTCAAGCAATTTCTGAGCCAGATTACTGAATTGTTATCCCTTTCCTTACAAGTGAATACTGAAAATGAAATAAAAAGGTGATATACTTTCCACTTCTTATGTTGATGCATAATTTTCCTTGTGTATGATCTTTTTTTTTTTAGGGGGATGTTCCAATCAAGCTGGTTTTTGGCATGCAATGGCAGATCTATAGCACTAGTATTCCCTTGGATTTTTTAAGTCGGACAAGCTGCTCACATTCCTGACAAGAACTGAGCTGCCACAACCATCACTACTTGTTAAGCTTCTTCTATTAGAGACCCTCTTTAGGTTTTCTTCCACCTCCTCCACCAACTTGCCTTAAGGAAACACCCTTACTGGCAGTCAATTTTAGGCACTGTAGATGCATACTATCTTCCAGTTTCTCTATTCAATGTAATGAATTTTGTTTTAGTTAAAGTTGTCTGGTTAAAATAAAGGGAAAGTGAATTTCATTTCTCAGAATAATACATGTCAATTTTTACTTCTGCTCGTTGCTCCTGTATTCGATTTGCTGCACATTTGCAGCCCTTAGCTTTAAACACCTTAGTATCTTATTTATTCATTCCCAGAACTCTACAAGAAAGTAGATGCAAAGGCATGGTTTATTCCACTGTTAGACTAAGGCATGACAAAATGATACGAAAGCACCTTGATAATACTCAAATTAAAAAAAATATATATATTTATTGGGCCGACCCAAACAACTGAAATTTCAGCTCAAGATTGACACCAACCTTGATCTATCCAATTATATCCCGACACACATTTCTATGTGTTTTTTTTAGGTTACTAGAAATAATTTATAAATTTTTTATGCACAAATTTTTTTCTATATTTACACATCTTTTTCTATACAAGTAGATACTATTTTTTAACCTAATAACATTGTATCACTAATATTTTCATCAATGATGCATAACAATGATGTCATGACATCACAACTAACAAAGCCATCATGGCTAGCCAATAGTAGAACATCAATCTCTACACTAATAATGTCTCCTTTACCATGAAAAAGTATATAAATACATTCAATCACTAGATAAAATTAAGATCTCATCTTTAGTCAAAACTCCATTTAGCCATAAAAAACTAGGCCGAGCAACATATTTTCATATTCCAATCATAAAATCCAACTATGCCATTCTAGGCATATGCCATAGACTTTTTTTTCTTCATACATATATTTCTCTTACATATCTTTTGATACATACTACACTCCTCTTACACTTATTAACTTAAAAATTAAAGGGTTTTTTGTTTCAATATAAGACTTGTTTTGGAGGAAAGCTCGTGGACTCGTAATCAAGCCTAGTTATACTAACAATACAATCATGAAAAATTCAATTTTTGTCTAAAGTTTTTTTTTTAACTTTATTAGAGGCATCATCCATGAGAAATTGAATAAAATCTAGTTCATTCTCTCCCACCCATCAAATGTTTCCATGGTCGATAAAATTTTAGGATAACAAGTAATAACTTATCTCTCTACCACAAGAACTCCAACCCCCTCCAGCTCTCTAACAACTATCCCAAGTCCCAGCATGTAAGCGCTTAACAATGTTGTTTAAGCCATATAAAAACAACATTACACTCTTTCATTTCATCAAAAAGGTTCAACATGTAGCTCATTACATGTACCATATATACAAAGGTAACTTTAATTTTACAAAGGAACATGACAAAATGACATGGAAAGTATGTATAATACTTTGACTCTTTAAAGGAGCAATTCTCACTATATGAAGAACAATCCTCCATAGATCTTAGCCACATACATGCCCATATCCATCAATCCTCCTACAACTCTTACTAGTATGCTCTCCGATGAAAAGACCTAGACCCGAGGAAAGATTAGTGATTGTACAACCTTATAAGAACAAACATCATTCCTATCAAACATAAGACTTTTAACTTTGTTACACACTTATCTCTCCAAACACTATATCAAAATGAAGGCCAATCTGAACAACTATGAATGCCTTACAAATCCCAAGGTATAAAACACTAGAAGCATCCTAGAACCTATAATATAAAAGAGTGATACTGTGTGCAAAATTCTCCCCATAACTTTTCATAGATATGTTAGGGTATGGTTTAACAACCTTGAACTTGGATCCATCCTTGTTCATGATCTTCACGTTAAGCTCATCTCTCATTTTAACACTATATATTCCGACTAAAAAAAAGCACATTTGAGCTCTTTTCCATCACCAATAAAAAGACAAAAGCGCTAGAGCTTATCTCTAGACGAGAAAATACTAAATATAAAAAATCTACTATAACCAATTTCCATCAAGGTTCTAATTAGTGGTGTCTACAACCAATCATTATAGAAATCCTTGTATACATTCCTTAACAAAACTTTCCTCAATGTAAAATAAGTAAAGAAGAATTATATTCAAGTAGAAAAAACAAGTATTACCAAATAGGGATACTCATTTTCAAAAAGCAGAATCTCCACACCACTATCAATTTCCTACCAAGACATTTATAAAAAAAGAGACCAAGGGACAAATTTGTGATCGGCTGACATTACCTAAGCTCTTGACCATACCTCTTACCACAACACCTATTAAGATGTTTGTGACATTTCATGAATGTATTTTGTAAATGAAAAGTGACACGAACACGAGAAATCCTAAAAAGTTATATCACTTTTACCATGACTATAATCACAACACTGAAGAATATCATGCCTTAAAAAAAAAAGATTCGAAGATTGATCTTCAAAGGATACCTTCAACAATAAGTGAATAAGTGAAGAAGGAGATATGACATGAATAAACATGAAAAAACCCTTATGATACACTACCCGAGATGAAATGATTTTCAAGATTGTATCTCTATCTTTTAAACTTTTTGAATAAAAGCAATAAGTTTCTTTATGGGTCCATGTAAAATCTCTATGACGATATCTTTATTTCTCCATTAAAATCTCTATGACTTTATAAGAAATTTTCATGGCAAGATCTCCATTAAATTCTCCACATCTCTATTGAAATATCCATCACAAGATCTTCATTAAAATATAATAGCCCTTTACACAATACACTAAAGCTGATCTCATGATCACAAATAATTTTTTATTTTTTAGATAAAAATATTTTGTTCTAGAACTTGATAAAACCTCCTATCTTTGCAAGAAAAACTCTTATACTAACAAAAACCACAAAGGTAATATTTTTTTTATGCAAATAAATACAATATTTATACATTAATTATTTTATTCTTCCATTTTACTAGTTAAAATCTTCCAAACATAATTGTTTGAAAGACTCGGAGGGTAAATGATAATCCACTATTTTTTTTTATATAAAAAAAATATCTAGCCAATTAAGCATGGCCCTAACAGCTGGGATTTCACAGATAATTAGGCTAACCTAAATTGTTGGAATTCCAGCCCAAAGAGTTGGAATTTTAGTCTAATATAGATATCGACCTGTCTGTTTAATTTTATCCCAATAAACTCTTACATGTACTTTTTGAGTCCATAAAAGTCACGTATATAAACTTTTGATGCATATAATTTTTACAAAACTTTCTCTATGCAAAATAAATATCTTTTTATGTGCTCATCATCAACGTTTTCATCAATAATACTGTATAACAATTATGACATGACATAAGAACCTAGATAACAGCTACAAACGTTATCTTGTCTCATGGATCACAGCCTAGATAACGTAAGATGATAAGGTGATGATGTGTATAATGATGCTCTTTATGCTGATACAGCTACCATTCTTCATCTCTCCAATATGTGATGTCATGCCAATATTTATGTTGATGGTTGCTGCTGTTAATGACGTGTAGAATATGCTGCTTCTGCTTAAAAGCACTTCGCACTTGGAATTTTATAGGAAAGTGCCGCCTGAATCATTATAAACAGTTCATTCTTGTGTTCTTTAATTTAACATGTTCTTCTTTTGAATGGACTAATGGTTCAGATCATTTCTCTCCAAACCAAAAAGAATGGAAGACGCTCTACGTCTTTAATCACCACAAGAATTAAAGTTCTGCTGATATTTTCCTCCAAAAAAAGCTGAGGAAAATTAGACTATAACTGAAATGAGATTTTGCAGGTACTCAAGGAAAATCACTTGCATATGCATGGTTAATAGCTTCGTTTACATATATAGAGTGTACACACACTTGCAAAACTGTACAGAAAAGAAGTGATAATTAAAATTAGAAAATTTCCAAAGAAAAGAAAAGAAAAACATTTTCTTATATAATTTAATTTCTTTCTGAGGATTACATGGAGAACAATTTCAGGGATCCTCTATTTTTTTTTTTTTTTCTGATCACCCATTTATCCTGTCTGTGTCTCCCTCCTCTTTCCAGGAATAAAGCTGCTGTGGTCTCTGAATTTGGATATGCTGCAAATAACAGAAGTGACCAACTTCAACCTACTTGTAACCATTCTCATACGCATCCAAAACCATCCAAGTGACAATTCTGTGCTCCTTTCAATAAATCTCAAGAAACAAAAATCCTTGACCTAACACCAGAAAACGAAAGAAGAAGAAGAAGAAGAAAGGGACAGAAAAGGTGAAGGAAAGAACAAAAATCAAAGAAACGAAAAGGGCATTTTAAGTGATCCAGAGCACTTCTTACGATCCCTTCTTTCTCTCCAACTCACAATAGTTGAAAGCATCACCTCAGTTGAAGCCCCAATGAGACATCTCTGTGTAAGATTTTGGCATGTGTTGCATAACATGTTTCTAACATGCCTGAAGGCTAAGAAATTAGCTCCATGCACCCATCCGTCACATTTTTGACATAGAAATGCATGATCTGCTTGACAATACAATGTTGCCCTCGAGCCACATAGCTCACAACAAACGAATCTTGAGGTTGCATTAGGTGAAACAGCCTCCTTGTTACAAGAACTGCCTTGGTTACTTCTCTCCTGATTACCTCTACACATTTCTGGGAGCTCTCTCAGTATGGAATGGAGAGAAAGAAGGATTGAAAGAGGGGCATTTATATAGCAACGTTCACATTCATTTCCATGGAAATGAAATGGTGGCTTACGATTTTAGCACAGGACATGACTGCCTCTACATGACAAAATGTTCACTATTTTCCTTTGCTTATTGTCCTATCCTTCCCATCATAATTTTTTGTCACGTCCACGCCTAGAATTTGAACTTGTGGCTGAGAAAAGTACTTTAAGGAAAGAATCTCTGGGGGGGTCAATTATATATATGTACTAAACGTGCTGTTTTGGCAATTGAGAGCTAGAGATAATTGTGAATCCACTGGAAATTAGTGAAACATAAAAGCCTAATATACCTTTTGTTTCTGTATTTTAAAAGTTTTTTTTAAAAAAAAATTGATTTTTTTTACTTCAAATTAATTTTCTTTTATGATTCCATATCATTTTGAAATGCTAATATTAAAAATAATTTTTTAAAAATAAAAAAAATACTATTTTAATATATTTTTTAAAAACATTATTTTGAAAAATAATCATTACTATATTCTCAAACACGCTGTAAATAAAATTAAAAGTGTGCAAATATTGTTTTACTTAAAAATATATTAAAATATTTTTTTTTAGATCTTTTAAAATTTTTATACCAATATATTAAAAACCATTAATTTAATATTAATTTAATATCAAATATATTTTTAAAAGGCATTAAACACGATTCCAAATATAAAAATAAAATGTGTAATTTAATTTATGAGATGCTTTGAAGGCAATTTATGAACCATGATTTCTTGTTGTTGTCGAGACTTGAGTGGTTACCAAGTCAATTTTTCTGTTTGATAAAGAAGAAGAGTGTTGTATGGCCAAGAATTAAAGCTTTATTAGAGGTGGGAACCGACCATCTTCCTTGCAATGTAGAACAACTGCATCTATAGGCGTAAATTGATTTGACTGGTTTTTCTCCTAATTATCGAATAAGGTTACGAAATTTAAGTGGCGGGTTACTGGATTAAACTTTTTTTTTATATATATATATATTTTAAAAGAAAAAATTATTTTTAACAAAATTTTAAAAAAAAACTCTTTTAATTGATTGATTGGGTTAGTCGAATTTGAACAAATCAATCTAAATTTCACAATGTTAATTTTGAAATTGATTTAAAATAAAAATTAATCAAGTTTCGAACCAACAAATTTTTTAAAATTTATTCCGTAAAACCACGATTGCAATCAATCAATACTATAATGTTTTTTTAATTATAGATATTTGAGACTATAATAATAGTTGTTTTTTAAAATATTTTATACTTAAAAATATATTAAAATATTTTTTTTATTTTAAAAATTATTTTTAACATCAGTATATCAAAATGATCTAAAAATATAAATAAAAAAATTTTAAATTAAAAAAATAAAATATTTAAAAAATACAATTTCAACCGCATTCTCAAGACGAAACAAAGGTAAATTAAAGAGTAAAAGACAACATTAGGACATAAAAAAGTAAGGGGACTAAAGTGAGAAAACATGGAAAGTATAGAAACTAAAAACACAATTAAACCTTTGTCTTTTCACATGGTACCAATTATTTTCAGCCCCTCAATTCATTGCTGGAGTACGTGGAGAGCTGAGACTGGTATGGATGTCCTCAATCCATACTTGAAAGCTTCTAGTTCTATTTTTTTATTTTATTTTTATATATAGAAGAGAGAGACAATAAACATAAATAAAAATATAAAAAAACATTATTTTTTTATTTTATATTTTACAAGTGCATAAATTTCATTTTAAAAATTATTTAATCAATTAATTTTTCTTTTTAATTAAATATATTTTTTATATCTATTTATTTTATCCATAGACATTAAAAAAAAAAAAAAACACAATGGTATTGACTTATGGACGTATAATTTTCTAATTTGTTGGCAATATAAATGTCAAGTCCTACTCAAAGTTGGCAATTTTTTCAAGTTTTCACATCAAACTTTCCATGGTCTTCCATTGATGAGTCTCCTCCTACTTTAGATAATGTTCTTGTTGTGCACTTGTGTGTTTTCTTTGTCCATTAATTTTAAATAAACCTTATCCATCACATAAAAATATCTTTTATTTTTTAAAATAATTATTATTTGAAGAAATAACAAATTAATATTTTTAAAATATTTTTTTTGATAATTTTGATCCCCGCACCCTTGTAAACCGTATTTATTAATTTATGTATATAATACTTTTAGTACTTGATTTATTCAGATAAAATCTAAATTGAATAATTTGCTCCTTTTTTTTTTTTCTAAAATAGAATTAAAAAATCAAATCCTATATTTCTATTTGGATTTGAATTGTTGAATCATTGAGATCCGGATATATGAGTTTTTTTTTTATATTTATTATCTCATGAAATATTGATTTGGATTTTTGATAGTTGGATTAAATTAAAATTTTATTTTTTGGAAAAAAAACCTAAAAACCATTTTCACAGGCCTAGATACGGGCTTTTGTAATAAAGTCCAATATGAATAAAGCCCAATACAAAGCCCTTTGACTCTGGTCAGCAATACCAGTTAGCGAACAGAAGTAAACAGATCTTCCAGATACGCGCGTCACCTGTTCTGTACTTCTGTTTTCACTTCCTTAAACTAATCAAAGAAATTAAAATAATTTGTCTTCAAGTCTTAATGGTACCCTTGTTACGAAATCCCAATTAAAATCACGAAATTTCAAGTACATGAAAGCCCCTTTTAGTCCTTTTAGCAAGGAAAAAAAAGGAAAAAAAAGAAAATACTTAACAAAGCCTAAAAGAAACCGAAAAAAAAAGGAAAACAAAAATAATGTACGAAAATAGAAAAAGAAAACACTACACCCCCCCCTCAACCACCGGAACCACCGCCTCTCATCCTCTCTCTAGAAACATGCAACCACCGCCAACCACCGCCACCACCTCTAAGAAAACTCTAACACTAACCCCATCACGTCTGAAAGATCTCTTAATAATCTTATCCTTCCTAATAATAATCTACCTCCTCTTCTCCTCACCGCGACCTCAACTTTCCTTAACTCCACGCACCACCCCATCTACGACCTATCTCACCACTCGCCGCCATATTGTCTTCTCCATAGCATCTTCTTCTACTTCTTTCATTCACCGCCAACCCTACATCCGCCTATGGTACAACCCCACCACCACGCGTGCTTTCGCTTTCCTTGATCGGGAAGTTGTCGACCCCACTGGAAATAACAATCGCTCCGTAATAGATCCCACGCTCCCTCCTGTAATAATCTCCAAAGACACATCTTCCTTCCCTTATACCTTCAAAGGCGGCCTTAAATCCGCCATTAGAGTGGCGCGTGTAGTAAAGGAAGTTGTGGAGCTTAATGAACCGGATGTTGATTGGTTCGTGTTTGGTGATGATGATACTGTTTTTTTTGTGGAGAACTTGGTTACCGTTTTGTCGAAATATGATCATAATGGATGGTTTTACGTGGGGAGTAATTCAGAGAGTTATAGTCAGAATGTGAAGAATTCATTCGAAATGGGGTTTGGTGGAGGTGGGTTTGCAATAAGTTATTCGTTAGCTAAGGTTTTAGCTAGGGTTTTAGACTCATGTTTGGTGCGTTATGCTCATTTGTACGGGAGTGATGCAAGGATTTTCTCCTGTTTGGCAGAGTTAGGTGTTGGTTTGAGTCATGAGCCTGGGTTTCATCAGGTTAGTTTTGATTATGTACTTTGTTGGTGATACACCATTTTTTATTGATTTAAAATACTGAACTTGTGCATCGACCACAAGCATGTGATGAATCTTGTTTTTGAAGTTAATTTCTTTATGGAATGTTGGGGATGTAATTAGATTATAAGTGTGAAATTGTGAGAGTGAAGAATTTTAGATGTTAATGAGTGGATGATGATAAATGCCTTGTATGAGGGTCATCTGACCTCTTATATTTGTGAGAACAAATTTTATTTTTGTGTAACAAGGCATGTTGTGGAGTATAGAGACTGCGATTATGGTAGTTGAGCTGCACTGAGTTGACTTTTAGATTTTTTAATCTTCTCTAATGAAATTGGTTATGTAATGTTGCTTTGTTTCTCTTTATTTATTTGATGTTAGGATTCCTTTCTTTGCGTCGATGTACTGGTTGTTAGCATGTATGGGGCGCCTTGGTTTAGTGAAATTATGAAGTTCTATTGATAGGCTTGATTAGCTTAGTTTTCTCCGGTTGTGACTGGAGGCTTTACAAAATGTCTTTTCCAAAGGAAATTTAACATTCTTGTCTTTGTTCATTGGATATCCAAGTGACTGTGTTTGTTCTTGTGAATTAGAGTTTTCTTTTGAATTTGGTGATGGAATTGAAACTTGAGAGGCAGTTTTCTGATTTAATTTGATTTTTTCTAGGTTGATATGCGAGGGGATTTGTTTGGAATGTTGTCTGCACATCCATTGTCTCCTTTGGTGTCTCTTCATCATTTGGATGCTGTGAACCCTATCTTTCCAAAAATGAGCAAGACTCAAGCCTTAGAACATCTTTTTAATGGTGTGAATGTCGACCCTGCTAGGATTTTGCAGCAAACAGTTTGCTATGACCCTGTATATTCATTGACTGTTTCAGTTGCATGGGGATATTCTGTTCAGGTGTTTGAAGGCAATGAGTTTCTTCCAGATCTTCTTACACCACAGAGAACATTTATGCCATGGAGGAGAGGAGGAAGTGCTGAATTCACTCGTTTTATGTTTAATATAAGAGAATATCCCAGAGATCCCTGTAAAAGACCTCTTGTCTTTTTCATGGAAAGTGTTACCAATGGTGGTAAAAATGGCATTTGGAGCAATTACATCAGACATGATGTTGCTGATTGTAACAGAGGTTATGCCATGAAGAATCTGGAACTTGTTAGAGTACTGTCCCAGAAACTAGAACCAGATATTGAACAGGTACTACTAAAGGCTCATGTTGTATCCCTGGTTTGAAGACAAAAGTTAGCCAATATGTCATGTTTTGTTTTATTATTTAGTCATACAAGCTAATGTTGAATATGTCATGTTTTGTTTTGTATCCGAGTCATGCAAAAGCTGATATTTTCTTATGATTTCTCTTTATGCATTCTTCCAGATGAAGGCTCCTCGTCGACAATGCTGTGAACTTTCTCCCTTATTTAATGGGTCAATGTTCATTAGCATTAGGAAATGCGGTGCTGATGAACTAATTGCCATGCATTCCTAACATATTAGAGAATGCCAGCTGTCTAGAAGTGCAATTAGATGCAAAGCAATTGGAGTTTGATTCAGTTTTTGCTCTCATCTGGTAATTTGTTTTCACCGAAGCATGTTCTTGAATACTATTCTACACATGTTGTTGATCACTTTCCTTTTTGTTGAGACATTGTTCTGATTGTCCATCCTGGCCGTTTTATGTTCACTAATTCCTTGAACTGGATTTTGGGTGATTATTATATTCTGCGCATCAACATACTAGTTTTCGTCCAACCCCTTTACTATTCCATCTAGCCTTGTGAATAGCTGCAGGAGTATGCCTTTATATCAGTTGAAGGCTTAACTGCAAGATCATATTACAGAGGAACTTGATGTAATCTGGGATTTTATTGTAGTTACTCATCATTGACAATATTGTAGGAGTGCATGAAGAAGAGTGACATAATTTTCAAAGGTTCTCCATGCAATAAATATCGAGCTAGATTCTCTCTGAGATATACAATAACCCTCCTGCTTTCCCTTCTTCTCAGGTTGGAACTTACATGCGTTAAATACAATGCTTCATGCTGGCATAGTATGACTACGCAAACATTTACTGCCAGCTAAAGTTTCCAGCCTTAGATTTGATGCCAGGATGTGCAAGCAACGACCAAGAGAAGAGACGTGACCACAGAGGAGAGTCAAAGTCTTGCTATCAATTTACACGGCACCAATGTATTCTTTCAGTGAAAATGTAACTTTCAGAATTTTGGTGAGTTTGTAAAGCTTATGAAATCAAATTTTGTCAACAATGTCACATTATCCAAGTAACGTTATCGACTCTGGAAGTCGATTCTTTGTTTCCACCTTTGATGTCCGTTGAAGCCCATGTTATGGTTTCTTGAGCACGAAGGGTAAGTGTGGTTTTCAGATCTCGATGTGGACAACTGGTTTCAGCCATCGAGTTTTCCCACTTGGGAGGGCAGGCAACTATTTGTGAGCTTCAAAAGACAAAGGTCCTCCTTGATGTGTGGCCAATTTATCAATTGCTTTTGAAACTGTAGATGGGACCTGGAAAAATGTGAACTTGCCTGGTGGGTTAACGGTTCTCGAAAAGATCTGTAGATGGCTGCACCTTTTCAAGGTTCTTGAACGTCATTTTCATGACTATTTTAAGGTTCTGATTTTGCTTTGATGTGAACCTTGAACACTTTTCTTGTTGATCCAAAATGCATGTGTCCAGAACAAGCTACAAGGTTTATTAAGTATTGGATTGCACATGTCATGACACGACAAACAATAATTAATTACAGAGCAAGCATTGTTAACGTTGTCATTGATGAGCACTGTTTTAATAGATTTCATTTTCTTAAATATTAGGTTACCTGAACTCTCTTTATGATGCATATCTGTTATGAAATAGTATTAGCCCATGTAGTGGTTGCTTTTGCGAGATAAGAAAATCATGGGGTGGTTTAATCTTATGAGAATAGTTATTTATTTTTTTATTTTATTCTTAATTATAATGTTTTTTTTTCTTCTATTTGAAGGGGATATTTATTTTTTCTATTTGGTGTTATTATGATTCTTTAGCTTTTTTTTTTTTTTTTATGTAAAGAGTTGTGATAGCTTTTTAATAAGGAAAAATATAAATGCATAAAATTGAGTATTTTGAGAGTTTTCTCATATTTATAGTGTTATCGGTTTTTGATGGTTTTAACTTGTAACAAATCTCTTATCCTTTGCTCCGTTTGCATTAATTAGTATCAGAGTACAACGATTATCGATGGTTATTTTGTTTTGTTGCTGTGTGTTGTAGAACAATTATGGCTAGAAGAGATTGCAAAATAGGACGTGCTTATATAGAAAGGGATGAGGAGGTTTCCTTTCGAGAAAAAAAGTGCTTATATAGAAAGGGATGAGGAGGTTTCCTTTCGAGAAAAAAAAGTCCAAGAACTAGTATGTTGTTTCCGTTTATATCAGTTGTTGTCATTTAAAATTCTGGTGATGGGATTCATGATTAGGTGGCTCACACAAATATATTGTGTTAGGGATTTACAATGAAGTTGCCCGCATAAAAATATTGTATTAGGGATCTATAATGAAATGATCGACACAAGGGTGTTAGGGACCACGATGGGTGACTCATATACAAAAAAAATATTCTTGATGAAAGATAATTTCTAACTAAAAACTAAACTCGAGGAGGAGTTCCTTTCAATCCAACCCAAAGAGATTAATACAAGAACTTTTTTAGCAAAATAGATATTTTTCTTAGTTAATTTTATTTATTTCTATTTTATGTTATGATGTTTTCTAGTTTTTTTCCTATTTGAATGTGTTATTTTTTCACTGAATTTTTTTTTTTCATTTGGTATTATTAGAGTTTTTTTTTATATGTAAAAAGTTGTAATAATCTTTTAATAAAGAAAAAGATATAAAAAGAATAAAATTAAATATTTTAAGAATATTTGATGTATATGTTTAAGGGTTTTAATTTGTTACAAATTCCTTATCAGTCACTCCGCCTGTATCATAAACATACGGACACATGGAGTTACTTGATTTTGACTCATCTTTTCAATATTTATGGTTTGAATACCTTGCCTGCCCCATGTTAAACCCTAAACATCTGGCCAATAGTTACCCTTAGAAGTCACAGTTTGACACTTTAAGATGAAGTTGCTTTCAATATACGAAGTCAAATTTCAATGCTATAATGTGTTTGGCTTGAATCCATGGAGCCCGCCATTAGAAAAACAAGAATACTTTCTTTGCTTCCTCACACCTAACCCTTTCTTTATTTCGCCATCTATGGGGAAATAACGAACTTGAAATGTCATAAGTAGACAACTTGCGTCTACCTTTGCTTCAATCACGGAATTGTAGGTATTTATACAGTTCAAATACTTGACTGTCTTCTCTTAGAACAGGCTTTCAAGAAGCTGAATCAAGAATCCCTTCTAATTCATTCCCCCCTCACCCCTCCTCGAGATGAAACTCCGGCAGCTATTGCCGGAAAAGCCCCATTTTCCTTCTCGGTTTATCCACCTAGTTATGGTCTCATTTTCTGCTTGCATCATCTGTCTTCTCGTGTCACTCTTCCTGGTAGGCACTTCCAGGCTTGCACATATAAATTCATCTTCAGGAAACGTGCGTGCTCCAACAACTCTTAATCATATTGTGTTTGGGATTGCTTCAAGCAAAATCTCGTGGCCGAATAGAAAGGAATATGTTAAGCTGTGGTGGAAGCCAGACCATATGCGAGGATGTGTGTTCCTGGAGAGCATGGTTGAGGAAGCAAATTCCTACAATGACAGTGGTTCACTCCCTCCTGCATGCATCTCGGAGGACACCTCTCGGTTTCGTTATACTTATCGAAATGGTCGCCGGTCAGCAATTCGTGTGGCGCGTGTAGTTTTTGAGACCGTGGCACTTAATCACTCTGATGTGCGGTGGTTTGTTTTTGGGGATGATGACACAGTTTTCCTTCCTGAGAATTTGGTGAAGACTCTTTCTAAGTATGATCATGAGCTTTGGTACTACATAGGATCTAATTCTGAGATTTATGAGCAGAATAGAGAATTTGGCTTTGAGATGGCCTTTGGTGGTGGAGGATTCGCCATAAGCTATCCACTTGCAAAAGTTTTGGCAAAGGTTTTCGATGCTTGTATAGAACGATATCCACATCTATATGGAAGTGATTCCAGGATCTATTCTTGCTTAGCAGAGCTTGGCGTGGGATTGACTCATGAGCCTGGTTTCCATCAGGTGTCTTTTGGTTAAGTTATGACTTCACACACACACACAAAATGTCTATTCTGAAATATTCTAATGGTATATGCCAAATTTCCAGGTTGATATTCGAGGAGATCCGTTTGGCTTGTTGACTTCACATCCTCTGGCGCCATTGGTATCCCTTCATCATTTGGATCACCTAGACCCCATCTTCCCTAACATGACAACTATGAATTCAATAGAGCATTTCTTTAAAGCAGTAAATATTGATTCCCAGAGGATTTTGCAGAAAACAGTTTGCTATGATCGTTGGTTTGGGTGGACTATTTCTGTGTCATGGGGCTATGCTGTTGAGGTATATGGCAATCACGTATTTTTGCCTGACGTTCTCCCCGTGCAGCAAACATTCAGGCAGTGGAAAAGGGGAGATGGTTTGGCTGGGGTGTATACTTTTAACACAAGAGAACCTCATCCTGACCTATGCCGAAGACCGACAATCTTCTTTCTGGATCACGTGTCTTCTGGCAGGGACCGAATTACGAGCCTTTATAAGAAAAGTTTTGCAAATTGTTCTAACGACATGCCTTCACCAAGGAAACTAGAAGAGATCAAAGTATATTCGCAGAAGCTTGATCTCAGTGATAAACAGGTATTTTGCTTAACAGCTTCATGGCATATCAGAATTCAATTCATATTACAAGTTTCTGGCAAATAATACTTGCTTTATTTCATTTCTCATTCAGTTGCATTTTTGTGAATCACAAATAATAGTTGTGCTGTTTCATCTTTTGTTCAGCTTCGGGCTCCAAGGCGGCAATGCTGTGATGTATTGCCTCCTTCTTCTGGCAAAGTGATGGAAATTGCAATTAGAGAATGCAAAGAGGAAGAACGGGTATATATGCATTAATAATTATAATTCATTGGAGTATGTGTATCAGTTCAGGTAGCTTCTTGACTTCAGGATCCAAAATAGGGAGCATAGATGCTTGTCATATTGGTTGGAAAAGATTGTAGACTTGTTAATCTATATTGTTTTCTCCTCCACTTCGCCTTGAGATAGCAGCAGAAACTTAATAGACCAGGTCGAAGCACAGTCTGCAAATTTTTCATGGCAGGATCTCTGCCTGAGGTGAAGCCTAAGTACAGTTTTGACTTTTCCTAATTGCTTCTGATCAGAGACTTAGTATGATTAGAAAGCAAGGAAAACGCACATATTCGGCTTTTCAAGCTGATGCAAGCAAAGAAGTATAACATGCTGATGCTTAGAAAGAACTCCATGAGAATATATCAAGGAAGCTTCAACAATGCCTTCACCCTGTACACATACTTGCTATTTTCAATATTGTAGCTTATGCACAAACTTGTGATTCAAAAATAGAGAATACAGATTACTCTTTAGTGCCTCGAGATGTTCTTTTGATTGTAATGCAAGTAAATTTAGCACTGAAATGACCAAAGAAAACGGATTAAAAAAATGTCTGCAAGTGATAATTCACATTTGATCTGCAGAATTAAGATCCAGATTGATACTTTGTACTTCACAGCTTTTTTTTCTTTACCATCTGTATAGAGCTTTTACTTCCATATTATGTCCGCAGCTGTTTCGGAGAACCTGGATACGTCCTGACAACACTTAATTTCATAAAACCAATTTGCAATTTCTCATGAAAAGGACCAACTCCATACAGTAACTCACAGATTGCGAAAAAATTATTTAGAACTTTCTGATCCTTTCGACCCCAAATGAGTTTCTACTCTACAACTCCTCTGCTTTTACTTACAAACTCCACACTTGGCCAACCATGTGATGGGCTGTGTTAGCGTGGATTCTGTAACAAGAAATCTCCGTTTACGTACTCCTTCATAAGCATCATGTTCTTCATAGATTTCAAGCCTAAATAAAAAGGACTTGGAATTTTTGAGAGATTTATTTATTTATTTAAAGAGCTTATCTTATAGAAAATTTTATATTTTCTAGATTTTTTTTAATGTGAGACCCTGCTATTAGATTCTTTTTTCAATCTCACATGATATTATTTTATTGATTGATATTTATTTTATGAAATCTTATATTTATGACAAGAAATCTTAAATATCTATTTTCATATATCACCTTCTATTGGGAAAAAATAAAAATAAAAATAAAAATATAAAGGCCATTCATTTTCCATGTTATTTATTTTAATTTAATTTAATTTTTTTATTTAAAAATAAAATGAAAATGACAAATGATAAAATTTAATTGGTAATTTTTTTTTATTTCTACATATACCCTCTTGATATAAATGTAATTTACTTACATTTAGAAATAAGTAGCGGACATGTCTTAAAAATTTAGCTGAAAGGATTTTATACTGCTAATATATTTTTTAACTAAAACTTGGTTTGATCATATTAAATTTTCATAACAAATATATTTTATTATGAAAATAAAATATAATTATCAAAATTAAAAATTTAAAAATCATTTTGATTGAAATTTATCAAATCAAATTGATAAATAAAATTTATCAAATCAAATCAATTGATACAACCAAAATTGGAAATTGGCTTTTCTTTCAACTTTTTTATTGGAGAAGCTCTAACAGTCTACTGTACCTCTATTAGGGCATCTCAAAAAAAAAAAAAAAAAGCTAAAAAAAATGATAATTTTTTTGGTTTTTATCCCTCATTTTTATAGCTCAAGAGGAGAGCTATATTGGAGAGCTATTGGTGCATGACCTAGTCTATTCATGGGCTTGTACCCATACATTTAGTTGAAAGATGTATATGTTAGGCTTTTCACGTTATCCAATTGTAATAGATGATTGAATCAGAACCTCCTTAGGTGTGAGTTTGATGCATATGTAATTGTAATATCAATAATTCTAGACATGACAGCAGAAAATCACTTGGGTGTGAGTTTCTATATCTTTTACATGCATTGAAGTGATAACAAAGTGCTAGGTATAGGCATTATGCCAAAAACTAATGAAGACATGACAGAAGATTAACATACCTGTTAGCTTGATATTACTAGTATTTCAATTGTATTGCCTTGAATAGGAAATTGAAGATGTTATGCAGCCTGAATAATTAGTTCTTTTTTTCTTCTAGTTTTTTGTCAGATGGTGTTAGTAAAGAAGGTTATTCTACCATGGATTCACTTTCAATTGGACTTAATACACTTAGAAAAGCAACTGGAAATTTATGTGATGAATATAAGCTTGGACAATGTGGCTTCGATCGGTTCCGTTGACAAGGTATCCCTTCTTCTGTACATTTGATGCGTGCAAAACATTTATCTACCTATTACAATGTCTGTAAAAAGGCTTTCAAGAAGCTCAGGACAGGGTTAGAAGAGCTCAAAATACATAAGTAATGTTGGTTGCCAAACTGCTGCATCGAAACCAGTAGGGTTGTTGGGTTTCTGCTTAGAAGGAGAGAAGCTACTTGTCTATGAGTATCCGCTCAATGGGAGCCTGGACAAAGTCCTATTCAGTGTCGATCTTTTTCCTACCATTTCTTTTTTTATTGGTCCTGTCTGCTGAAGCAACTGCATTGCCATTACTTTTGGAGACATCGACATCAAAGTTTAGCATTAATGGCAGAGCAAATAGGAACAGTGATATAATTTCAGATAACTGCTTTCAAATTTGCATGTATGAGGTGAATTGTTCTCTATTTGTAAAACGTATCGAGCTGCCCCTATTGGCCCTCGCTTGAGTGCTTAAATTTGTGGAACAGCTTTAGAGTTGGTGGATCCTACATTAGGTACCAATGGCCAGAAAGTGAAGTTCTGAAGTGCATCCATATAAGGTTATTCTGTGTTCAAGAAGCTGTTGCTGACGGACCTACAATGTCACAGTTTGTCATGATGCTCAGTGGTTAAACTATAACCTCTCCAGCACCGTCACACAGCTTTTGTGTCCATGGAGAATTCAGGATCAGAAGATTCCGGTTCATCTCAATTGCCAGAGTCATTACAACAATCTATAAATGAGGTCTGGATCACTGAATTAGATCCTTGCTAGTGATGGAAAGTGGTAACATGGAGACACTGCTAGTCCGCCAATTGGGTTTGACATGACTGGCACAGAAGTATGTTTCTGTTAGTTAACAGCAGAAAATAGAGAATTCATCCTCCCATGAGGTATTGTTTTTGTTTCACAGTTGACTGGAAATTTAAGCAAGATGTAGAGATAAATTTTCGTATTCCTATAGCTGAACTGTATTTGCGATAACAAAAGTACATATTTTTCAAAACCTTTTATGGATTAAGATGCATAAGATGTTATCAGAATCTAAGGACAATTTTTACAGGATTTTCCATTTCCATGATCAGAGCTTGCTCTAACTTTATCCCAATGCAACTGTTTTATGACTAGGGGCTACTCAATTGGAGATACAGTCGTTGTGCTTTGTGATATTAATAAAAAAGGCTTGAAGTCATTCATGGTGAGAGGCATCTGAGGCTCTTCTCCACCTCCATTAAAAACCCACCAGGGTGTAGGGCCACCCCTGTCAACCCTCTTTATTAGTCTATGCCCACGACCTCATTTCAACCTCCACCATTAAGATCACTTAACAACATTTTACTACTGTCACTCCACAATATTTTTATAAAATCTGATTTAAAGTTCAATCCGGTATAAAACCTTTCCCCAAGAGAGTATCGAACTCTCACTAATTAATTAAGCACATATTTCATACGACATAATGCTATGGTCTCAAATAAAAAAAATAAAAATAAAAACTAGATTAAATAAAACAAGAGTTCAAGCTGCTAAATTTGGATTCAATTGTAAGAAATCAACCGGATCAGCGACCATAATCTGCTCGCAAATCATTTTTACCATCAGTAATATTATATCAAGACAGAGGACATTCAAGATGATCCAGACTCTAGACATACCTACCATATCTTTTGTTGCTTCAAATTCTTTAAAATAGAACATTTTCAAGACTAAAACCATGAACTCCAAGATCAAGATGATGACTCATATTTTGATTACCAAAATGATCGTTGGCCATGGTTAACTCATTTGCCCTGGCAGCCACATTCTTCTTTAACTCTTCCATGGCCCTCACATACTCCTCAAGCTCCTCCAATTCCATATCATCAATAGGTTCATCCCACCAGAACCTTGCATTAACATCGTTTTCACACACCTTATTCCACTGTTCAGCCATTGCCACCTGCTTCTTCTCCTCCCCCAACTCTTTCAATGCCTCCTCGTACTCTTTGTTCCATTGTTGAACTTGAGGGTCATTATTACTCACGGCCCCTAGTTCCCTAGCAGTAGAACTGTCACTGAGATAACGATCAAGTACCATGTCGACATCGGGGTGACCAAACGCAAAGACCTTTTTCCCTGGAGAGAAGGCAAGGATGGCCACTTGTGCCCCGCAGAGAAGGCTGAGCTCGCTTCCTTTCTTGACTAGACCCCCACGACGCTTTGAGAACGTCACCTGTAGATTGCTCTTCTCTTCTATCTTCTTGATCTCTATTTTTTGACGGCCTTGGGTTTGCTTTTTGCGTTTATTTAACATCACCATGTTGATGAAGGAGAGAAAGATATGAAGGGAGATTCTATATATATGTGAAGGTTTTATTGTATACAAGTGGTGAAATGAGCTATATATACTTGTAACTTAGACAAAATTACAACCAGTAGCTGTGTACACAGGCTCAGTTGTTTCCATTATTGCAAGAATAAAAGATTTGGGTAGAATTACAGTTAATCAGCACCATTAAAATAGCTAGAGGTTCTGTTATTTCCATAGATATATGAGAATAAAATATTTTCAAGATTTGGTAGAAGAAAGTGGTGAATAATTGACTCTGATTTAGGAGAAAATGGAGGAGGTATATATTTGCTGGTACGTAAGATATCGAATAAGGAATGCCATATTTTCTTCCTCTGTTCATCAAATTTGGAACGATTTATACTCCTTAAACACACCAAAATTTAAGATCATTTATGTCTTAACAATTAAGACAAACCACCTTCCCTCCCTCATGATATATAAGGATGATCAAACTATCTATACACACGTGTTTTTATTAAAAAAAAAAATTGCTCTCGCGAGAGTAATATTCAACATGGGCCTACGAACAATACAAGGAGACGACTCAATCATGAATTGAAGTGTGCGAAAAGGAAGATTCATTAGACTTCTACGTACCCAGTTAAATGAATAATAAATGGAGTAAATCAGTATTTAATTAGTTCATAAGTTAATTTGTCCTTTTAGTTTTTTAAAATTACAATTAAGTTACCTTGTTAGAAAGTCTTTTTGGTTTTGTTTGTAGTAGGTAAATTGAAGATTTAGACTAATAAAGGAGGGTATTTAAATAATAAAAAACAAATAAATTAATAACAAAAAGAATAGGTTATAAACATATCAATATATATAACTTAACGATTTAATATAAGTTCTTCTAATTAATTAAAGAGATTAAATAATTATTTTATTAAAAATAACAGTACTTATATTGAATTTAATAGTTGAGTCTAAAAGACTTGAACCTTATGATGGATGACTCATTCTTAGTTTTATATATATTTTACTAATATTTTTTTAAGGTTTGTTAAATGGATTTTCATTAGGTTGTCTAATTGCTTCACTATTATTGTATTTAATTTAGTTGTAGTATATATGACGTCCATTTAAATTAAAAGACAAAGCCCTATGATAACCCATTCTCAATTTTATATATTGCTTTTTTAATATTTATTTATTGATTAATTTCATGTGAGAGTCATGATTCTAATAAAAACATAATCATATTAAATATTAGTATAATCTTATTGTATAAAATGCCATAGAAATACAAGTTGTTGGCTCATTAGTAGAATTATTCACATTATATAATTCTGTAATTCTGAAGTCAGGCATGAAAATAAATATGTTATATCCTATTTATTGGGTTTCTATATATATATATATATATATATATATATATATATATATATATATATATATATATCCATGTGAATATCGAAACCCAATAATATATTCAGGTAATGAATATTATATGTATAAAAAAAATCTACCCTTACATGCATTAACACAAATGAAGCTAGTCTAGCGTCACATGCATTAACATAAATGACATGCCTTCTGCGTATCAAATTCAAATAGAAAGATAACTTTGATAAATAATATAATTGGACAGATTTTAAATTTAGTTTTTAATAAAATAATAAGTTTGAATTCTTTTAGAGCTATTGAAAATTTACATAATTATTTATTTTTAAAATTTATAAAATTAATCGAGATACATCCAAAGTAGCTTTACTATTCATATTAATAAAAAAAAATAACCCAGTCTAAAGTCTTTTTAACTTAACTAAAATTAAAAAAAATTGAATAGGTCGACACGTTACCCACCTCAGTCAATGCTGCAGTATAATCCTAAGTTTAAACCCATCAAGCTAGCTGTCCTTGCAACCATGTCTTTCTCCAACTTTGCCTCCTCTCTATGTCTAATAACCTTTTCTCTCCTTCTCCACGGTGTTTTTGGAGCAGGCCCAAATTTCCATTTATGTTCATCTCCTGAGAACTTCACTGCCAATGGCCCTTATGAATCCAACCTAAACAAGCTCGCTAGTTACCTCTACTATAAAACCCCTCCTACAGGTTTTGGTATGGGTTCAAGAGGCCACACCCCGGACCAAACATACGGGCTTGCTCTTTGTAGAGGCGATGTCTCAACCTCAGATTGCAAAACCTGTGTTGTTGAGGCGAGCAGTGAGATTCGAAAGCGCTGCCCAAACAACAAAGCAGCTATCATTTGGTATGATAACTGCCTTTTGAAGTACTCAAACACTGGGTTCTTTGGCCTAGTTGATACTGGAAACAAGTTCTACATGTGGAACGTGCACGTTGTGAGTGAGCCAGCTCCATTCAATAAAAAGACCAAAGAGCTTTTGAGCCAGCTTGCCAATAAAGCTCAAGCAACCCCCAAGTTGTTTGCAACAGGAGAGAGGGAACTAGGAAAATCAACCAAGCTTTATGGTCTGGTTCAGTGCACTAGGGATCTTTCTAGTGCTGTTTGTAAGAAATGCCTTGATGGTATAATTGGTGAACTCCCAAGCTGCTGTGATGGGAAACAAGGTGGCAGGGTTGTTAGTGGGAGTTGCAATTTCATATATGAAATATACCCTTTTGTCAATGCTTAACTACTTGTCGAATATTGTCGGGGGCTTAAGCAGACAATAGTATCGGTCTGTCACCCCTTGTCATATGTGTATGTACTTCATGTTTTAGTCACTTTCATGTATTTCTGAATAAAGTTCTGTGTGGTTTTAAGATCTTCATGAGTTTCTTCCATCAATTAATGGTACCATTGACATATCAGAACTTAATCTTCTTTTTTACTAACATGAACAAGACAACTACGTACGAGCTGGCATTAATTGATGCTTGATCATGATATCTGTGGTCTTCGTCTCCTTAATTTTTTAGAAGGGTCTCGGTGGCATCCTTAATTAGAAATCTAAAATAATATATAGAAGAAAAGGTTCATTTTTATTCAATCTCGAAAGGAAGATTTTGGCATACACAGCCATTTTAAAGATACTTGGATTGTAATGAGTTTTGGAGTTCAAAATACCACTACAGAGAGCTACATCTTGGATTCAATACTTAATCTCATATGCTTTACAATGCCAGTATGCATGCTCGAGGGAATGATTTGGATAGTTGTCCAATGCAATGAAATTATTTTATTGGCTAATATTGTTTTTTTTTTCTTATTATAGTCGAGTGAATATATTGATAAAGCTAGTGCTAGGAAGTTGACGGCAGACTTCAAACACACCTACCCTCACATTTACAACACACAAAGATACAAATGATTAATCATAGAGCCAAAATCTCGTTCTTTTCCTGAGATTATTCTGAATGCCAAATTTGACACTGTGCATGCAAGTATCACTTACTATACAAGATTGCAATGTCAATGGATGCAAAGTTTCAACCTTTGTCTCGGTACTAGAAAATTAACGAATACAAACAGAAACACTAACGGATTTTCTGTTATTGATATTTTACGGCAATTTTTACCTATCAAATTTATTTATCGCTAACTCTATCAGTAAATACTGACAGATCCTTCGACCCACTCGGATTTCAATCCGGATTTGTGGTTAGAGGCAGGATCGCCTGATGGACTCTATAGAAATCGGGTGTCAACACTACGACTGAGAACTTGCAGATAACCCATAGTGTTTCAACCGTTGAGAGCTCACAATCGCTACTGAGTACTCTATCTCCAGAATTCACAGTCTTGTTAGATCAAGGAGTACAAGAACGTATGACACTTCTCAATGAAAAATATAAACAACTCTCTGCGAATTATAAAGAACTCCGCTGAATGGTCATGGATATTAGATCAAAGATGAGTGGTCATGCACCCCCTTATTTTCTTTAATTATTTTCTTTTTTTATTCAATAGATTTTTTTTAAAATATATTTTTTTAATTAACTGACTAAAAGACATGGGCACTGGAATCAACGGATCCCTTTCAGCTCCCCTTTGTATTGTAAAAACCAGCTCAAACCCACTTACCAGAGGATAATGGGATAGGCTACAAGGTATTCGAGCTTGGCCGAAGTCCAATAACTCAGCTGGCCGCACTCGCTGACAGAGAAGGGCTAATGCTTTAGCTATTTCTTTTCTTAAATTATCTTAGAAGCGCATATTCAGTGTTCAGCCTTTGTGCTTCGATCGGATAGACACGAGCCCAGTCTAATGTTTTCAACGCAGCCTAACAATTACTACACGTTTCTGAGCTTCAAAATTGAGCAAAAGTCCTTCACCGTTATTTCAAGGATGTACATTTTTTTTTCTTGAACAATAAAGATATTTTTGATCAATATTTAAATATTAAGATAGTCTGTTTAACATTGCCGGTAATTTAAAAAAAAAATTATTTTAAATTGTTTTTCATATGAAAATAAATCAAATTGAAAAAAAAAAAATATATTCACAAAATTCAAAAAGCTATATTATTAGTTTAGCTTTTCTAAATAGCTTCACCCCTTAAAATGCAATTATGGGCCAGATCCCCAACATGGTTTGTTGCCTCATACTCTGTTCAGGTTCTTACATCAACGAAGTTTCCCAAACTTGTGCAATTTTTGTGGTTGCAGAGTTACCCAGTCTTGTCCTTATCAGGAGGCAGCTTCCTCGGAATAAAAATTGTTCGTTAGAATACTTAGACTCACGATCTTTTTCCTACCATTTCTTTTTTATTGGTCCTGTCTAGTGAAGCAACTGCATTGCCATTACTTTCGGAGACATCGACATCAAACTTTAGCATTAATGGCAGAGCAAATTAGTACAAAGGAACAGTGATATAACTTCAGATAACTGCTTTCAAATGTGCAAGTATGAGGTGAATTGTTCTCTATTTTGTAAAACGTATCGAGCTGCCCCTATTGGCCCTCGCTTGAGTGCTTAAATTTGTAGAACAGCTTTAGAGTTGGTGGATACTACATTAGGTGGCCAATGGCCAGAAAGTGAAGTTCTAAAGTGCATCCATATAAGGTTATTCTGTGTTCAAGAAGCTGTTGCTGACGGACCTACAATGTCACAGATTGTCATGATGCTCAGAGGTTAAACTATAACCTCTCCAGCACCATCACACAGCTTTTGTGTCCATGGAGAATTCAGGATCAGAAGATTCCGGTTCATCTCAATTGCCAGAGTCATTACAACAATCTATAAATGAGGTTTGGATTCCTCAACGGTAAAGAATAATATAAATTATATCTTGAGATCTCAATTAAAAATTTAAACTATTGTGTTAAAATGATTTTTTTGATATGGTATCAGAGCTTGGATGATCAAGCAGTCACGAGTTCGAATCTCACCATTTCCATATTTGATAAAAATTATGCACAATATAATACAGGTCTGTGCAAGTTTCAAACTCAAATGACTTTCACTTAAAAGGATGTGTTAGAAAATAATATAAATCATAAAACCTTACCTAAAAATTTAAGTTATTAGATTAAAATAGTTGTTTGATACTAAATTAGATCCTTGCTAGTGATGGAAAGTGATAATTAACATGGAGACACTGCTAGTCCGCCAATTGGGTTTGGCTTGACTGGCACAGAAGTATGTTTCTGTTAGTTAACAGCAGAAAATATAGAATTCGTGCTTTCTTGAGGTATTGTTTTTTTTTTTTTTTTTACAGTTGACAGGAAATTTAAGCAAGATGCAGAGATAATTTTTCGTATTCCTATAGCTGAAATCTATTCGCGATAACAAAAGTATATATTTTTCAAAACTCTATTTCAACCAGTTATGGATTAAGATGCATAAGATGTTATGAGAATCTAGGACAAAAAGTTTACAGGATTTTCCATTTCCATGATCAGAGCTTGCTCTAACTTTATCCCAATGCAAGTGGTAATGCAAGGTACCACCCTCCACTCTTTTATGACCGGAGGGTATTAAAAAATTATCTCATCTAAAACTTATTTAAAATAAAAGTTATTTGAGTTTGAAATTTATATAAATTTATATTATTTTATATTTAATTTTTATTAAATAAAATAAAAATTATAAGATTTAAATTCATGACCGGTTGATTAACAAAATTATGATATTTTATCAAAGAAACATTTGATTTAAAAACTTGAATTATTAAATAAAATTTTAAAAATAATTTTATATTAATTTTTAATTAAAAATACATTTATAATATTAATAAAAAAAGCTTGAAGTCATTAAGCTTTTCTCCACCTCCAACTAATAATAAAGACAAATCTAGGAATTGGACCGGGGATCTAACACTACCCCCAACACCAATATTATTGTTACCGTCACTCAATAATATAGTTACCAAAATTGATTTAAAGGTCAATTAATGTTATAAAATCAAGTCATATATTAAATAGATTAATGTTATAAAATTAAGTCACATATTAAATAGATTAACCGAGTTCATTTAATTTATAAAAATTAAAATAATATTATTTTAAAAAATAATTATATATAAAAAATCAAATAGATTTTGATAGATTATAAATCAATCAAGATTTTTTTATAGGCATACCAAGTTTTTTTTTTTTGAATTCATTAAAAAAAACCAGATTAAATAATTAAAACAAGAGTTCAAGCTACTAAATTTGGATTCAATTGTAAGAAATCAACCGGATTAGCAACAATGATCTACTCGCAAATCATTTTTACCATCAGTAATATTATATCAAGATAGAGGACATTCAAGATGATCGAGACTCTAGACATACCTACCATGTCCTTGTTGCTACAAATTCTTTAAAATAGAATATTTTCAAGATTAAAACCATTAACTCCAAGATCAAGATGATGACTCATATTTTGATGACCAAAATGATCGTTGGCCATGGTTAACTCATATTTTTCTTGTGAATTCTTGTCATTATCGTCTAATGTAGCTTCCACTTGCATCGGGATTGTTAAAGAAAAGATACAGCTAATCATAGATTTCCTATTGTATTACAATCACTGAGATTGCCTTGTTAGAATAGGTTTCCTACTAAGACTTGAATTATCATCCTGTATAAATACTGTAACCCACGGTATCCTGTTCTACACAATTAAGGAATACAAACTGCAGTATTTCACATTCTTTCATGGTATCAGAGCAACCACATTGGTAACTATGCCTACACACCTTCTGCCACCACAAAAATAACCAATCAACACAGAGAATCCACATTGGTGACTCTGTACACATACTGTCTCCACCATCACAAGTAAAATATCAACATAGATAAACAAACATGAGCGACAACATAGCCGACCCACTCACCCTACATCATTCAGACTCACCCGGTCTTGTTCTTGTTTCCAAACCCCTCGAAGGACATAATTATAGACAATGGAGTCGATCAATGCGCATTGCTTTGAGTGCCAAGAATAAACTAGGATTCATTGACGGAACCATCAAACCTCTAGCAAACACCGATGCTAGATCTGCTATTTGGCAAAGATGCAACGATATGGTGTTATCATGGATTCTACACTCGCTAAACCCCACCATTGCAAGCAGTGTACTTTACTGCACTAGTGCGTTCATGGTGTGGAATGATCTTAAAGATTGATTCTCACAAAGCAACGATTCTAGATTTTTCCAAATGCACCAAGAAATCGTCAAACATCGACAAGGGGACCTTACAATTTCAGAATATTACACTACACACAAGGCCCTATGGGATGAATTAGATTCCTACCATGAACCTATCGCCTGCACCTGTGATGGTTCCAAAGCATATGCCTCTAGAGAAGAAAAGGAGAGAGAGTTATGCAACTCTTAATGGGTTTTACGAACCTTATTCCACCATGCGCGGCTCGATTCTGATGATGTCACCGATCCTCGACACACACCGCATCCATGGCTTAATCCTCTAACACAAGCGGCAGATGGATGTAGCAAATCGATAGATCACATCCCATGCCATGCAAATCAATCACTCTATCAAGGGCGGCACAAGATCCGGCAACTCAGTGGCCACGAGACCACCTGGTGCTAGTTATGGGGATGGCAAGCACAACTCTCACCTAAGAAAGCCCCTAAGTTGTTCTTATTGTCATAGAGATACCCACACAATTGAAAAATGTTATTTCCTTAATGGTTTTCCTGTGAGCCACAGGCTATATGGAAAAAATATCAAGCCAAAAGCTCAAAGACCCGCAGCTTACAGTATTGCAAAGGAGACCATCTCAATACATGACAACAAACCCAATGAGAGTCCAACCTTCACCACCGAAGAATACAATCAATTGATTGCTCTTTTACATAACCGAACCGGTAATTTTTCACTTGCAAATGCAACAGGTATTGTTACATCTACCTGTAATCTTTCACAGCGTGAACCACATTCAAATATATATTGGATAATGGACAGTGGAGCCTCTGACCATAATTCATGTTCAGCACCTACACACAATATCATCATACTCAACATGATTTTGTCAGTTTACCTAATAGGGGCAAAGCAACAATTGCAAATATTAGGTCAATTAAATTATCCGAGGACTTAAATCTTGACGGTGTCCTTCATGTGCCACACTTCAACGTGAATTTATTATCTGTAAACAAATTAACACGAGGATTGAAGTGTATTGTGATTTTCTTTGATAAATTTTGTATTGTGCAGGACGTGAACATGGGGAGGACGATTGGCCTGGGCAATCAATTTAATGGACTTTACTACCTCAAAGCCACCCAAAACCCACGACTAGCTCACTATGTCCACCATACCTCTCATTTTTGGCATCAACGTTTGGGGCACCCTTCCAACGCACTTGCGCAATTTCTTTTAAATAAAATTCCAGAAATTATGCGTGATCCAAATCATATTTGCAATATCTGTCCTTTAGCAAAAAAAACTCGTTTATTTTTTTCTCCGTCTACTTCAAAATCATCCAACGCACCTTTTGATTTAATTCATTGTGATATTTGGGGGCCACAAAAGCTTTCTACTCAAACTAGTGCATGATATTTTCTCACTATTGTGGATGATTTTACCCGATTTACATGGATTCATCTCTTAAAATTTAAATCCGAAACACAAGAAGTAATCAAATCATTTTTCTCTTGGGTCTAAACACAATTCAACCTTCCTGTCAAAACCTTCCGGTCAGATAATGGGAGTGAATTTCTATCCCTCGAATCTTTTTTTCACCACAAAGGGATTTCTTTCCAACACTCATGCCCATACACACCCCAATAAAATGGCATTGTTGAACGGAAACATCGCCACCTTTTGAATATCGGTAGGGCACTCCGTTTCCAAGCACACATTCCCTTATGTTTTTTTTGGGGAAAGTTTACAAACTGCGTGCTACCTCATAAATCGTCTTCCCATACCCTTACTCCACCACAAAACACTGTATGAACTTTTACACCATACCTCCCCTGATTACTCTTACTTACGAGTTTTTGGTTGTTTGTGTTACGCTACCAATCTTCTTCCTAAACACAAGTTCGATGCACGGGCCCATCAATGTGTGTTTTTTGGTTTCCCCCTTGGTCAAAAAGGTTATCGCTTATATGATCTTGATACACAAAAAAATTTTTCCTCACGAGATGTAGTTTTTCATGAACATTTACTCCCTTTTCTACATCACCATCTGATTATTCAGATGACTGACCTACCTTACCCAACACACCCCATGACTCAGTACTTCTACCCAAACCCGCTACCTCCAACCCAGATACCTCCACCCTCACTCGCCTTGACTCATCTTCCTCTTCCTCACAACATTCCCCTGTTACTCTAGACACCGACTCATCTCCCTCCCCTGCTGCCCAATCCTCCTTACAACCACTACCCATCCCAACCCCACATCTTCGCCGCTCCACCCGCCCTAACAAACCACCTCCCCACTTCCAAGATTACCAAGTTCACCACGCAGCCCTACTTGCCCCTGGCGCTCCTCCCCCAATCACGTCTAGCACCCGCTACCCCATCACTCGGTATGTATCCTACTCTTATTTTTCTGCTCCTCATACCAATTTTGTCAACAATATCTCTCAGTTTGTTGAACCTAGCATATATGAGGAGGCCCGCCATCACCCCCACTAGGTTGCGGCCATGAACTCTAAAATCACCGCTCTGGAGAAGAACAACACTTGGTCCTTAGTACCCTTACCATGCCGATCACCGTCCCATTGGCTGCAAATGGGTTTTCAAAACTAAATATCAGTCTGACGGTTCCATTAAGAGGCACAAAGCCCGGTTGGTCGCTAAAGGCTTCACCTAACGGGAGGGCATCGACTATACTGAAATGTTTGCCCCTGTTGCCAAGCTTATTACTGTCTGCTGCCTTCTCACCATTGCCTCTGTCTCCAATTGGCCGCTCCATCAAATGGATGTGCGTAATGCCTTCCTTCATGGTGACCTCCATGAAGAAGTCTACTTGCTTCCACCACCAGGGTATCGCCGACAGGGGGAGCACACTGTGTGTCGTCTCCACAAATCCTTATACGACCTCAAACAGGCGTCTCACAACTAGTTTTTTATGTTTTCCTCTGCTATACATAATATTGGCTTCCTTCAATCCAAAGCAGACTATTCTATGCTTACACATAAATGTGGACAATCCTTCACAGTTATATTGTTATACGATGATGATATGATACTCACTGGAAATGATGATGCTGCCATACGCGATCTTAAACATTTTCTCGGCAACTATTTCAAAATCAAAGATCTTGGAGCTTTAAAATACTTCCTTAGGGTTGAAATAGCATGGTCCAAGTCTGGGATTTCCTTTTGTCAATGAAAGTATACAATAGACATCTTATAAGATGCGGGCTTACTTGGTGCCAAACCTGAAAAAATTCCTATGAAAGCCAACCTTGCCCTCATCCCTACAGGGAGTGACCTTCTTAAAGATCCCACCAGTTACTGAAGACTCATTGGAAGATTAATCTATCTCACTATAACAAGACCAGAAATCACATATGACGTAAATACACTCAGTCAGTTTATGCATGAGACCCAGAAGCACCATTTTGACATAGCACGCTGGCTCCTCCACTATCTGAAAAGAGCCTCTGGCCAGGGGTTATTATTCCCCTCGAATGGACCACTGCATCTAACTACATATTGTGATGCAGACTGGGCATGATGCCCTTTTACCAAGCGCTCAGTCACTGGTTATTGTATTTTTCTTGGCAGGTCACTTATATCATGGAAGAGCAAGAAGCAGGTTACTGTCTCAAGGTCCTCTGCAGAAGCCGAGTACCGTTCCATGGCAGCCACTACTTGTGAACTCACTTGGCTGCGATACCTCTTACATGATCTCCAAGTGAAGCACAATCAACCTGCCACCTTGTTTTATGACAACCAGGTAGCACTCTACATTGCAGCCTACCCAGTTTATCATGAATGGACCAAATACATTTAATTGGATTGTCATACTGTTCATGAAAAAATTCACAATGGAGAAATCCGGACAGCTCATGTGCAAACAAAACACCAAGTTGTCGATATCTTCACTAAACCACTGCCTGCACCATTGTTCCAGTCTCATCTTCACAAGTTGGGTGTAATTGATATCCACACTCCAACTTGAGGGGGAGTGTTAAAGAAAAGATACAGCTAATCATAGATTTTCTATTGTATTACAATCACTGAGGTTTCCATAATTGTTAGAATAGGTTTCCTACTTAGACTAGAATTTCATCCTGTATAAATGCTGTAACCAACGGCATCCGGTTTTACACAATTAAGGAATACAAACTGCAGTATTTCACATTCTTTCAGGGATGGCATCTATGTGAGGGTGGATTGGATTTGTAATGAATCATTTAAACTATTGATATGATTAAACTTGGTTCATTCAATTAAAATTTAGTTAATTTGATTGATGGATTCAAATAAGATGTTTAAATATATTTGGTTTTAAATAAATTTCCATTTGAATTATTAAAAAGTGATATACGTTATAACTGATCATGTCAAGTTTGTGTTCTTTTAACATTCCATCAAATTGTTTATCTAGCTCTCACAGCAATACGTGCGTGCGGAAGTGAACTTTATTCATCGAATAAACATTTTATTGCACAATCGAGGAAATAAAATAAATCAAATTACATGTGTTCCTAGAACAATTATATATTTCTTGTAGTGACATTGATCCTTCAAACCCTAGAATTGAATGGCATACGAGTTTAAGCCTTAACAAAGGGATATATCTCATAAATAACCATGCAACTCCCACCAACAACCCGAGCCCCTTCTTTTCCATAAGCAACTCTTGGAAGTTCACCTATAGCACCGTCAAGACACTTCTTACAATCAATACTAGAAAGATCCCTCGTGCAATGAGCCATCCCATAAAGTTTCATCGATCCTTCAAGGAGGTCCATCTCTCCGGCAGCATACAATTTTGATGAGTTATAAGAAGCCTTGTCTGCTAGTTGACTCAACAGCTCGGTAGTCTTCTCATTAAATAGCACTGGGTTGCTCACATTATTCACATTCCACATGTAGAACTTGTTTTGGTCATCAATCTGGCCAAAGAAGTCCGAGTCAGAATACTTCAAAAGACAGTTATCGTACGCTATGATTGCACGTTTGCCATTTGGGCAGCGCTTGCGGATCTCCCTGGTTGCATTAGCAGCACAGGTTCTGCAATCTGAGGATGAGACATCTCCTCTACAAAGAACGAGCCCATATGGTCGGTCCTGGTTGTTCTGACCTAAAGAACCAAGAGCAAAGCCTTCAACTGGAGCAAGATGATAGAGAGAACCCGTGAGGACATTCAAGCTTGTTTTGTAAGAGCTATTGGCAGTTGAGTTCTCGTTGCTGGAACACCTACTGAAGAGAGGGTCCGTTCCAAGAACATTTTGGAGAAGTAGAGCAAAAGTTAGCAAATAGAGAGAGGAGGTGAGTCTTGAGGAAGACATTGATAGGCAGACGATTATTGTTGGGTAGCTTTGATGAGGTTGGGATGATATATATGATACCATGTATTTATAGTGTTAATCTCAAGGTTGAATGAGGATTAATTAAGGTTAAGGAGGGCTGACCTTGTCTAATCTTGAATTTGCCAACTGCTCAAGACGACAAGAAGTGTTCAACAATATTACGAGGGATAAGTTAATTAAGATTGAAAGTATCTTCGGAAGGTAATTAAGAAAATGTCAATCAATCACAGCGATTTGTATTTTATTTTATTGTATATAGCACACAAAGTTGAATAGACAGAGATCAGGTGAATAAAATTATCAGGCATGGCCTCAATATTCAATCGCTGTTATCTTTATCTTTCACGTTTTCTTTACAGACTAATTGTTTACTAATGTTTCACTAAACTTCTAACCCCACAACCTTCCCAGAAACAGTAACTTTCTCGTACAGTTTGTCATTACATTTAATTTGACCAGGACAAGTATATAAACGTCGGGCCCTGTACGTAAAATGTTTCTAGATATTCCATTAATTAAGCATGCCGATGCAAGGAGTGCCGGGTAAACAATTTCTTTTGCCTGTTTTTATATTTCAGAGCGAAAGATCTATGTGGGAATTAAGGCACTTTCTTGTAAGACATGCGACATCTTTTTTTACTGTCGGCCGACACTTTCTTATGTAGCCACCTTTGTTCCTAAGCCCTAACACTCGTCAAGGGCATAGGAATAGTAATCACTTAAAAAAAAAAAGCAATACTGGAAGAACTAATAACATTATAATCGAGGCTAGTTTCTTTCACATTTCAGATTTGCATCTTTATCAATAGAAATCCTTTATTAATTAACCAGAACTAATTGAGGAAAACGTTGTTACCCTCCTCACATTTTATTGTTTATTGGAAGAATAATTTTTTATTCATTTTCATATTTCAACATTAGATTTATTAGGAATTCAACTTTGTTATTTCTTTTAGATTTTTTTATATGAAGTAAAAAGCAGTCTCAAAAAAACATCTCGGCTTCGTGTTAATGCTTTCAGTTTTTTTTATATGTAATTATCATACTCTCCGAAAAACATCTTGGCATTAAACTAGTGCTCAGTTATCTTAAGATTATTTTTAAAATTATATTATATTTTTGCTTGTCGTTTGAATTTTTTTTAACCCTTCAAGTCAAATGGATCACACTAGGAGCAACTCCAATACAACATAATTTGAATTTCAAGCTAGACAATGAGCATGGTCAGGGAGGTTTTAGGTTCAATCCGCTGAATTGGGTATAATAACAATATTAACTATTACAGAATGTATATCATGTATATATATGTATAGGAATTAATGTAGGATTATTCCAATGTTATGATTCCTACAGTTACTACCGTGTACTGCCACATATATATAAATAGAAAAGGTTGGCTAAGACACAACTTAAGTCATTCTATTATTCTCAACTTTAAATCATTTCTCTTGATCTCAACATTATTTTTGTACAAGTAATTTTTTTTATGAAGCCGCAACATAGCCATAGTTTTTAAACCCGACCCAATGGTCGACTCGACCCAAGGCCCAAGTCACGGGTTTTGAACAGATCTCCAGGTTTTGATTACGTTACTGGGTCATCCCGGGTCGACCCCTAATTTTTTTATAAAATAAAATGACATCGTTTTTGTTAAAAAGAATGAATAGTCAACGGGTTGCAACTAAGTTTTGATCAGGTCTTTCTAGGAGTTGAAACAAAGTTTATGATAATTAAGAAGCTAACTTAATCAGGTAGCCACCTCTGCTATTTATATGATTAAAGCAGTACACATGTGTTACAGCGTAGCATACTACATACAATAAATCAATACATCAAAAACATAATATTTTTTAATCTACAACATATTCCATAATACATCCCCTCAAGCTGAAGGTGAGTTTTCCACGTGAAGCTTGGAATATAAAAAAGCAAAAATAGAGTGAGAGAGTGGCTTTGTAAGGACATCAACTAATTGATCATTGGAGAAGATAAAATGAATTTGAATCACCTTTTTATGCACTCGATCACGAACAAAATGATAATCAACTTCAACATGTTTTGTTCGAGCATGAAAAATCAGATTAACAAACAAATAAATAGCACCTAAATTATCGCACTAGATAATAGTAGTAGAACTAGGAGAAAAACACAAATATAATAGAAGATAGCGAAGCAAAAGAACCTCAGCAGTACCATTTGCCAAAGCCTTATTCTCTACTCTAGTGGAGGAACGAGCAATAGTGCGTTGCTTCTCAAATTTCCATGAAATAGGGGTGGTACCAAAAACAAAATATATCCACCGGTAGATTTTCTATCATTAATACTCCCCGACTAATCGGCATCAGTAAAACGATGAAGTAATAAAGAGGAGCCACAAGTAAGGTGAAGGCCAAAATAGGATGTAACTTTCAAGTATCATAGGATACATTTAACAACAACCCAATGGCTCTTAGTAAGAGCATGCATAAACTAACAAACCTTGTTTACAACATAGCAGATGTCCGGTTCAGTAAATGTGAGATACTGAAGAGCACCAACAATTTATCGAAAACAAGTGGGATCCGAAAATATCACACAAGACGACAAGTCAACCTTGGAGACAAAGGCTGGTGTATCAACATGTTTACATGATGACATACCAGCACGACAAAAAATATCAAGAACATACTTGTGCTGACTAAGCATGAGTCCTATACTGGTAGGAATGACTTCAACCCCCAAAAAATAATAGGCGTTACCCAGATCATGAAGCTTAAATTCTAAACTCAGTAAGGTAATAAGACGTTGAATCAATGTAGAGTTGTTACTAGTAAGTGAAATGTCATAAATATAGACAAGTAAATAGCAAAGATCATGATTCATAGTCAAAACAAATAAAAAGGTATCAACCTTGGAAGCTCGTAAACCAATAGTTAAATGGAAGTCACTCAGGTGTGTGTACCAAGCCCGCGAAGCTTGTTTTAAACTATACAGAGACTTGTGAAGATGACAAACATGAGTTGGTAGAGTAAAGTCTATAAAATATATGGGTTATGACATTTAAACAACCTCTCTCTATGCCACTAAGGAACACATTATAGACATCAAGTTGCCGAATCTGCCATCCTTTAAATACGACAATAGTGAGAACTAATCAAACAGTATTCAGTTTAATAACAGGATTGAAGGTTTCTAAGTAATCTATGCCTCCCTTTTGAGTGAACCCTCGTGCAACCAAATGAGGCTTATAGCGATCAATAACACCATCAGCTCGGCGCTTAATTTTATACACCAACCAGCAGTCAACCACATTCATAAAGGGATCAAATGGTACCAAGGACCAAGTACCACTAGCATGTAAAGCTGCAATTTCAGACTTCATAGCAGTATGCCATCAAATAAAACGATCAGCATCCTTAAAATTCAGAGGCTCGAGAGTAAGGGAAGACGTTACCCGTGGGGCTGAAGACTGTGATGACGAAGTAGAGACTGAAGTGGTGTTGATGGTCCTATTCTGTTTGGGAAGTAGCACCACACGGTGTTGTCGTTATGCTAGGGAAGTAGGGGACCTCTACCGTGGAAAAGAATAGCTGGAGAGATCAACATAGAGATCCAGGCCCGGCAGAGACGGGGCAAACGATCTGGATGGAGACGTAGAACTTCATGGCGGTGATGTAAAGACAGCAACAAGAGGGGAAACAAACGTATACAAGGTCGGCGTTGCAGAACTTGTACCTGCAAAATAATCAAGAGATATGGAGGCAGATGGTGGTAAGGGGAATAAGGGGTTAATGGGTGTGGGTGATGTGGCTGATAAAGGTGTTGTTGAAAAGGTGGTGAGGAAGGAGAGGTGTGTGACAGCGGTAGGCTGAGGGATATGGCTAGCGAATATAGAGTTACCGGTAGACACAAGAAATGAAAAAGACAGTTCATGAAATCAAAAATGATTGGAGATGTAGATACGATTAAAAGATAAATCAACACAACGATAGCTTAGATGAGATGAACTATAGCCTAAGAACACACTTGGTGTGGAGCGACAGTCTAACTTATGAGCATTATAAAGTCGAAGAAAGGGAAAACATAGACATTTGAAAGCATGTAAAAAGATATAATCAGGCGGTTGACAAAATAGATATTCAAATGGAGATTTGTTTCACAAAATAGGTGTCAGAATACGATTAATGAGATAAATAGATGTCTCAAAAGCATAATTCTAAAATTTTAGAGGTGTCTTATAATGACCAAGAAGAGTAAAACCAGTTTCGATAATATGGTGATGATGACACTCAACAATATCATTATGTTCATGTGTACGTGGGTGTAACAACCTCAAAAAAATTTCAATCAATATATATTCGTTTAACTCCTACATAAAGGGCAAATAGAGCAATTTTTTTTTGTTAAATCCACCAAAATTTCTAACGAAATTTCAGCAAAGTCTCCCTTATATCGAGAGATCCCAAGTTATCGACAATTTATCCTGCACACAATTATAATCACATCCCACCCATAATCACATCCATGATTGGGACATTCAATCATTTTATTCATTCAAGAATATACTTAGGACAAATCTTCATTCTCAATCTCCATCTCATATCACATGCATAAATTATTAATTAAAATGACCATCCAAGCACTGAAATTTCATATATAAGCACAACACAGTTTAGCGTTCTGAACATAAGCTATTACGCTATAATTTTTCCAAGTATAGATTAATACATTAATATTCCAAAAACAAAATAATACAAGGAGTATACTATTCTATTCAGGTTACATGTTTACTGCATAACAAAATTACATGAAAATCCCTAAGTTCCTAACTTATACAAAAGGGATAAGGAACCTAAATTCTACTCCTGACGTGAATGGAAGGAACCTGCAAAACATAAATTTTCCATACAATTAAAAATAACTAAAATACAAACAATTCATGGAAGACATTTATACAACACATATACCTACTTAAGTTATATGCAATTTCAATACACCACCACCATCCCTTTTGAGGATTATCCAGTTTATTTCCTTTAACTACTTCTCCCCATATTAGGAAGACTATACCGAGACTGTCGACCTCCATTAGTGTCTTTAGTTGTCCATCCTGAGTCAACTAATCAGATTCATGAAAATGCCGATACTAACACGACCGTTGGTGTCATTAAATATTTTTTTTGAACCGAAATAGTTAATCATTGTTCTATGCTACCTTGGGAGGTCCTCAGGTATGGTGATGTCAAGGATTCTTGACATCGTTAGCTTTCACCTCGAAAAGCTAATCAAGTCTATAAATTTTGTCGATATCGACGACACCCGCCGATATCATTAACTATTCTGAATCCGAATAGTTAATCAAGTTTATAAATTTTGCCGATATGGACATCACCCGCCAATATCATTAACTATTCTGAACCCAAATAGTTAATCAAGTTTTATATTTCTCCTCCCACATACCGGTAATCAATTTCGAGAAACAATCATTATCAAAATTCGTTGTTACTGTTCATTTCCTCCAAAATGACCCATAATTTAAATTTAGTCCTCCATTTCTATTTTCCCACCATTTCACCTTTCCTTTCCCCCTTTTCTTTTCCTCATCAATACGCACCAAATTTTTATAGTTCAATAGTTAGTTAAAATAATTATTAACAAGAGGAGATATAGGTACCGAGTACCTACCTGCTGTAGACGCTCGACTTGCGTTCCCCTGTTGTTGTACTCCTCCCGCGGTTCCTTCTGAAACCACAAACACCCATCATTATTCTATATTAGTCCACATATCACAACTTAACAACAACAATGACAATAATATTCATTTCTCTTTTACCAATCTTTTCTTTCTCACTTACATTCCTCATTATTATCCTTTCACATTTTCGGCCCATTTATAGTCCAAATGGACATCATGAATTAAATTTTGATCACAATTTATTCTTTTTTGTTTTTTGAAGATTAAGACACACTTTATAAAGGGTGAGGAAACAAATTCTACCCTTAATACGGCTAAATTTCGTCGTTTTATCGACTTGGCCGAAACTACCAACAGGGATGACAGCTTGACCTCTCCTCAGATTTTCATTTGTATCTAGAGTTCTAGGACTCCAAATTAGGCAGGGTCGGACTCGTTGGAAAGCCAACACTCCCAACTACAACTTCTATGATGGACCCTCCTTAGATTCTATCATCTTCAGGTCTAAATTCCCTCAGGAACCGGGGCAACGAACCTGCCCTATTTTGTCAATGGAGAAGGTACCTACAATTTTTTATTTTCAATCCTACTTCCCCATCAATTTCAGCCATGTTTTCACCTTACCTGGAACGTAGGTTCCTCTCCCTTATAAGTTACAATTTGTAACTACACTACATCAGCACACCTAATTAATTAATAAGGGAGTCATACGTTCTCCTCTGTTTTTTCTTCCCCTCCAGTGGTCGGTCCTTAAATCAGTTCCTTCTCTCTCTTTTTTTTTCTTTTTTTTTTATATATATACACTCAATCACCACATTTCCTTATTATTCACCTCCCCGAAACTGTTTTAATTTTGCAATAGGGAAAACAACGCAACTATCACAATTTCCTTTCTTTCCTAACAATGTCATGGCCGGCCACTATTTCCCCATGGTCTTTGATTTTGTTGAAATCTTCTTTGCATAATTCCATCCTTTTTAGGCAACCTATGCTGCTCAACTCATTTAGTTCCAATCAATTCCACATTTCCCCAAATTTTACTCAAGGACCTTAATCTTTCGAACTTCAAATTAATGCACAATTCTTGCATGAATTTAATTTGGCTTTCCTAATAGGTTTAGAACTTTATACCTGGAGGAAAATTTAGGTTTGATTTCTGATTTGATTAAAGTTTCCTAACCCCTTTCTTCTCTACAAGCAGCCGGCCTCCCATTCCCTCTTCTCTTAGAAATTCCATCACTTTTTCTTCTTGCAAATCTCCTGCCTCAGTTTGTCTCCCCACGTAGAAATTCTAAGGTTTGTGTAGGTATAGAAATTTAGGTGTTTTATCTTAGGCTTGGTGAAGGAAAATCTGAAAATTTTCCCTCCCCTTTTCTTTTTGTTACCTCCCCGGTCATGAATGAGAGAAGGGATGGGTATTTATAGTCCCATCTCTTTTTAATTCATTTTGGTCCCATCTTTCTCCCTTTTTCTTATTTTAGCCCCTTCTATATATATATATATATATATATATATATATATATAACATTTTTAAATTATTATAAACTCCGCCCTCCCTTTTTGTATACTTTATTCTCAGGCTTTATAGTGGGCATATTAAACAATGTTAAATATCAATGGTTTTAAGAAATGAATTTAATTTACGATATTCACCACCCTAGTCAGTTTGAACATATTTGATTTTTTGAGAGAATTGTCTTTTAACCAGGTGACACGATCAAAGAGTTGATGTCTTATCCCAAGTGCGGGAGTGTCAAAGTAATAAATAACTAGGCAAGACCGGGTCGAACCACGAGAGGTGAACTATATAAATTATAAATAATAATAATAATAATAATAATAATAATAATAATAATAATAATGATGATGATGATGATGATGATGATAATGATAATAATAACAACAACAATGATGATGGTGATGATGAGTTAAAGAGGACTTTGAGATGTAAGATAAATGTGAAGATTAAACAATGATAAAAACAAATGTCAAGGTTAGAGGATCCACTAATAGTATTAGAGATAAGTAAAGTATAAACTCTTTATAAATTATTAACATGATCATATTAATCATCTTATTTATGTAATACCATATTTATAAATTTTATCAGGTATTCATGATGCTAACTTAGGTTGACAACAAATCAAGTTCTTCTCATAACAACGATGTCGGCCAAAGACTATGAAGGATTAAGTATTTGATGTACCAAGTATTATACAACACAAATCTAGATTAACCATTTAACAAGTAAGGTATTAAGAGTTAATAAGATAAAAACGATAAGACATGTTAATAGCAAACTTTCTTGGATATAAACATTAAAGTCCATGTTGAGTTTATATTATACATATTCTAACATCATTAGTGAAACCTTTTCACCTTGACATAATTAACTTAGGTAGACATTATGAAGAAGAAAAATGTAAATAAACAATATAAGAACATAAGCATGATTTAAGTTAACTAAGTATAGTAAAGGAAATGAAAAGCATGAACAAGAGATTAATGAAAGCAAAACTTAAGCATTACAAAAATATAAAGAGAGAGAGCAAGAACATGATCTTGATCTGAAGAACCAAGATTCCTAAATGAATGGCAAATGCTTCCTTTTATAGGCTAAAATTAAGAACTATTCATTTGGTAATTGATTATTGATGTAGTGGCCAACTATTAATTTAGTGGACTTGGTGGACAGCATCACTCAAGCATTTTGGCTGGATGAAATGACATTGATGCAATCAGAATTTGGCAAAGTGTTCTTCATGATAGTTGTTGGCAATCATCTTATCTTTCCACCCATACAATTTCAGAGCATTTGGATCACTAGAGCTCGAGATGTGGCTAAAATACTGAGTAGTGCTGTTGGTGGACGTGGTGGATAGCCCTCAAGCTCTTGTCTGGATGAAATGTCATTGTTACCATCAGCATTTGAGCAACTCTTCCCCATGAAAGTTGTTGGAAATTTTCTTTTCCTTTCACCCACCAAATTTCACGTCATTTGGCCTTCTAGAACTCTAGATATGGGTAAAATTCTGAGCAGTGTTTGGGCTAGATTGCAGGATAGATTCTGACTTCTCTTTTGTGGCCAAACTTTGAATTTGAAAATGACAGATTTAGGTCTTATACTATCATGAAAATTATAGGCCTATTTCGTAGCTTTCTATCCATATAAATCAAACTGAAATCCAAAATCTACAGCTCCAGATATGACCCAATAACTGAACAGTGTTCCAATTTGAATTGAATCGGTATCTCCTTTCTAAACTTAGCCTTTTCTTTGTCCTTTCACTTTCAATAGTTAATCACATCAATCAATCCCTTGAATTGTGAGATATGCCTGCATTTAAATGATCATTTACCATAAATTAAAGCTATCTTATATTATCAAACTTGTTATTATAAAACATGCTCTAGTTAATGAGTTATTGATACTTCAAGTGCAAAATGATGATATAAAACCTTGATAAAAATACACTTTTAAGTACTAATCACCAGGACTTGAAATTGATGAAACAAATTGAATACATTAGATTTGACGACAATAAGGTAAAACTAGATAAATTTTGTATTTGCATCCAAAAAAATAACAAAATATCAAAAGCCATCCGAAGATAACATAAGAGTAGAGCCCCAAACATTAATAAAAATAAGTTCAAGAGGAGCAGACATTTATGACCTGTAGGCCCTAATGAAAGACATGATGATTTTCTAACAGACACACTTGACAATGGAAATTTAAATGATGAAAAGTACAAATAACCTTTTTATTTGACACTAAGAGACTCAGAATATGAGAGCTTGAGTGACTGAGTCGACAATGCCAAACATCAGTAGAAGTAGACAAAAAGACTTGTGGCATAAACATGGCAGAGGACTCTAAAAGGATATAGAGGCCATCTTTACTTTGACCAGAAAGAAGAACTTTCTTGATTCTAAGATCCTTGAGAGAAAAAAAGAGTGAAACTCGAAAAAGACAATTTTCACAACAAAATTTATCGAACATGTAGGATATTAGACAAAGTAATGGCCCATTTTGGAGTATGCAAAATATTATGAGTTGTATTAGATATAACAAGTCCCTTACCATCACCAATATACAATTGATCATTACCGAGATAAGGTTTTGCATATGTCATACCGGCAATGTTTGGAGTAACATGTTAATTCACACCTATGTTAGGAAACCAAGTGATAAAATTTTCTATCAAAGCATCACTAAAGAAGAGGTTGGTCGAGGCTTGATTCTCATGATGCACAAGCTGTGAACATTGTTGTGTAGAGTGCCCAAAAGTGCTACAAAGTTGGCATCTAATCTACAGTGGCCACTGATTCTGCCGTGCTGACTTCTGCTGTTGGCAATTGCTACCACAGCTACAGTTATTATGCCAAAAGGAACCCCCATTGTTGCCACGGTAAGATTGCCCATTATACTGGTTGTAGTTACCACTAGAATGTCCCCTCCAGCCTCCTCTTCTTCCTCTGCCCCGATGAGGAGAGGAGCCACTGCCATTAAATCCAGCAAAAGTACGTTGTGCAGCATAGGTAGAGGGAGGCTGCGAAGGTGTGGGCAATAGTGGTGAAGTAGTCATAATGGATTGAAGAGAGCTTCTATGTAAAAAATCATGTGTAGACAAGTGATTATAGAGCTCAGAGTAAGCAAGGGGCTCAGCTTTGGTTGACAAACTTGTAACTATATCACGAAATTCACCATGAAGGCCTTTAAAAACATAGAGATTGAAGTCAGTGAGGGAGATAGGTTTGCCCGCTGCGGCTAATTTGTCAAATATTCCCTCAGCTTTCTGCAGGTAGAGAGTGACAATATCATCACCTTTAAAAAGGTCCTGAAGAGAGCCACACTATTGCATAATCCTAGAGTTGGATGGAGAGGCAGGAGCACGTTCTGAGGGGCTCCAAACACTAGTCGAAGTTGGGCAATCCACCACAAGATGAAGAACATCAATAGAGAGGGATGAGAGTAAAGCACTCAGAATGAGTTGGTCTTGCTGTTTCCATTTCAGAAATGCTTGGGAACGACCAAAACTCAAGCTGGCAGAGGTAGTAGAAGGGTCACTTGACTGGTCATGTAGAGAGGAGCATGAATGCCAGCCATTGACAAACAAGAGACAAACAAGAAAACCCCTTGGGCAATCAGATATGGCTTCATCTACATACACCAAAATAAATAATTGGTGTTGCTGGGTTTTAGGTTGATGACCTGCTGGGTGTTGGAGAGGGGAATAATAGTTGCTGTCGCAGCAGAGGGGAGCATGATTGTGTTGATGTTGGGAGAGGATGTGCTGACATTGGTGTTGGGAGAAGAAGAGCTGACATTGATGCCAGCTACAACAAAAATTGAAGGATCCATATTTGCTGAGAAGACAAAAGACAGAAGTTTAGTAGAAACAGAAGCTAAGTAGAACACTTAAAAGTTGTCCAGCAAAACTTAATCCAGCAGAGGGGATATCGTTGCAGAGGTGAAGATGTTAATCCAGTAGAGAAGGAAAGAGCAGACCTCAACACATCTACAGCAGAGTGTTAATCAAGTAGAGGGGGACGTAAATCTGTTTAGATAAATCAACTCTAATACCAAGTTGAAACAGAGTTTCTGATAATTAAGAAGCTAACTTAATCAAGGTACGGTATATTAACTAGTAAATTATATCTAGCAATTCTCTAGAATGATTAAGTGGTGAAATTATAATCAATTAAAGTTGTTTGCTCTGTCATGGCAAGAAGTATACCAAGGATTCTCATGAAACAGAAAATATGTATTATGAGCCCAACCAATCACGATGGACTTGTACTCGTAAAATGAACTTATAACTAGGTATGTGGTCTGCTCTATCATGGCAAGAAGTAACACGCTTAACATTTATTTGCTCAGTCATGATGATGTGTAGGAATCACTAGGTATGTGGTCTGCTCTTCCCCGATAAATGTGTTGTAGTAAAAAATGTTGTAGTGATTAGTAACAAGAATTGTTTTAAGTGTGCTTGAGAATTTCTTTTTATTGTGAGCCGAAACCATTATGGAGGGCTGCAAATACAAAATGCCGGCAACTAATATTATAAAAAATAATGTCATAAAATTTCACAAAAAAAAAAACAAAAGATTTAATGACATTTAATCAAACAACAAAACAAGATGTAGCATTCGAATAAAATCTAATTTTTTTTTTTATAAAGGTCTATACGAAAAGAGAGATAGCTAATATAAAAAAAAATATTATGATTTCATTCAAAAAAAAAAAAGATTTCCAATGGTCCATGTTGTTGCCTATTTATGTAGCACCAAATAAACAAAAACAGAAAAAAAAGAGAAAATAAAAAAAGGTTGAAAAAATATTACAAGAAAATAAAAAATATATATGAGTAAAAAAGATATACCAAAATGCCTAGGAAATTATCGAAGACTGGTTGAGGAAGATCAAAATATACAAGATTAGAAAATTTAACAGTGTATTTTCAACTGATGAAGATTTTATTGGCGAAGAAAAATCAATTTAAAAAGAAAAGTTTAAAATTATGTATTTAAAAACTCAATTATAATTTTTTAAGATTTGATCAAATTTTTGAAGGCCCTATTTGCTTTTCCTAACTATTGAAATTTTATTTCTATGCTTATTGCATGAATGCCGATGTTTTCTTATGCTCTTCCCTTTTCTAATGTTTTAATTTGGCAGGTTTGGTGTAAGATTGTTGTTTATACCTCCCGCACACACTTCATGTACACATGTTATCCACACACATTTATAAGCTTTACATATGAGATTCAGCTACAATTCCATAAAGGTATTGTAGGTATGTGTAGTCTTAGCCTTACAAGTATATATTCTCAAGGTCTTCCACTCATATTGGAACTTGAGCTATGCATATATCCTCTTGTGGGATTTCACTAGATAGATATTCTGTTCTATGCCGTGGGCAGGTTAGTTTTTTAAAAAACATGAAAAGGATTCCATACAAGACTTGAAATTAAAAAAAAAAATCAGAGAATTGAGTCATTAAATCAATCGAGTTTAATAACCCTAGCAAATCTAATAATACTAAAAAAAAAAGTAATGACAACAAATAAACCAAATTAATAAAAAAATTGACATCCAGGATATATATATAAAAAAAAGTGACAACATAAAAAGACCCGAGTCAACCCGGGTCAACCCATCAAATTTGCAACTTGGGGATATGAGATTGGGATAATCCCATTGAAAGGAAAGTAAAAAAAATAAAAAAAAGCTAATTTATAACCAACCAAATGTTAGAAAATAGAATTTTTAAAAATACACTAAAAGAATAGAAATCAACTAAAGCTAACTTCTAAACTTGTGATCCCGGTTATAAGATCAGCACCACATTGTATAAGGCAAAATTGAAAACATCACGAAGCAAAATCCTCCATAAAGTCAATGCCAAGGGATGAAACCAAAAAAATAATAATTAAAAACCACGATCAAAGAAATGAGTCGTTGATTTTATTTCTTAAATCTTTATAAAAAAATATATAATTTTGACATTCTTGTAGAATAAAAAAATCAGTTGATTCGAGTAACCTTGGTCAACTTACTCGACTTGTAATCCAGGAGCTGCTTGGGCATTTAGCACAGTTATACCCCCAACTATCCACTCATAATATGCAAGCCGATGCTAATTTGGCGTGTAATACTCAATATAAGAGTACTTTTATTACTTGGTTTCTTGATATAGGTGCTTTTCAGCATGTGACACCTGACATTGCAAATGTGGCGAGTTCATAACCTTATACTGGCACTGATCAACTGCATGTTGGAGATGGTAAAGGCCTTACTATCTCTCATATTACCCACTGTAAAATCCATGCACATAAACGTACATTCACTTTATCCAACATTCTACACGTACCTTATATTAAAAATCCTTTGTTATCTGTTTAAAAGTTTTATTTAGAAAATAATGTGTTTTTTGAATTTCATGCCTTTATGTTTTATGTTAAGGATCTAATAACCAAGGAGTTGAACTTCCCCCCAATACCGCTTTTGTTCTAGTTTCATTGTATTTGATCGAATAAATTTGTAATAAATATTTGAGTTTTATATTAAGATAATTTATTTTTACATACTTGAGTTTTATATAAATTTAATTTTTTTAATTATTTTCTTTTTTTTTGTTCAATAGATTTTTTTAAAAAAATATTTTTAAATTATTATGGACGAGGTTACCAACGGACTTATTCTGTTGGTATATTCTAGAGAGTTGAAAAAAAAATTACTGTATATGTCATTTCAACTGTTACATCACCGACAGAATTATTCTGTCGGTATATTCCAGATGGTAAATTTTATTTTTGGTGTATATTATCCATCCGTAAAACTATCAGTTTTTTTTTATTACCGATGAATTTTCTGAAAGACCAGCAATTACCAATAAGGTTTTTCTCAACGGCTTGATTCTGCCTGTAAATTTATCGGTAAAATACTTACCGATAACATATTAAAGTTAATACTAACAGGATATTCTGTTGATAAAAGTGGTAGTATACAGAGGACCAACTATAAGATATGGGTAGTGGAAATCAACTGGATCCCTTTCAGCTCCCCTTGCATTATAAAAACCAGCTCAAACCCACTTACCAGAGGATAATGGGATAGGTTACAACGTATTCTAGCTTGGCCGAAGTCCAATAACTCAGCTGGCCGCACTCGCTGACAGAGAAGGGCCAATGCTATAGCTATTGCAAGCATGATTAGTAACTAATTGTGAGGATTATAGCTTAGTTGATGGTTTCTTTTCTTAAATTATCCACTCTATCTTAGAAGCGCATTTTCAGTGTTCAACCTTTGTGCTTCGATCGGATAGACACGGCAGAGTCTAATGTTTTGAACGCAGCCTAACAATTACTTGACGTTTCTAAGCTTCAAAATCGAGCAATAGTCCTTCACTTTTATTTTAAGGATGGAGATTTTTTCTTATTGAACAATAAAGATATTTTTAGATCAATATTTAAATATTAATATTGTTAGTTTGATAATTTTGTGGTAGCTTTTGTTTTTTTTTAAGTTTATTTTAAACTTTTTTATATATTTTTTTATTATTTTAACATGGTGATATAAAAAAGCATTATTTTAATATATTTTAAAAAAATATATACACACCTAAATTGTTTCTTGCAATCACTCGTAATTTCTTGTGGAAGATTATCGTTAAATTGAAGTTGATAAGATACCCCTTAAATATCTTCAACAATCAACTCCTAATCCAATTAGGCAAGGCAGCACAAACCTTCTCTCTATATATAGGGAGTTAGTCCTCCTCCAATAGACACATATATAACCAAGCTTTCAAGTACTGATCAATCCAACATGTATTTATCAAGATCTATCCCACTGTTCTTCCTACTCTTTTCCCTTCTGCTCTATGTAGCAATTTGTGATGACTACCTCTATCATTTCTGTTTTAGCAAAGAAAACTACACTGCTTATAATAACCCTTATCGCGGTAACTTGAATGACTTGCTACTTCTCTTGTCTGCCAAAGTCCCTCCTACAGGTTTTGGACTTGGCTCAATTGGCCAAGGCCGGAACCGTGTAAATGGATTAGCCTTATGCGGCGGAGATGTGTCTAGCACAAAATGCAAAACTTGCATCACTGATGCTGGCAAAGAGACCCGCGAACGATGCCCTGATAAAAAAGGAGCAATAATTTGGTATGACAATTGCATGGTCAAGTACTCCAGTACAAAGTTCTTCGGGGACATTGATAATCAAAACAAGTTCTACATGTACAATGCGCAATCTGTAGACAATCCCACATCTTTTAACAAGAAAGTTAAGGCTTTATTGAGCAGCTTATCTGGTAAAGCTTACGCGGACACCAAATTTTATGCCACAGGGGAACTAGACCTTGGTGCCTCCAAAAAACTGCACGGGTTGGCACAATGCACTCGAGATCTTTCCAGTATGGATTGTAAGAAGTGCCTTGATGTTGCCGTAAGTGGACTTCCAAGCTGCTGTGATGGTAAACGAGGAGGGAGGGTTGTGGGTGGGAGTTGTAATGTTAGGTACGAACTCTACCCCTTCGTGGAGAACTGGTAAAAACGGTCGTAGCTTGGCAATAAAAGTGTAAGACAGTGTTATGTATGCACTGTATTTTGTAGATTAAGGCTAATGGGCCATTGGGACAATGGCCGTTTGTATAAATGGTGTAGAAACACTGCTATGTGAAAAAAATAATGGCCTTTATAGCTATGGCCTCCTTCAAATAAAATCCTTGTTTTTGTTTTGGAGTTGTACAAGACACGAGGAAGGAAGTCAAAGTTATTTTCTAAGATAAAATTCTTGTCTCATCATGAAAGTTGGAACAAGCCTGTCCAATATCATGGACAAAAAATATTATTTTTTATTTTTTCATAGTATCTATTATTTAATTATCACTCATTTATATTTTAATTTTGGTAAAATAAAATTTGACCAATTGTTTTTGGTTTTAGGAACAAATTAGAGGACAAAAAATTGTCAACAAAAACTAAAATGTCATAAATATAAAATATATAAAGAGAAAAAAAGACATTGTAATTAAGTATCAAAATGAACTTTTGCAAGAACTTCATTTGATTTTGTCCAATATATATAGGATGGCATCTGTGATAAGGCTGGAATTGGATTCTATTGAATCATTTAAACTATGGATATGATTAAATGTGGTCCATTCAATTACAATTTAGTTAATTCGTTTTATTGATTCAAATAAGATGTTTAAATATATTTGGTTTTAAATAAATTTCCATTTGAATTATTAAAAAGTGATACGTTATAACTGATCATGTCAAGTTTGTGTTCATTTAATATTGCATCAAATTGTTTATCTAGCTCTCACAGCGATACGTGCGTGCGGAAGTGAACTATATTCATCGAATAAACATTTTATTGAAAAATCAAGGAAATAAAATAAATCAAATTACATGTGTTCCTAGAACAATTATATATTTCTTGTAGTGACATTGATCCTTGAAACCCTAGAATGGCATACGAGTTTAAGCCTTAACAAAGGGATTTATCGCATAAATAACCATGCAACTCCCACCAACCGCAGTCCCTTCGTTTCCATAAGCAACTCCTGGAAGTGCACCTATAGTACCGTCAAGACACTTCTTACAATCAACACTAGAAAGATCCCTCGTGCACTGAGCCATCCCATAAAGTTTCATCGATCCTTCAAGGAGGTCCATCTCTCCGGCAGCGTACAATTTTGATGAGTTATAAGAAGCCTTGTCTGCTAGTTGGCTCAACAGCTCGGTAGTCTTCTCCTTAAATAGCACTGGGTTGCTCACATTATTCACAGTAAACGTGGAGAACTTGTTTTCGTCAATCTGGCCAAAGAAGTTCGAGTCAGAATACTTCAAAAGACAGTTATCGTACGCTATGATTGCACTTTTGCCATTTGGGCAGCGCTTGCGGATCTCCCTCGTTGCATTAGCAGCACAGGTTCTGCAATCTGAGGATGAGACATCTCCTCTACAAAGAACGAGCCCATATGGTCGGTCCTGGTTGTTCTGACCTAAAGAACCAAGAGCAAAGCCTTCAACTGGAGCAAGATGATAGAGAGAACCCGTGAGGACATTCAAGCTTGTTTTGTAAGAGCTATTGGCAGTTGAGTTCTCGTTGCTGGAACACCTACTGAAGAGAGGGTCCGTTCCAAGAACATTTTGGAGAAGTAGAGCAAAAGTTAGCAAATAGAGAGAGGAGGTGAGTCTTGAGGAAGACATTGATAGGCAGACGATTATTGGTGGTTAGCTTTGATGAGGTTGGGATGATATATATGATACCATACCATGTATTTATAGTGTTAATCTCAAGGTTGAGTGAGGATTAATTAAGGTTAAGGAGGGCTGACCTTGTCTAATCTTGAATTTGCCAACTGCTCAAGACGACAAGAAGTGTTCAACAATATTACGAGGGATCAGTTAATTAAGATTGAAAGTATCTTCGGAAGATAATTAAGAAAATGTCAATCAATCACAGCGATTTGTATTTTATTTTATTGTATATAGCACACAAAGTTGAATAGACAGAGATCAGGTGAATAAAATTATCAGGCATGGCCTCAATATTCAATCGCTGTTATCTTTATCTTTCACGTTTTCTTTACAGACTAATTGTTTACTAATGTTTCACTAAACTTCTAACCCCACAACCTTCCCAGAAACAATAACTTTCTCGTATAGTTTGTCATTACATTTAATTTGTCTTTACAGACTAATTGTTTACTAATGTTTCACATGCCGATGCAAGGAGTGCCGGGTAACAATTACTTTTGTTTTTTTATGTATATATATATGTATTTCACAGCTAAAGATACGTAGAAATTAGTTTTGAATTTGTGTATTTTCATTCTTATTTATAAACTTTTAATTTTTTTAATTTAAATTTGATCAATTTAAACCCGAATATTCAAGTCTCTTCACCGATAAATGTTAATTTTATAGTAAAAAGAAGGTGCAGTGATTAGTAACAAGAATTTTTTAAGTGTGCTTAAGAATTTCTTTTACTGTGAGCCAAAACTATTATGAAGGGTTGTAAATATAGAAAGTAGGTGGCTAATATTATAAAAAATAATGTCATAAAATTTCACAAAAAAACAAAAGATTTAATAACATTTAATTTAGATCTACTTCATAACAAATTTGTGAAGTTGAGATAAATAAATAAAAAACATTGACCTAGACTTAATATATTACAAGAAAATCAAAAAATATATTAGTGTATATGAAGAATATACCTAGGAAATTGTCAAGAATGATTGAGGAAGATCAAAATATATAAGATTAAAAAATTTAATAGTGTATTTTCAATTGATAAATGCTCTATTAGCGAAAGAAAATTCAAATAAAAGAGGAAAGTTCAAAATTAGATGTTTAAAGACTCAATTAGAATATTTCAAAGTTTAATTGAATTTATTAAGATCTTAATTTCAAGAAAATTTTATTTTGAAGTCAATTTAGACTTTAATTTCAAGAAATTAAAGTCTGGGGTCGAATTGCAATTCTTAGAAGTTAATTTGGTCAAATCAGAAGCTTAATTGCATAAATATTGAAATTTGATGGGCAATTAGGGACTTGATTAAAGAAATCTAAAACCAAACACCAAATTGAAAAAACATGTGAATGTTCGGGCTTAAATTGACCAAATCAGGGGCTAAATTGAAAAAATTAAAAGTTTGTAAGTCAATTGAGGGTCAAAATGCATAAATTCAAAATCAATTATCAAAATGAAAAAGACGATCAACTTAAGGGCTAACAATTGAGTTTGGCAGGGTGAAATTGCATGAAATTAAAAGTTTAGAAGCAATTATGGGTGGAATTATAAGAAATTAGAAGAATAAGAATTCAATCAAAATTTGTCAATCCCAAATGAAAAACCTTAAACAACGCATTTTTCAAACTTGATGAAGAAAATGTGAGTGACATATTGATTGGTGGACTGACTTCTATTTTGATAATTTTTGTTGATTAAGTTAGAAACTTCAAACGAATAAATGTGGAGCTATAGATCTTTAGATGACATATATGCATCTTTTATAGCAACTTCAGGAGGTCTTAGATAACAATGACGTTAAAATTGCTCCAATAAGGCCTCAAAAATAACCAACTCAATTAGTTATACCTAGAAAGATGCGGCATGTCTTGCAAGAAAGTGCCATTAATTCCCACATAGATGTTTAGCTGCGCAATATATATAAAGAGTAATTGTTTACCCGGCACTCCTTGCATCAGAATGCTTAATTAATGGAATATCTAGAAACATTTTACAGGGCCAACTCCTACGGTTCTAAAGGGGTGATAAAAATCGATGTTTACCCGACACTCATAATATTGTTGAACACTTCTTACCCTCTTGAGCAGTTGGCAAATTCAAGATTAGACAAGGTCAACCCTCCTTAACCTTAATTAATCCTCAGTCAACCTTGAGATTAACACTATAAATACATGGTATCATATATATCATCCCAACCTCATCAAAGCTATCCAACAATAATCGTCTGCCTATCAATGTCTTCCTCAAGACTCACCTCCTCTCTCTATTTGCTAACTTTTGCTCTACTTCTCCAAAATGTTCTTGGAACGGACCCTCTCTTCAGTAGGTGTTCCAGCAACGCGAACTCAACTGCCAATAGCTCTTATAAAACAAGCATGAATGTCCTCATGGGTTCTCTCTATCATCTTGCTCCAGTTGAAGGCTTTGCTCTTGGTTCTTTAGGTCAGAACAACCAGGACCGACCATATGGGCTCGTTCTTTGTAGAGGAGATGTCTCATCCTCAGATTGCAGAACCTGTGCTGCTGATGCAACCAGGGAGATCCGCAAGCGCTGCCCATATAGCAAACGTGCAATCATAGCGTACGATAACTGTCTTTTGAAGTATTCTGACTCGGACTTCTTTGGCCAGATTGATGACCAAAACAAGTTCTACATGTGGAATGTGAATAATGTGAGCAACCCAGTGCTATTTAATGAGAAGACTACCGAGCTGTTGAGCCAACTAGCAGACAAGGCTTCTTATAACTCATCAAAATTGTACGCTGCCGGAGAGATGGACCTCCTTGAAGGATCGATGAAACTTTATGGGATGGCTCATTGCACGAGGGATCTTTCTAGTGTTGATTGTAAGAAGTGTCTTGACGGTGCTATAGGTGAACTTCCAAGAGTTGCTTATGGAAAAGAAGGGGCTAGGGTTGTTGGTGGGAGTTGCATGGTTATTTATGAGATATATCCCTTTGTTAAGGCTTAAACTCGTATGCCATTCTAGGGTTTGAAGGATCAATGTCACTACAAGAAATATATAATTGTTCTAGGAACACATGTAATTTGATTTATTTTATTTCCTTGATTGTTCAATAAAATGTTTATTCGATGAATATAGTTCACTTCCGCACGCACGTATCGATGTATCGATGTGAGAGCTAGATGAACAATTTGATGCAATGTTAAATGAATGTAAACTTGACATGAGTTATAACGTATAACTTTTTAATCATTCAAATGGAAATTTATTTTAAACCAAATATATTAACTAAATTGAGATTTAATGGACCAGGTTTAACCATATCCGTAGTTTAAATGATTCAATAGAAATCTATTCCATTCTCATCACATATATCCTGAAATGCAAGCGGAAGCTTCGTTAAACAATAACAAGAAAAAATCACAAGAAAAAAGCAAGAAGATTAATTAGCAAAGAAGGTTACAAATTTTAACCTTGAATTCAAAATTTTATTCTTTAAAATTTAAAAGCATAATAGTTTTAAGAAGTTAATCAATCATGGTTATTTCATACCTTTACTTGAATCTAGACATGTTTTACTGGTTTATAAAAATTTCCATTAGACCATCTATATAAAATGACTTGACCAATTCTGTATATAGTAAAATTAAATTATCACCCGATAATTTAGAATTACTGTACACATTTACAAGTCTGGCTACATCATATTCGGTTTAATTCAAACACTAATTAGACTCTAAGTATATAATTCTGCAACATGTTGAAAAACAATAATTACAAAACCAACAAGCTATTTATTTAATCCTTGTATTTTTAATTAATTATTAGTCAATCCTTTTAGTTTAAAAACCTAATTTTAAGGCTAATCCATTTACACGGTTCCGGCCTTGGCCAATGGAGCCAAGTCCAAAACCTGTAGGAGGGACTTTGGCAGACAAGAGAAGTAGCAAGTCATTCAAGTTACCGCGATAAGGGTTATTATAAGCGCCAGTGTAGTTTTCTTGGCTAAAACAGAAATGATAGAGGGGGTCATCACAAATTGCTACATGGAGCAGAAGGGAAAAGAGTAGGAAGAACAATGGGAGAGATCTTGATATATACATGTTGGATTGATCAGTACTTGAAAGCTTGGTTATATATGTGTTTATTGGAGGAGGACTAACTCCCTATATATAGCGAGAAGGTTTATGCTGCCTTGCCTAATTGGATTAGGAGTTGATTATTGAAGATATTTAAGGGGTATCTAATTATCAACTTCAATTTAAGTACTTAACGATAATCTTCCACAAGAAATTATGGTGATCGCAAGAAACAATTTCTCTTCAATGTGTTAATTCTCATGAGAAAGATAGGTGTGTGTTGATACATGATATTTTTTTTGAGTTTTTCAATTGAAAAAATATTAAAATGATGGGTTTTTTTTATATATTAGCACATAAAAAAAAACAAAAATAAATCAATCAATCAATTTAATTTATTTTCAGATAAAAACAATTTAAAAAAAAAACTTACCACAGTATCAAACAGACCATATTAATATTTTAATATTTATCTAAAAATATCTTTATTGTTGAAGAAAAAAAAATCTACATCCTTGAAATATAAGTGAAGGACTATTGCTCAATTTTGAAACGTCAAGTAATTGTTAGCTGCATTTGACTGGGCCCGTGTCTATCCGACCGAAGCACTGAATATGCGCTTCTAAGATAGAGTGGATAATTTAAGAAAAGAAACCAGCTACCATCAACTAAGCTATAATCCTCACAATTAGTGACTAATCATGCATGCAATAGCCATGGCATTGGCCTCACAATTCTCTGGCAGCTGAGTTAATTATTGGACTTTGGCCAAGCTAGAATACCTTGTAACCTATCCCATTATCCTCTAGTAAGTGGGTTTGAGCTGGTTTTTATAATACAAGGGGAGCTGAAAGGGGTCCAGTTGATTCCCACTACGTACCCATGTCTTCTAGTCAGTCTTCTAGACAAAGGTTGAAACTTTGCATCCATTGACCTTGCAGTCAAATTTGGCATTCAGAATAGTCTCAGGAGAAGTACGAGATTTTGGCTCTAAGATTAATCATTTGTATCTTTGTGTGTTGTAAATGTGAGGGTAGGTGTGTTTGAAGTCTGCCGTCAACTTACTAGCACTAGCTTTATCAATATATTCACTCGATTATAATAAGAAAAAAAAACAATATTAGCCAATAAAATAATTTCATTGCATTGGACAACTATCCAAATCATTCCCTCGAGCATGCATACTGGCATTGTCAAGCATATGAGATTAAGTATTGAATCCAAGATGTAGCTCCTCTGTAGTGGTATTTTGAACTCCAAAACTCATTACAATCCAAGTATCTTTAAATTGGCTCTGTATGCCAAAATCTTCTTTTCCAGGTTGAATAAAAATGAACCTTTTCTTCTATATATTATTTTAGATTTCTAATTAAGGATGCCACCGAGACCCTTCTAAAAAATTAAGGAGACGAAGACCACAGATATCATGATCAAGCATCAATTAATGCCAGCTCGTACGTAGTTGTCTTGTTCATGTTAGTAAAAAAGAAGATTAAGTTCTGATATGTCAATGGTACCATTAATTGATGGAAGAAACTCATGAAGATCTTAAAACCACACAGAACTTTATTCAGAAATACATGAAAGTGACTAAAACATGAAGTACATACACATATGACAAGGGTGACAGACCGATACTATTGTCTGCTTAAGCCCCCGACAATATTCGACAAGTAGTTAAGCATTGACAAAAGGGTATATTTCATATATGAAATTGCAACTCCCACTAACAACCCTGCCACCTTGTTTCCCATCACAGCAGCTTGGGAGTTCCCCAATTATACCATCAAGGCATTTCTTACAAACAGCACTAGAAAGATCCCCAGTGCACTGAACCAGACCATAAAGCTTGGTTGATTTTCCTAGTTCCCTCTCTCCTGTTGCAAACAACTTGGGGGTTGCTTGAGCTTCATTGGCAAGCTGGCTCAAAAGCTCTTTGGTCTTCTCATTGAATGGAGCTGGCTCACTCACAACGTGCACGTTCCACATGTAGAACTTGTTTCCATTATCAATTTGACCGAAGAACCCATTGTTTGAGTACTTCAAAAGGCAGTTATCATACCAAATGATAGCTGCTTTGTTGTATGGGCAGCGCTTTCGAATCTCACTGCTCGCCTCTACAACACAGGTTTTGCAATCTGAGGTTGAGACATCGCCTCTACAAAGAGCAAGCCCGTATGTTTGGTCCGGGGTGTGGCCTCTTGAACCCTTACCAAAACCTGTAGGAGGGGCTTTATAGTAGAGGTAACTAGTGAGCTTGTTTAGGTTGGATTCATAAGGGCCATTGGCAGTGAAGTTCTCAGGAGATGAACAGAAATGGAAATTTGGGCCTGCTCCAAAAACAGTGTGGAGAAGGAGAGAAAAGGTTATTAGACATAGAGAGGAGGCAAAGTTGGAGAAAGACATAGTTGCAAGGAGAGAATGATGGGTTTAAACTTAGGATAATACTGCAATATATAAAACAAAAGCAGCATTGACTGAGGTGGGTAACGGGTTGACCAATTCATTTGTTTTAATATTAGTTAAGTTAAAAAAATCTCTCTATTTGAACTTGATATGTCAAAGGCATATCATAGTTTGATCATCCTTATATATCATGAGGGAGGGAAGGTGGTTTGTCTTAATTGTTAAGACATAAATGATCTTAAATTTTGGTGTGTTTAAGGAGTATAAATCGTTCCAAATTTGATGAATAGAGGAAGAAAATATGGCATTCCTTATTCAATATCTTACGTACCAGCAAATATATACCTCCTTCATTTTCTCCTAAATCAGAGTCAATTATTCACCACTTTCTTCTACCAAATCTTGAAAATATTTTATTCTCATGTATCTATGGAAATAACGGAACCTCTAGCTATTTTAATGGTGCTGATTAACTGTAATTCTACCCAAATCTTTTATTCTTGCAATAATGGAAACAACTGAGCCTGTGTACACAGCTACTGGTTGTAATTTTGTCCAAGTTACAATTATATATAGCTCATATTTCACCACTATGTATACAATAAAACCTTCACAAATATATAGAATCTCCCTTCTTCTTCTCTTTCCCTTCGTATCTTTCTCTCCTTCATCAACATGGTGATGTTAAATAAACGCAAAAAGCAAACCCAAGGCCGTCAGAAAATAGAGATCAAGCAGATAGAAGAGAAGAGCAATCTACAGGTGACGTTCTCAAAGCGTCGTGGGGGTCTAGTCAAGAAAGCAAGCGAGCTAAGCCTTCTCTGCGGGGCACAAGTGGCCATTCTTGCCTTCTCTCCTGGCAAAAAGGTCTTCGCGTTTGGTCACCCCGATGTCGACATGGTACTTGATCGTTATCTCAATGAGAGTTCTACTGCTGGGGAACTAGGGGCCGCGAGTAACGACCCTCAAGTTCAACAATGGAACAAAGAGTACGAGGAGGCATTGAAAGAGTTGGGGGAGGAGAAGAAGCATGTGGCAATGGCTGAACAGTGGAATAAGGTGTGTGAAAATGATGTTAATGCAAGGTTCTGGTGGGATAAACCTATTGATGATATGGAATTGGAGGAGCTTGAGGAGTATGTGAGGGCCATGGAAGAGTTAAAGAAGAATGTGGCTGCCAGGGCAAATGAGTTAACCATGGCCAACGATCATTTTGGTAATCAAAATATGAGTCATCATCTTGATCTTGGAGTTCATGGTTTTAGTCTTGAAAATGTTCTATTTTAAAGAATTTGTAGCAACAAAAGATCCGGTTGATTTCTTACAATTGAACCCAAATTTAGCAGCTTGAACTCTTGTTTTATTTAATCTAGTTTTTTGTTTTTTTTTTTTATTTGAGACCATAGCATTATGTCGTATGAAATGGAATGTGCTTAATTAATAATTAGTGAGAGTTCGATACTCTCTTTGGGAAAGTTTATTATTATTATTATTATTATTATTATTATTTTAGAAGGTCTAGCAGGTTTTGGGTTAGGAGATTTCGAAAGGTTTTAGCATTCCATTCTAAATTTCCACAACATTTGATTTCCAAAAAAACTAAGTATTTCCCATTCTTGGATTGCTGGAAGTAAAACATTTTCCAATGGGGTGAATTATTTTTCTTAATTTTGTGGGGAACTGTTATTATATTAGTTTTGATCATAAGTTAACTTGAGATCTAAGCTAACACTAGAGCAGTTTAAGGTAAATAAAAACTTTGAAAAAAATAGAATTTTTTAAAATATTTAAGAAATATTTTTTTACTATTTTTTATTTATATATGATAAGTGGGGTCTTGAATAATATTTATTTTGTACTTGGAACCTTTTATTAAGTGATTACAATCTTTATTTTATAAAGTTTGATTAACAAATATATATATCTTATTTATTTTTAAGTTTTTTATCAAGTTAAATTAGTCAAGGAAAAAATAGTTAAATTAGTATGCTTTGATTAAAAAAAATTGTGTTGTCTTGTTATCCAATCAAAAATTATTTGATTTTTTTAATAATATTATTTTAATAAAAAAAATAGTTAATAGATCATGGTCGCTGATCCGGTTGATTTCTTACAATTGAATCCAAATTTAGTAGCTTGAACTCTTGTTTTATTTAATCTAGTTTTTTTTTTTTTTTCAGACCATAGCATTATGCCGTATGAAATGAAATGTGCTTAATTAATAATTAGTGAGAGTTCGATACTCCCTCGGGGAAAGACTTTTTAAAATCACATGGGGAAAGTTTTCTAGTGTAACATATAATTCAATCAAAATCTATATGAATTTTTTTAATTATTTTTTCAAATAATGTCATTTTAAATTTTTTTAAATTAAATTAAGACTCAATTTTATAAGACGAGCTGACCTTTAAATCAATTTTAATAACTATATTGCGAAGCGATGGTTGTAACAATGTCAGTGATTCTATTGGTGGAGGTTGAAATGAGTGCCCTTCCATCCAATTCCTGGATTCGTCCTTATTATTTGAGGTGGAGAAATACTTTAGATGCCTCACCTCTCTTGTAAAAATTTGATCCCACACAATTACCCATTGATCGTAGTCATGTTAAATTCAAGGATGTTAGTTCGAGAACTAAGCTAAATTCATGTTATATTCAGGCCTAGAATTTTATCAAGTCTAGAGATATTGGGTATGATCGGATGGAAGCTTTTCCTATCTATCAATAGGTAATCACCCTTCCTTGGACCTTTTAATCAAGGATTTAGACTCAAAAATTAAATTTTCATAAGGTTCTAAAATACGGATCCATCATAGTCTCCTATGAAAACCCTCTGGGCGAAAAATCATAAATTGACTAGTTTTATGTAAATCAAAATTCTTAACTCTCGATTGGATTATCAGAAAATTCTAAAAATTTGCATGGAGCCTTCTAATATGATGCCTTAACTTGGGTTAAAATTTCAGAATATTTGGAGAAATTCAGAAATTTGATAAAAAATCATAATTTGACCAGATTTACAGTATTGAATGTAATTTTCAATCCGACCATCAGATTGAGCTAACATTTTTTGAGAGACCTTAAATATATTGAATAAAATCTAGCTAAAATTTTAGAATAAACAGAGCTCGGTAGTGTTAACAAAAAAATAAGGACCGTCAAATAGAAGCAAAAGGACTCATTAAGGGTAAAATGATTATTTCCCATTAATAAAACAAATCAACTATCCCTTCCTTTTATATGTTAACGACCGGGTAAAAGCAGAATGGGAAAAGAAAGAAAAGAAAAGGCGAGAGAGAAAGAGAGAAAAGTAAGGGGAAAAATAAGAAAAGTGAGAGAATAGCCTGGTAAACTTACAAAGTCCAACTTATAAAACATTAATCTAAGAAAGAATCAATGAAGGAATGAGGAATTGAGATAGGGAATTTGACTAACCTTGGGAGAGTAGAAATTGGAAGAAATTAAATTGGTAAGCATTAAAAGTTTGGATTTAATGTTTGATTTAGATGTTTTTAAGCTTACTTGATTAGGTTAGGAAGTAATTCATGGAATTTTACTTTAATTTCTCTTAAATCCTTGATTCTTGAACTTAGGGTTCTTATGGGAATTTAGGGAAATTAGAAGAGGAAGGAAAAATGATGAAGTTGAAGTGGAATAGCATGAAAACTAGTTGAAATAACATGTAAATAAAGAAACATTTGGGGGAGGAAAAGGAAGATGACATTCGGTCAAATAAAGAAAAAGTGGAGGAATGAGTTTTGATGTTAATGTTTAGGAAACTATGTTTAATCATAATATTTGAAATATATAAGAAAGACTAAATGAAGAAATAGCATTAAAGTTGAGAAAAATAAGTAAATTCAATTTAAAAGAGAATTGAACTAGTTAAAAAGAAAGAATCAAGATGAGATGTTTAGATTGTGTATGAATATAGTTCTTACATATGTGTAGATAAAATAAATGATATGATAAGAAGGCATAAAGAATAGAAGGATTATTTGATGGAGAAATTATGAATATAAAACAAGAAAAGAAGTAACTTGTTTTAAATATATGGTTGTATGTGAAATGATGATGTTATGTTTGAGAATAAATTTTTATCAGAACAAATTTAAAAAAAAAATTGTGTTTTGCGTTTCGCCACGTAAGAAAAATATTGATGGACTAATAATATAATGATAGTTAATTGATTCAGGAGTTGTGTCTCGAGTTGATTATCAAACAGGAGGAGTTAGGCCATCACAAGTAAAAGGTAGATGATTCATCACTTTCTTTTAAAATTCAAAGTGTCATTATTAGTTATGAGTTGTTTTATGACATATTGATATGGAAAAAATTAGAAGAGGAAACTTGTTTGTATTATAATAGGGATGTTGGTCAATTCGTATGGAATTACCGGTTAGATTGGCTATTAAAAGAGAATAGCTGGATGTTAGGTAATTCATATGGAATTACCGGTTTAATTGGCTATTAAAAGAGAATAGCTAGTTGTGGAGTAATTCATATGTAATTACCGAATATGTGTTGGCTATCAAGGAGAGTTAGCCGGATTTAAGGTAAATTGTGAATTACTAAATTGAAATTTAAGCAATGAGTGTTGGTTGCCAAGGTCTTATAAGTATAGGATTAATAAATTATGAATGGGTTATTGATGTTGAGATGTAGTAAGTTAGTGATGAAAGACAATTTGATATATTTTGAAGAATTATGAGCATGATAGTTTTATCATTTTTAATGTGTTATCTTCTTTATTTCTTATTAATGCTATGTATAGAGGTATTTCACGAGGTGATGCAGAGTGTTACATATGGGCTTTCGTGTTTAAATCTGTTTTTTATGTAATATATTTTGCTTTTACATGTAATTTGTATTATATGTGGATTTTAATAAATGTATCCTAAAAATAATTGCTTTAGGTATTTGCATATTTATAAAGTATAAGTAAGGAACTGGTATTAGTAAACTATTCGAAAAGAAGTTTAGTAATCATAATTATGCATGTTTAAAAGATAGTTGCATGTTAAAGTAATAATTAGTTCAATATGAATCCTTTAAGTTTTTATTTGTATGAACTTAGTTAATGTTTTATTATAAAAGAATATAATTACTATGTTTTATTTGTTGATGATATAAAGTTGAGAAAGTACAATAAAGTATTGCTATGTGAAATATTGTATGATGAGATGGGATATGATCCATGATGGTTGGATCGAAATGGAAGATTGAGTATTGTGATTAAATGAAGTCTAATTGATAACTTGGTAACATCAAAAAAAAAAGGAAACCCTACTAAATTTTCTATAGGAAATTAGATTTATATAATCGTTATTACTTTGATGATATAACTTTGAGAGTGTTACATCAAATATGAGATATGTAAGACAATAATCCTAAGACAGTAACGATTCAAAACTTAAACAAGAAACAATTCAAATTTTGGTAGACTTTCATATGAATATATATATATTTATATATATATATATATATATAATTTACTTATTTTTCCAGTTAATATGAGATTATTATTTTATCCTGATTGTGGGGGTGTTACACCCCAAGTCTTTGTACATTCAGTATGTAAAGATTTGAAGGGTTGTCACTATTTAATGAGACTTTTTACCTTCCTTAGGTGACAGATCATCCCAAACATAATTATTGGGATTCTTATGGTCAAATAATGTGTGCTCATTAAAAGAGTCTTTTGGGAAGAAAAAATAATGGTGTTTATTTAATACAGTAAAAATTCAAATTTTGATAGACTTTAATATGAATACTATATATATAATTTACTTATTTTTCCAGTTGATATGAGATTATTATTTTATCTCGATTGTGGGGGTGTTATACCCCAAGTCTTTGTACATTTAGTACGCAAAGTTTTGAAGGGTTGTCACTATTTGCCGCACCCAGACATCGCAATGACCTTAAATTGCTAAACGTTTATTAGTTTATGCTATGATAATTTGCTTATAATATTCCTGACTCTAGCGCCAGTGAATATTTAAGTACGGATACTTCCAACTCTAGCGTTGGTAAATATTAGGTAGCTATAAAATAAAATTTAGATCAATATTTTTATTCATGAATCCAACGTCCGTGAATAAACAAATAAAATAAATTTATTTTTACGCATACACATTTTTTTTTAGCTAAATGAAATAAAATAAAATAAAAATAAATTTAAATCAATATTTTTATTCATAACGCTGGCAACAGTGAATAAACCAATAAAATAAATTTATGTTATTTTTATTCATGCATACATATATTTTTTTTATTTTTTTTATTTTTTGGACTAAGCTAGACCCAGCCAGTCCGGCCCGGTCAACCGCCCAAGCCGTGACCGTGTAGGCAACATGAAGCACGCGTGAACTAAATCATGCGTGCATGAGCAGATAAAGGAAGTGAATTAAAATGAAAAGCGAGGAAAGAGAAGCTTACTTACCTGGTTCTGGAAATACCGAAGACAGTAGCAACAATGGTTCTGGTCTCAGTGGCTTTCCTCTACTTTTGTTTTTCTTTCTTTTGCTCTGCTTTTTTTGTTTCCCGGTGTTCTTCCCTCCTACTCCTTCGTCTCCGTCCCCTCTTGGCTCTTTTTTTTGTGTTCCTCTCCCCGTTTTTTTCCTTCTTTTTTTGTTTTCTTCTTCCTCTCCTCGATTCTGCTCTTTTTTTCTAGTTCTCTCCCCTTGCGTGGGGTTGCCTTTGCCCAGCTTTTATAAGTCCAGAGATAGCCCCAGTGGTGGTAACGGCTGACCTCCTAAGTGCTATTTAACCAACGCCTTTGATGAAGAAACGTACGCGTTGGCTACCAACGGATGAAACGGAGGAAGCAGACAGTGAACAGTCATCCAAGAAACGGCTATGTTTTCCATTCAATCGCTAATTTCAATTTGGTCCTTGAAGTTTTGAAATATTTGTAATTAAGCCCCTAGTAAAATTGTAATTGGACCCCTGCATTTCAGCATCTTTTACAAGCTAGTTCTTGGATTTTAATTTTTGCAATTTTGACCCCAAATAAACCCCAAACTTAATATTTCTTCAATTAAGTCCTTGAATAAATTAATTCCATTAAATCCAAGTCCAATTAAGTCCCAAACTTATCAATTCATCAATTAAGCTCTTGATTTTGTCAATAAAACTAATCCAAAGTTTTATTAAATCCCAAAACTTCCAATCATGTTGTCATTAACCCTAAATTTTAATTCATTCTTTATTTATTTAATTTTTATTTGTTTTTCATCATCATTTATTCATCATCTTTTTCATCATTTTTTCAGTAAATAATAATAATAATAGTAATAATAATAATTAAAATAAAATGGAAAAAAATTAGGTTATGACAGTTGCCTCCTTTTTATAATATTTACTATGCAAAGATATTAGAAAATTTTGTTTTCTCTTGGCTTTGCGTAGTAAATTTATAAAGAACAATAGATACAAAACGAAATTTTGTTTTTTTTTTTTTGTTTTTAGTCTTGAAAGCTTCAAAAACAGTAAATTGACATACGACCTTTACAAAGAGATGTTGAAATCAAGAAATAAATCATATGAAAGGTGACCCTTTTTTTTAAATGGTCAAATTGTTTTGGGCGACCTGCCCGAGGATAAAAGAACGCGAAGAATTTCGCGAGTGGTCTAATTGTTTCAGGTGACCTGCTCGATAAGAAGAAGAAATGCGAAGGATTTCGTGAGTGGTCTAATTGTTGCAAGCAACCTGCCCGATGAAGAATAAAACGTGAAAAGGGTTTCGCAAGTGGTCTAATTGTTTCAGGCGACCTACTTGATAGGAAGAATAAAACACGAAAAGGGTTTCGCAAGTGGTTTAATTGTTCCAGGCGACCTGCCTGATAGGAAGAAGAAACGCAAAAGATTTCGCGAGTGGTCTAATTGTTGCAGGTGACCTACCCGATGAAGAAAAAAAACAAGGATTCTTTTTTTTTTACAAATACACAGAAGGGGTCTCGTTGGTGTCTTATCCCTGAGATAAGAGCTCAAAGTAGCACTTGAAAGGAAGAAGAGGGATCAAAGGCGCAGTGAGGACTCGAAACGTACTTAAAAAGAGGTGAGGGCTCGAAAGCGCACTCAAAAAGAGATGACGGCTCGAAGGCGCACTCGAAAAGAGGTAGAGTTAGGAAACACATTATCTTAGATGTTCAAGGGCTCATAGGCGCACTCGAAAAGGAAGCGAGGGCTTGAAGGCGCTCTCGAAAGGGAGGTAGGGCTAGGAAACACACTACCTTGGATGGTCAAGGGCTCAAAGGCGCATTCTAAAGGAGATGAAGGCTCGAAGACGTATTTAAAAAGAGATGAAGGCTCGAAGGCCCTCTCGAAAAGAGAGGTAGGTTAGGAAACGGATTACCTCGAGAATGGAAAATGGAAGGTGGTGAAAAAATACAGAGATTTTTCTGGTGGCCTAATTCTCATGGTCAACCTACCCAACAATTTCATCTTGGTCATTTCAAGGTGGCCTTCCATTTGATAACGAAAGCAAAGTTCACACTATAGCGTCCAGGTGGTTAAATGTTTGCCGCACTGGACTTGAAATCTTTGAAGAGAGGTTAAGTACTCTTAATGATGCCATGGTAAAGGATGAAATCACTCAGGTAGGAGCTAGATCCAGTTGTGCTACTAATGAGCCCGGATCATCTTGTAGATAACGTACACGTAAATAGATAGATAAGTTATGTTTGTATATTTTGGGATTACTTGAATATTATATTATTGAATTATTTTATATTCATTTTGCATGTATAAATGTTTTTTTTTTTTTACATTCTTGTGACTACTTGTGATTACAGAATATGATAATGTGACTACTTGTGATTACAGAATATGATAATATATTGAGTTTAGTTAGAATTTGTTGATTGTGATTATTGTGGTTTTTTGTGGGTTTTTTTTAAGTTGGGCAAAATTTTATGTATGGTTCCTATATAGATAAAAGTCAACCCAAAATTTGATAAAATTATAAGTATCTTAACTCTCTAAAATAATAAAATAAATAAAGTCTTAAATTAATAAAAATTATGATTTTATAAACGTTTAATTTAAAACCTTACCATAGTCAAAACAGTCTAATTATTTTAGTTATAGTCCAACTGTTTAATCAAATATTTAAATATTTTTTAAAATGATTTTTTTGAAAATATTGTGGTTTTGAATTACAATATTGAATCATATATCAGGATTGGATTGTGAACCATAATATTATTATAATTTATGAACCATAATATCTTTAAAATGTATGATATTTCAGTATTTAATTATATTTTACTTGCTAGTGGCGTAATTTACCAAATGCGGGGCCGAATGAAATGGCCATCATACCTGGAAATCACTCTCTTTCCCGCTAGTCCTCCAAAAAATCAAGCACATTACCCAATGAAATGGCCCTTCCGTACGTCTATGTGTTGTAATTGTCTGTACGATATGAGAAGCTGTCTGCTCATGTTGATAAAGCTATAGCACCATAAATAATTCTATGAGAAATCATTGACTTTCCTGTTCTCCCAACTTTTGCAGTGCCCAGAACTTGAAACTGATGAACTCAAAAAAAAAAAATCTGCAAGAATGATGCTGCTAATTGTATTTTTCTGTAAACATCTCTTGTGCCTAACTCTTCAAACCTTGACGCCTGCATTCCATGGCCTAAACAAGTTGCAAGGTCCATAAATATGCTACTCCTGTATATGCCACCATGTCAGTGAAGCACATGTCTCTCTGGTCTCACATGGAAAGGCTAAACTTTATGCCCATGAAAAAGTCATTGACGATCTGCAGACTGCAATCATCAATGACTTTTTCTTGCAACTTTTTGCATTTCAGATTCCTGGGCATTCATATAATAGTAACCTGAGCACAGGATCATCAAAAAAAATCAATGGAGACCCCCTGTCATGGCAGTCCTCCTTTTTTTTCCCTTGAAGACAAACTGTATCAGATTCTAAACCTTTCACAACTGTTAAAACATTAATTTGACTAATTTTTCCATTATTATCAGAATAATTATCGAATAAATTTAAAATCTTGTTCTTAATAGCCATCACCTTTTTTTGATAAATCTCATCCCGGTCAAAAAAGCAGGCATCTCAGTGACTGGAAGAATCATTAGACGAAAAGCTTTAACAAGGGTTGAATTGAAATCCCAGGGGCGCTCTCTTCCATATTCAATTCTCGGAAGAAGATTCTCAGAAGCTGATTCTACGAATCAGACTAACTGGACCAACATTTTGTTTCTGTTAAAAACCTTCAAATTAATTCATCTACCATGTTAAAAAAATTAAAATCAAAATCAAGGGAGAAAAAAAAGAGAAAAAAAAAACAAAAAAAAAAACAGGAAAGCAAAGAATCAATAACATCTTTTTTTTATCAAAAGATTCAGGGACAGCTCTGTAAATTCACTAACGCTCGAAATCCGACAATACAATCCACAACCCAACGAACCATCCCCTGTACAAACCCATAAAAAAATTTATCCACAAAATTTTTAAAAAAAATACAATAAAAAAAAAAGCATAAAACAAAAGGTACAGCTAAGTTAAGCTAAGCATGAACAGGACCTGGAGTCACTAACACAGTATTACTCGGCGGATTATTCGAAGGAGGTGGAGCCCCAGTTATATCAGGCGCAGAAGGAGGCGGCGGTGACAGCAGAAGAGGAGGAGGAGGTGGTGGTGGAGGTAGGTTAGTGCCAATGTCCGGTGGGGTAGGTGGGGGTGGTGGTGGTGGATGTAGGTTAGTGCCAATGTCCGGTGGGGTAGGTGGGGGTGGTGGTGGTGGATGTAGGTTAGTGCCACTGTCCGGTGGGGTAGGTGGTGGTGGACTGAATTGGTAGATGCCCGCTGTGCCAGGTGGGGGCAGCCCAGAAGGTCCACTTGTGGTAGGATTAGGGAAGGTTAATTGTGGAGGGTGACAATCATCGTCGTCACCAGAGCATTGGTGTGATTTGTGAAGGCGGTGGCGTAAGAGTTCATATCCCAAGACAAGACCGAGAATAACAAGTACAGTTACAATGAAGATGAAGATCTTTGTTGCTTTCCCTACGTAACACATATTTGTTGTTGTTGTAGTAGATTTTTTAGGACAAAAGCTGAGAAGGGTCTGATAAGTTACAGAAGGAGATTGGGTTCGGTTCTTTTTCGTCTTCTTTTCATGGTGTGATGGTGTTCTGTGGGAAGAAGACGGAGAGTGAGCATCAGTGTGGTAATTAAGAGAAGGGGACCAGATCGAAATTTTAAAATACAAAAAAAAAAACAATTAGTTTGTAACAATGACACCGTTATAATGTTTTACAGAACTTTCAAAAGTTAAAAGTAGATCCGTAGTGGGATTAGGTTATTTTTAAATAATTTTTTGTGTTAAAATATATATATTAATAATATTTTTTTATTTATTAAAAATTAATTATTTTTTACAAAAAAAAATTAATGGGTAACAATAACACCGTTATAATTTTTTACAGAACTTTCAAAAGTTAAAAAGTATATTCGGTAGTGTTGTGAAATAATTTTTTATATTGAAATATAAATTAATAGTATTTTTTTTATTTTTAATATCAGTATATTAAAACAATCCAAAACATATAAAATATATTAAATTTTAATATAAAAAAATTAAATTTTTTAAAAATACAGTTTCCATCGTATTCCCAAATAATTTCTTTTATTGATTAAACTTGTCCCACCTAATAAATTAATCTTAGATCCGGTAGACTCTTTTCTTGCTCGAGTTACGTGTTAAAATAAATAATTTAACATAGTCAAAGGGTCTCTTTTAAAATAAAGTTGAAAAATATTTTAAAAAAATTTAAATTTTTTTGTATTAATATTTTTTAGTATTTTTAGATTGTTTTTATATTATAATATTAAAAATAAATTTTAAAAATAATTATTTTGATATATTTTTAAGTAAAAACAATTGCTACCGCAAATAGTTTTAAAATATTTCAATTAATTTTTTTAAAAAAATAAAAATAATATTATTTTAATTTTTTTTAAATAAAATATTTTTATTAATTTGAATCTATCCAAGCGAACAAATAATCTGGGTTTTGTGATAGTTCAATTATTATGATTTTGACCACTAATTATTGGATTTTTATTTTTAAAAAAATATATAAATGAAAAACAAAATATTTTTCAAGATATAGTTCACTGTAGACTTTCTCCTTCTTGGCTTAAAAAACAGCTTTTTGCCATGTGTTTAAAGGTAAATTAGTCTTCTCCTTTGAAAAAATTGTGTTCTAAAATTGATTAGGGGTATAACGAGTATTTTGCGTTGTGGTTGGACAACACTACCTTTAAAAGATATTAGTTTTTGAACTTCTACTTAAGCTAGTTTTGTATTTTCAATTAAAATGCATAGTAAGATAACCTTTTTACCCTTTGAATTTAAAAAAAATATATTAACATGCATTTTTTTTTTAAAATTAATTGGTTAGGGTGGGGTCATTTAAGCATTCTAATAATTAAAAAGGAATAAAAAAATGGTTGACGTGTATTGTGCATGCATCAGCACGTTAATCTCTTAATTGTATCGGATAACGCGAACAATTGATTCTAGTTTAAGGTGGCTCCAGCTTCATATTATCATATTCTCCTTAGATATATGGTGTGTGCACCAATAAGAGGTTCGGTTTGACACCGACGACATTTTTTTCTTCTTTTTCTTTCTTTCCCTTCTATTCAAATTTTTATTTTATCAAATTTGTTTATCATTCTTTTGTTTGCTATTTTTGTAGTCTAAGATAATATTTAGAGTTGCTTTTTTTTTATTCCACCGTCCATATATTTTTTTCTTGATAGATTTCATTCTCATTCTTTTAAAATTCTTTTGCTTTGGAAGATTTTCAAAAGCAATATTTTTTTTATACGATTTAATTTTTCAACATTTAATTGGTTTGGATTTGAGTTTGGTTAAGCTTGTGTCTAAGATTTCACAGGTTGCAAACTTTAAAAATTAACCTAGCTTCATGAGGTTTGCCTAGGATTGCTTTAGGTTTTTTTTATCATGTTTTTAAACTAATATTTTTTTGATTTCATCCTTCAACTTTTATTTAATTGGAGATTGAGCTTTGTTTTTTTTTTCCCATGCTTTTTAAGAACTTGGTTTTATCATTTATTTTTATTTAATTGGGCTACCTATGCTCTTTTTATTTATTATTCTTTGTTAAGTTTATTTTTTAAAATACGTTTTATTCTTGAATTAAATAAAATTGATTTATTGAATATACGTGGATGCTCACTTTGTTTTGTTTTATTTTGTTTGATTATCTTTTTCGAGACTTTACTTTAGTGACCTATGCAAATTCTTCTCATGTCATCGTCCAAATTTTACGGTTGAGTTTGAACCGTCTCAGCAATGTTTTTTTTGTGATGTACAATGTTCACAATGGAGAGGTAGTGAGTTGCCAACGATCTTTTTTTTCCCCTTTTCTTCTTGGTATAATATCGGTGGCTCATTTGTTTTGTTTGATTGTTGCCAAATATTTTTTTTGCCCAATCTTATTGAATTCAGTCGAGTTAACAACTCGAGTTGCAGGTTTTTCTTGCTTCTTTATAAATATTGTCATCATCTATGCATCCCTTTTGTGTGCTCAATAATTTTTTACTAACCCGTGGTGCAGCGCAAGTCACCAATCTAATAATATACCAAAACTCCTTGGCATTTCACTATAGTAGTGAGCAATGAAATGCAAAGGACTTTTACATTTTAATCCTCAAAATTAAAAAAAAAATTGAGAGCATTTTTTTAGGTTTTCAACTTATGTTTTTTTTTTTTTTCATTTCATCTTCCAACATTAAGTTTACTAAGTATTAGACTTTATAATTTGTTTCGATTTGTTTTCTATAGAGTTATCCTAGTCTTATGACCTAGATCGGGAATTTTACGAGTTAGTCGTGTTAACTCAAGTTTTGTTTCTCGTTTTTTACATTTATTTTTTTTTTCTCAATTTCATCTTTAAATATTGGATTGATTGAGAAATAGGCTTCATAATCGTAATTATTTTTTAATTTTCTTTCTATAGTGTTGTCATAATCTCATGACCCGTATTGTTACCCATTTTAGAGGCCCATTAAATATACAAAAAAGATAAAAGGAGGACAAAATCAAAAAAGGAAATACAAAAAACAATGAAAAATGAAAAAAGTTAAATAATATATATATATATATATATATATATATATATATATATATTAGTGGAGATAATATGAAGAACACCTAGGAAATTGTCAAACACTAGTTGGAAGGATCAAAATATACAAGGTTGGAAAAATTAGCAATCCAATATGTCCTGGTGAAGGCCCTATTGACAAGAAAATTTTAATTTGAAAAGAAAAATTCAAAATTAAATGTTTAAGGACTCAATTGAAAATTTTCAGGGTTTAATTAAATTTATTAAGAGCTTAATTGTAATAAAAATTGGTTTTGAGTTTAATTTGGGCTCTAATCAGAAGAAATTGAAGTCTGGTGGTTAAATTGCAATTTTGAAAAGTTAGTTTGGTCAAATCAGGAGTTTAATTGTATGAATATTGAAGTTTTAATGGGAAATTAAGGACTTAATTGAAGAAATTCAAAATCAAGACAAAAAAATGCTTGTGGCTTCAAGAACTATAATCAGCAAAATTAATAGCCAAAATTAAAGAAAATTGAAAGATAAATTGTCAATTGATGGTCAATTCACATAAATTAGAAACCAATGATTAAAATAATAATAAAAAAAGGAACTGGACTCTAGGGTTGGTAATTGAATTTGGCAAGGATAAAATTGCACAAAATTTAAAGTTAAAGGGTAATTAAGGATATAATCAATAAGATTTGAGAGTATAGGGACTGAATTGAATTTTGACCAAATCCTATATTAAGAACCCTACTTTCTTAGTGGTTAACCTAGATGACATATTGTCTGGTTCATATTCAAAACGAATCATTTAGAATAGAGGGTAAACGACATGATGTTTGCCCATTGTTCATTTTTTTCTTTGGGTAGTTCTGAGCTAATCAAGTTGACATTTTTAAACAAATGAATGTGAAGCTACATACCTTTAAATGGAGAAAAATTAGATCCAAAGAAAAAGTGTGCACCCCTTCTTCTAACTTCAGGTAGTCTTCGATGATAATGATGTCAAAGGTGTTATGACAAGGCTTCGAAAGTGGTCAGCTCAGTCGACTACAATTGTGATACCTATTGTGCAAAACCACTGATTTTTTCATATGTTCACACTTTAAACCTTCTCAGTGGGTTCTTATCAAAGTTCTGTCATGTTTCTCTCAAGATAAAAAGGCTAGAAACAACTCCTTAACCTCTAACTTTAGCAAAACTACTAAGAATATCCAAAACCAAGTTTGTTACAAAACCACCATTGCAAACCAGCAAGGTACATAACTTCTAGTTATTAAAACCACTTCAAAAACTTTTCATTTTGATCAAAGGATCAAGCATTGAGTGTGGTAAAGATAAACTTTGCAAAAGAAAAGCATAAAGGGGCTACAATCATTAGTGAGCTTTTAAGGTGTAAACTTCCCTTAATCTAGGAGGTAATGTCTATTTGGCACACCCATAGGATCTAACTCTCGCTTGCATGTTTTAATGATATTTTGGATTTGTTATGGTTTTGTATAGTTTTGAGCTTGGATTTTGATTAATGCATAAAAATGTTATTTTTTTCTTGTTTAATCTTGCTTTAAGTTGGTTATTAATGTTGCTAGATGTTTGTGTCGCGAGGTGACGTTGAGCGGCTCACTTTAAGATGCCTCCTTAGAGGTGGTGTTGGGAAAGGAAAAGGTTTTGGGTTTAATCATAAAATTATGATTAAGATTCAAGAGTCGTCACCTAGTATTATGGTTACTAAGAAACCTATGGTTTGCGAAAGTCCAGGTAAGGGACTAGTTATGCAAGAAAAAGATGCATCACCCCTAGTGCACCCCACCTAAAGTAAGCTACATTGTTGTTTAATTATTTTTCTAAGTCAAGTTTCTATTTGTTGGTATTTTTCTAATGTTTAAAGCAGATCTTTCTTCTTGATGAACATATGTATTCGCTGTAATTTGAGTAACATATATTTTTTCACACACGAACATAGAGACTAGTTAACACAATAAATACATATTATCTTCCCAAACCTTATGTGTTGTTTAATAACGAGAAATATAATGGTAAGAATAAAAGTAAAAGTTTAAATTCTTGGTAATAATAAATCTTGTTCTCTCTAAACCGAAATCTAGTGACCTTCTCTTTCTCCTCCACTAAAAAATAAGAGAAATGAAGTTTGGCTCTAAAATTCATTTTTTTTTCAAAATTATAGGAATCGATTACCTAATAGTTAAAAAAAATGAGGGATGAAAATGAACTGTTCAAAAAATCTCAAAGCCGCCACTTATATCACCCTCGTTTTTCACTCCAGTTCTTTTTCTTTCAATTTAACTTTTTCTTAAAAAAAACATGTAATTGGGTTCAAATCTATATGGCCTAATTGTGCCAAAAAAAAAAAGGTTTAATGAACAAATTAATTTTTTTTTAATACACTATTAGTAAATTGTAAAAGGATAAATCGTAAAAAATGTTAAAGGATTTTACCCCTAAGCTTTAGTTTTTGTTAATAATGAATAATTGGCAATAGGACATTGAAATTTTGGCGTGGGCTTATTACATATATTAGGTTGGTCCTAGTTTGATATATTCAGTACCCTCTCTGATCAATTAGTTGGGCTACTTGCCCTAGTTTTTAATCGAGGCCTTTAGTCAATTTATATTGGACCTTTTCTCAATCCACCGGGTCAGCCCCTTTACAATTGAAACCGACAAAAAACAAATGGAGCTAGAAATTAAACTTTTATATAAAAGAATTTTTTGTTTATCATGTCAATCAATATAGAGCTTTAAAATAATCAAATACAATATTTTGAAACCCTAATCATTCTCGTATAATCAATTCCAAGCTTGAAAAGAAAGGAAAACTTGTTTGAAGATGGACTGGTTCAATACCATCAGTATGTGCATGGATGGAATAAAACCCTTTTTTTAATTTTCTTTTATTTTACAAGAATTTGTTCACAATAATCATTGTTCAAAGTTAAAAAAATATATATATCTTATTATTAGTTAATTATATGAAATTCAATCTTTAATTTTTTAATTATTATATATTTTGTTTTGATTTTTTTTATATTTATCCCGTAAAATTTAATTTAATTTGAATTTTATATCAACTATGTTCTTTATTTTTTTTTATTGTTATTTGTTTTTCCTTATCTTTTTTTAATTAAAATTTTTTATCAATTAGATTTGATCCCTTTTATTTTAACTACTACTTATTTTTTTATTATTATTATTATTATTATTATTATTATTATTATTATTATTATTATTATTTAGTTTTTTAATTTGTTATATTTATTCTTTATTTTTTTTATTTAAAATAATTTATGAAATTGTATTCTTATTTTTCAATTTCATCAAAGAGTCATGTGACATATTACTCCTGCATTAAGTCCATGCAAGGTCGCCTCATTATCTGAAGGCGACCGCATGGCATTCTCTGGCTATAAAAGCCGAAGAAAGACCATGATAAAAACAAAAAAGACGAAGAAAAAAAATAGAGAACACAGACCGGAAAACCAAAGGATAGAAGACGAGCAAAGGCAAAGAGGACATAACACTAGGGAAGGAAGAAAAAAAAAACCAGTAGAGAGATAAGCAAACAAATAGAAATAGGGACAGAAATGAAGAGCGAAAGGGACTAGAGAATATGAACAGAGAAAACAAAGCCGAAGAAAAGAACAACCAAAGGGAAACAAACAAAAAGAGGAACAGAGAGAGCATCGTCCAATACACCATCATTTTCGGTTTCGTTCCCAGCTACACAGGTAAGCTTACGGTTTCCCCCCTTTTAAAAGTATAATTACAATATCACTATGCAAGGCATGTGTGAAAAATTCATGCATGCATGCACAATGACCTGCCGGGTCACTGGTTTGGACCAGTGACTAGGCTGGGCCAGCTGGGTCTAGCCCCACCTGTACGGGTCGGGTCAGACCCAACCCAAAAAAAAAAACAGAGATTGGTTGGGCTGGGTCTGGCCCTCACGCCAAGCCACCCAATCTATTTTGGGTCAAGGGTGTGTTTGGCAAAACACACCCTTATGCCAATTCTCTTTATTTTATTCCTCTTTGTTTTGATATTTGGTCAAACGAGCCTCTTTGTGATATCAGAAAATTTCAAAAACATTCATGGACCTTTTTTAGTTTATTTATAGGTCCCTCGTGTTTTTTTAGGTATTTCACTGTATAATTAATTTGTGGATTTTTATTATGAATTGCAAATCTGATAAGCGATACATACATGTCTTTTATATATATATAAAAAATATGTATGCTTTGCTTTCAATTCAAATTTTACTGGAATATTTACCAATGCAAAAGTTGTAAGTATCCGTAGTTGAATATTTACTGACGCTAGAGTCAGGAATATTATAAGCAGATCATCGGTAGCATAGTACAATAAACCCTTAGCAATTTAAGACAAAAATCAATAATGCAGCCTACAAAACCAGTAATGCAGCCTACCTCAGTTAGGACGCTTAAGGGGTGATAATATATTTCCTTTTACGTAACTAGTCTTGTACCATAGAATCTACATTGACCAGTTAGAGTTCCTAGTGATCATAATACTAGGTGGCGACTCCTAAAACTAGTCCTTCCCCATCAAAGAACGAGATGCCAGAAATCTGTTTTTTTTCTAATTTTCTTTAGGTCGCTGTGATGTCAGATGCGACATCACCTATAATATAAAGTACCTTGTATCTAAGTTTTTATCTTATCACCAACTGTCTCTAAACCACACTACTTTCCTTACATCTATATCAAATATTCATAAGTCAAAGACTTTCTAAGAAGCCTAATCCCAAGTTGTATGACAATAGACTATAAATAAGAAGTTGACAGCTATTGTTGAAAACCATATATAGAGTATAATTCCTCTCCCTGCAGGCAACATAAGCAGTAGGTTGTTGTTGGATATTTAAAACAAAATTCAATTCAGATGGATCATTTGATCGACATAAAGCTCACTTTATATCTCAAGGATTTGCTTAGAAATTCGGTATTAACTATAAAAAGACAATTGCTAGAGTCCTACTATCTGTTTCTATCAATCATGGATGGTTATTGTGTCAAATACATGTAAGAAATGCATTCTTACATGGAGAACTTGAAAAAGAAGTGTTCATGAAGCTTCCCCATAGACACCTTCAGAGTGGACACTCTAATTTGGTTTGCAAACTTCATAAATCCATTAATGGATTGAAGTGAAGTCCTCGGGCATGGCTAGCAAAATTAAGCATTGCTCTTAAAGCTCTTGGGTTTACAAGAACTCTACAAACTCCTCTTTATTTGTTTGGCTTGGTTAAGTAGATAAACTAGTTGTGCTTATCTATGTGGGTGATCTTATCATCATTGGCAATAATAGCAATATAACTCAACTAAAAAAGAATCTTAAACAATAATTTTCAATTAAAGACCTTGGCTCTTTAAAGTACTTTTTAGGCATTTAAAAGACAGCCTCCAATAAAGGTTTCTTTCTAAATCAACGTAAATACATTGTTGATTTATTATAAAATGCTGAGATGTCATATATGAAGCATGTTATTAATCCTTTAGACAACAAATTGACTCTGGATCTTAAAGGGAACCTCTTGCACCTTACAATCATTATCAGAAGATTATTGGTAAGCTAATTTACTTAACAATCATACGACCTGATATTACATTTGTTGTCAGTCTAATCAGCCAATATATGCATGCTCTAACTGTTCAGCATCTTGGTATGGTAAAACATATCTTACTGTATATTAAAGAAAAATTGGTAGTGGAATTATTATGACTCGTAATGGTCACACTAATATTACAGGCTACACTTATTCTGATTGGGTAGGTAATTCACTAGATCATTAATCTACCACTAGATATAAAGCTAAGCTTATATATATATATAAGCTTAACTTTACGGGAATCTACTGAAGTTTTGGCAAAGCCTTTTCTATACCGGGAGGTCCCAAGTTATCGGTAAATACCTGTAACACTTCAATATACCTATCACACATATCCCAATCATTGCCCAACCATCCTAGTCTCACCATTTCGCATTACAACTCATCACAATCATTGTAATTCATTTTAATATCACATCATGCATTCAATTATAATGTTCAAAATTCAAATCAAAGATTTATAACCATAAATTATTTGGTGCTATTTGTCTAAGCTACGTCAAAAAAGCATAAATACAACATCATACACTAGCACAATTAAGTTGAATTTATAATTGCATAATTCAAGTGAAATTGGCATTCAATTACAAAAGGATAATTATTATAATCCTTTACAAAATTAATAAAAGATCCCTAAATATCCATTATGATGCTCGAGGCTGAAAGGTATCTATAATTAATATACAAATGACAATTAAGTACATAACAATAATTTACTTAAACTATTAAGATAAATGTTGTGGCATGTATGAACATAATTCATCATTAATTTACATGGTTTATTTTCTTTATCAATATTTCTCATTTATCATTATTTCTAATACACAACCTCTTTCCTAAACTATAATCTCCATATTAAGCTCTTTTCAACTAAAACCCAACGCTAGGTAATTCTTTGTTTGCCTAAGTATAGGCATTATTTCCACTTATAAAAAAATTATCGAGTAACAATTTTACATCTGGAAATATAATTTTCATTCCTTTATATCGAATATTAATCCCAATACCAGGAAAGATTAATTCCTTATGTATGTTACTAGACTTTATTCCCATCATCGGTAACTAATTTTTTCTACCTCTTATCGGGCATTAATTCCATTACTGAGATGAATTTCACTGTCCATTACCGGCTGGGTATTAATCCTATCACCGGGACTAAATCTACTGCTCCTTACCAGGACAAATTCAATTGTCCCTTACTGGCATTAATCCCATTACTGGGACTAAATCCACTACCCTTTACCAAGTATTAATCTCATCACCAGGATTAATTCCACTATATATTTTACAAATCAAATATAAAATAACATAACATATCTAAAATATTATAATGACAATCTTACAAAAACAAATGTTAAGGTATTGAACACCTATATGCGGTTGAAGATTTTGGAGTGCCTCTCTGTTGTTGTATAGCTCTCGAAACCTCTCTTGTATCAATATGCATATCAAATTTCATTCTTATATTTATTACCAAATAAATTCTCATTTCCAGATATTTATCTAACAATTTAAACTAGCCAATTTCAATCAGCTTGACTTATTTTACCAAAACTATCATCTTTCATTTAGTGCATTTCAAATTAAATTTTTCATCTAATTCCTCATTTTTCCAATTCTATTAACAAAGAAAATCTCACATAATCGTGTCCATGCAACCATTTCTTACACTCCTTTTCATTCCTGATACTTCAACAAAAAATCAGAATTTTAAGCAAGGCAATTCCAAATATGAGGTGAAAACTAATTAATTTCAGGCGGTTTATCATAATTGACTCTGAACATTTTTCGGTATTTTAATCATAATTAGAGTTATAGAACTCAGTTTGATGCATGATTAATTCTTTTAGAAATCTAAAACATCTTTCTACAACTTTGATGACAGTTCTTCCATCCAGACATCAAAAATCATCAATTACAACAACATGTGGAATATGTCTTGCTGCTCTCAGTTTAGACTTTTATTCGGTTTTATTTCATAAATTGAGTTTTATAACTTCAATTTATACAAAATCAGTGTTGTTAGAAATTTAACATTCCTATCTATAACTTCTATAAGAGATGAATTTCAAATCTCATCATTTTCATGCCTAAAATCTCCCTAGAAATCAAGGGATGAAATTGTCAAGTGTTTCGTCCATAAATCTTATAATCAACAAAACACCCTACACGCTTTTATTTTTTACAACAAATATTTTTTTTTCATATATATTGCAATATCATTAATTTTAATTCTCTAAAATCCTTCATACTCATTTACATTTTATTCAAGTATCTAAAATCAATCTACGCAATATTCATGTTAACAAAATTTTCAATTATACAATGACTTCAATAAATATTCAAATTATAATTCAATTCTTTCAAAAATCATTTTCCATATAAAATACATTAGTTCATAACAATTTCACTCAATTACATGCAATTATACATCATAAATCTATATTTCCTCTTTGGCCGGCCACATGGGTTCTTAAGGACCCTATGTTTTTCTCTATCAATTCCACTAAATTTAATACGTAACACAACCCAAACTAACTTGATTTGATCAATTCATAGTTATTTTGCATTTCCTCAAAATATTTCTATAAACCGTAACCTAAAATTCATGATTTCTAAACTCAAATGTTATTTGAATTGCATGAAATTACTAAAGTAGATCTAGAACCCCTTACCAGGTGTTCTTCAAGTCTTCGAATCTCAACTAGTCAAGAATTTTTTTAATCTTGTTTTTTTTTCCTTGTTGTCGTGATTATGCAGCCCCTCTTCTTTGATTATTTTGCTTTTTTTTTTTTACTTTTTAATCCGGTGTTTAGAAGTGTGTGTGTGTGTATGTTTCTCTTAATTCCTCCTTATATCCCTTGATTTTCTCTTGGTTTCTCTAAGAATTTTCCTCTCTTTCCCTTTCGTTTGCTGCTGACGGTTGAAGAGATGAAACCCCCCTCATTTTGAGCTCTTTTCTAGGGTGATTCCCTCTTTTACCATCATTAAACATAATATGACCCCCCCATAATTATGCAAACAAAGGAAAGGAAAGAAAACCCACACGGTGGTTCTGTTATTAGACGTGTGTGTGTACTTTAATTTCTTACGTTTTCGTAAACATTATCAGATACGCTATGTATTATAGATGTCAATTCAAATTAATGAATCTAAATAATTTATATGATTAATACTACTTATTCAACAAATTCAATTGATTAATACGGATTGATTTTCTGTTACGATAAATTGATGAAACTATAGCCGGCCCGATAGCTGCTTCAGCGACTGCGATAGATATAACAAAAATTGAAAAAATATTTCCTTTTAATTGTCGACTATCAAAAAAATATATATATTAATTACATGAGTGATTGTTGCCTATATTACGAATGCGCATAATTATAGGATTATAAGAATCCTTATATTGCTGTGATCAATCACAGAAATCTTGCTGCCATATCTCTACTGTCAGCTGTGATTGATTATTATCTTATCACCCTCATGTTTTTATGTCTTTTACAATTTCACTTTTGACATAATAATTTTTTTTTCTAAATCTTAATTTAACTTAATTTTATTTCTAGGTTGAATTTATTTATTGTTTTATTTTTATTTGGGAGTTTATTTATTGTTTTATTCTTAGCCAAGAGTTTACATTTAGTGTCTTGAAAAAAAAAAAAAAAACTATGATAGCTCGCTTTAGTGCTGAAGAAAAATATTGTGCTAGGGCATTTGCAGTATGTGAACTAATTTGACTCAAGATTCTTCCTGCAAATTTGGGTTTTACAAGTATTACTCCAATGACATTGTTTTGTGATAATTAAGCAGGTATGTGAACTAATTTGGCTTAAAATTCTTCTTACGGATTTGGGTTTTACAAGTATTACCCAAAAACATTGTTACAGTATATGATTATGTCATTATTATTAGCATATTTTTGGCAAAGAATTTGAGATCTGCACAGCAGGTCTCGAGTTCGAGTCAGGATATATATTTTTTGTAAAAACCTGGGATAACCGGAGTTTTATTCTCTTACCTGGACCTATAAAATACACTTTTTAAAGGGTAAGGTTTACTGAAATCCAAAAAAAAATTATTTTTGGCAAAGATCATGGAAATAGCTATGATTTCATTGCCTTCTCTAGTCTTTATATATACACGTACAATTCACAAGCTCAAAAAATAAGCACATTACCCAATGAAATGGCCCTTACGGACGTCTATGTGCTGTGATTGTCTGTACGAAGATATGAGAAGCTGTGTGCTCCTGTTGATAAAGCTATCGCACCATAAATAATTCTATGAGAAATCATTGACTTTCCTGTTCTCCCAACTTTTGCAGTGCCAAGAACTTGAAACTGATGAACTCAAAAAAAAAAAAAATCTGCAAGAATGATGCTGCTAATTGTATTTTTCTGTAAACATCTCTTGTGCCTAACTCTTCAAACCTTGACGCCTGCATTCCATGGCCTAAACAAGTTGCAAGGTCCATAAATATGCTACTCCTGTATATGCCACCGTGTCAGGGAAGCACATGTCTCTCTGGTCTCACATGGAAAGGACAAGCCTTGTTTGTTTTTTGAAAAATAAATTTTGAAAAATTATTTTTTAAATTTTTCTATATTTATTTGTCATTAGAAAAGTTGGTCAATAAAAAATATTTTTCAGTCAACAGAAATACTTTCCGGTCAACAGAAAACACTTTCCAGTTAAAGAAAAATTTGGTTTGGTTTCCAGAAAAGTATTTTCCCTTTTGGTTGTGTTTGTTTTCCGGAAAGTGGTTTCCGGAAAATCACTTTCCAAACATTCTTGTGTTTGTTTGCTATAAGAAAAGTTGGTCAACGGAAAACACTTTCGAGTCAAAGAAAAATTTAACTTGGTTTTCAAGAAAGTGTTTTCCTGGAAAATTTAGGCGGAAAACACTTTCTGAAAGTTGTGAAAAATTTAGAAATGTTATTATTTACTGATTATATCAAATTTGATCCTCAAACTTTTGATTGCTATATATAATTTATTTTGAATATTTATTTTTTAATTTCATCTCTTAAAATTTAATTTTTATATTAATTTTGGTCCTTATTTTTATAATTGCTATTTGCTTTTTTCTTATCATTTTTTTATTAAAATTTTTTATCTATCAAATTTGGTCCTTATTCTTTTGATTGTTACTTATTTTATTTGAAATAATTTATGAAATGTTAATTATTATTATTTTAATTTCTTCATCTTTCATTTTTTTAATTTTTTAGATTTGATCTCTATTGTTTTGATTATTATTTATTATATTTGAGATAATTTATGAAATTATATTTTTTTCAATTTCATTCTCATTCAAATTTTTAATTTGTAAGATTTTTTTCTCATTATTTTAATAAACTTGAGAAAAATAAAACAATAATAAGTTATTTTCCAGCTCATTTTTCATGATATAATCAAATACTGGAAAATGTTTTCCAACTTATTTTCCATTACACTACCAAATATCGAAAAATACTTTTCCAAAATTTACTTTTTCCAAAATTTACTTTTCAAAAAGAAATTATTTTTCAGTAAATAAATAAGATCTAATACTTATTTATTTTTATGTTTTAAAAGTATTTTAGAAAAAATCTGTCCGGTGAAGTAGATGGTGGTGGGCTGGACTGGGAGATGCCCGCCGTGCTCGTTGGGGTCAGCCCATAAGGTCCTCCTGTGGTAGGATCAGGGAAGGTTAATTGTGGATGGTGACAATCATAGCCGTCATCAGAGCATTGTGTGATTTTTTACGGCGGTGGCGAGAATTGCAAGTACAGCTGTGAAGATCTTTGTTGCTTTCCCTACGCAGCACATATTTGTCGTTGTTGTCATTAAGAGACCAGATTGAATTTTCAAAATACAAAAAAAAAAAAAAAAAAAAGAGTTCGTTACAATCACACCGTTATTTTTTTTACAGAACTTTCAAAAGTTAAGTTTTGATTAATTTTGTGGATTATCTCGCAAACACTAGTTAATTTTTTTATAAAAAAATTTAAAATAATATTATTTTAAATTTTTAAAATGTAAATTTCTTCTTATTAATTTGAATCCATCCAATCAAACTAGAACTAATTACTACTAGTTATTGGATTTTCTTGATTAATAGAAATAATTATTACTTTATATCCCTTCAAACTTATTTTCTTAATTTACTAAACCTTGTATTAAGCTTTTAATTTTATTGGAAGATTTATTCCGAGCATATATCAACTTCATAATTATTTAATAAAAAAAACTTTACTCTCATTTAAAAAAATAATAACCCAAAAAATTTAAAATTTAATAAAAGATTGGAAGAGGTTAATTAGTAATTAAGGGGAGGTCTTGATTTTAAAAAAGGTCAGTTGTGCCAATTGAAGGTAAGGCCGGAGGGGGTATATTGGGAGTCGAGCCTCTCGGGATGGTGATGGCAGCGCGTATTTTACGGGGCCATCAACACCTGTCGATGTTCCTTTTATTTACATGGTTGCCACTCATTGTTGTCTCTCTTGTTTTTATTCCAATTTTTCCAACAGTAGAATTATAAAAAATAAAAAACATTATTATTAATAAAAATCTATGTTTTTTAAGATCACCTTGATGAAATTTATTTTATTTGATTTATATGTTTATTTAATAAAAAATATTATTATTTAAAAAGCTTGTGATTAATAGATAATTGAGGAACACTATTTGAAAAAAAAAAAATTCTTCTGCTCGGAAATAAAATATTCTAAATGTTTCTAGAAACTCTTGCTCTCATTACACAACTTTTATCTATATGAATCAGGATTTCAATTCATGATTTCTTTCAAGAAATAAAAATAAAAGGATTAGTTTTGACTCTATTTTAAAATTGATAAATGTTGATTAAGTTTATATTTCATTATAGTTATGTAACTTATGATATCATTTTTTTACTTGATTATCAACTCTATATTCAAAGTTGTGATTGAATTTATTTATTAAAAAAAAATTCATTCAATACCTTCTCAATATATGCTATTATATTGATACATAGCTAATTCTAATATATATGTTGGAAGGTTATATTGATATGCACCTTGTAGGAATTGAATGAAATCATTAATTATGAGTTAAACGCTTTAATTATCTGCTCATGAATGCTTAATGAGAATCTAAATAACTAAATTTCAATTGAAATGAAAAATAGCTAAATTTCAATTGAAATGAAATATTTAAGATAAATCAATAAAATTTAAATTTAATAAAAATCAATAAAAAAACATTAAATTAAATCCTGAATTTTCAAATTTTAGAGCCATGCTTTCATTTTATTATATAAATAAAGACAAATTTGGAGGTAAAAGAACCTCTATGAAGATGGAGATGGAGATGGAGGATGCATCCTATATCCATTATAATTCCTAATTAACGAAAAACCTAAACGGTGTGGAAAAAAAAATACTACAATAAAGATGTGATTCATTATGCATTGAAATAGTAAAATTATGCATTTTCTCTTTGAAAAAAAAATATGATTGTGTATTGGTGTAAAATTGCATTCTTATGGGATTTATTTGTCATTTTATAATTTTTAAGGGGCATTTTGATCTTTTTCACAATTCTTTTGCATGGTAAAACTATTTGAAAACCATTAAAAGTAAAAAGCACTTAACTATGCTTTAGATCATTTTTGGTTTTTTATTCTTTTAAAAAACAATGTAATGACTAAATTTCCCTGGAGAATAAAATTATCAAAGCATGGCTTTAGGGGCTTTTTTTGTAATTTCATAAAGGCTTTTTTTTATAGTATTGGGCAATGTAATAATCTGATGAACACAATAAAAAAAAAGTTGTTGATGCGTGCATTACACATGTTAGCCACTCTGCTATTTTCGGGCGGCACATGCGATTGACTTTTATAATCAAAGTTGTTGTTTCGCTGTGTCAGTCATTTCGTCTCGGCATCCTCTTCCTTCCTAAATGGAGTGTGCATGGTGATTTTGTCTAATTTTGTACTAGTTTGATTTTCTTCTTTTTTCCCCTTCATTTCTATAATATACCTTGATTTGCGCGTCATCCCAAAAAAATCAGCAGTTGCCATTCATTTTTTTTCTTCAGATTTAGTCTATATTCTTTTAATTGTAATTATTTTATTGGAGGTGATTTATAAAATTAGTTTTTGCAGTTTGATCCTCCTTCATTTTTTTTTATTGAATTTAATTCGCATTCTTTTTATTGCTACTTTTTTATTTGCTTAGACAAGTTTTTTGGATTGATTTTTTTTCTTCAATATTAAATTGGTTAGGCATTAAGCTTCTGAGCTTAAGTCTAAGATTTTACAGTTTATAATTTTGGAACTTGGGTTTAGAATATTCATCAAAGTTTGCTTGGTATTTAATGTTATTAAATTGACTGAACTTATTAAATCCAATCATCTCAATGACCCGAGTCTTGAATTTCATATACTTTTTTAGAAATCATAGCATCGCCTTAATTTTCTTCTTCTTACATCTGGAAAAATTTGGTCTTATCCGTAACGTTGCTCCAACCATCGATATAAGTTTACACAAGTCACTTTTTTTGATCCTTTTTTTTATTTGATTTTTTTTTCTATCTTTGATATTTGATTTATCATTATTATGGTAAAACTATTTGAAAACCATTAAAAGTAAAAAGCACTTGGCTATGCTTTAGATCTTTAGATATGAAAGTGTTTTGATAAAACTATTTGTTTTGATACGGGTTTTATAGTTTATTATAATCTTACATCCTAAATCACGTGTTTCACAGATTAATTATTGTTATCCGAGACAATCTACTGTATAATTATCTTAATATTTTATTAAAAATTATGTCATCTAATATGAAAGTGTTTAAATTATTATAAACCAAATCTTTGACTTTCCAATGGCTTGACATTTTTTAAGGTTGAAAAAAATACTGACCTGCGGCGTAATGTATGTGAGCCAAAAAGCTAGTATTATCTAAAAACCAGAAACAGCATACACTTTTTGTTGAAGAATGAACTTGGCCCATGCAACATTAGGAATTCATTGAGGTTGCCTTGGTGTCAGACTTTAGGCAGTAGGTTCCTTTTTGCACGGGGATTGGTAATTTTTTTTTAGGTTTTGTTTCGTGATAATATTAAAAATAAAGTTTTTAAAAAATATATTTTTTTAATATATTTTTAAATAAAAAATATTTTAAAAAATAATTTTTATCATATTTCTAAACATATAAAAATAAAAAATAATTTTTCTTATATTTTTAAACATGTCCTGTACCATAATTTAGTTATTAAGATAAACCAAGAGTTCTAAAAATAAAAAATAAAAATCCAACTTTTTTTTGTCTTTAAGTAGCTTTTATAGTTGTGAGTTTTAAAAAATTAGTTAATATCGTTAAGTGTGGTTAGTTGGATTTAAATAGTGTTTGATAAAAATTATGATTGAAGTTTATATGCAGCAAAAAACATGTATAAAATATTTGGTTGTGGTTGCTTTTCAAAAGTGTTTTTTACTTGAAAATGCATTAAAATGATTTGAAAATATAAAAAAAATTAATTTGAAATAAAGAAAAAAATAAAAAAATTTCAAATTTTAAAAAAGATACTTTTGAAACGCAAAAACAAACAGAATTTTACGAAACTCAATTAAAATATATATAAAAACTGCTTTATAAAAATTACATTTCAAACTCAATTTTTTAATGAGTTCTACAGTATAAAACACAATTTAATATATTATCAAACACCTAACCGTGTTTTTAACACACCAAACACAAAAGCTAACAACAAACAAACGCACCCTATCCACAGACACATCGAGGCATCTACTTCAGGAAATTAAATATCTGCACTCTTTGCAATGCATTTGTTTGTTTTATAATAGAGCTAGATATAGGACATGATAAAAATGATACGACAAAGAGTAGTGCTCTTGAATTCAGGGCTCCACCTCTTGATTTGATGATATTTTCCTAAAGCATTTTACACGTTTCTTTCTTCTTACCAGACAACCGAGAAGACAGTGACTCGAAGCAAGTTGATGAACTATCATGAGACAAAGATAATATGACCAGAGAAAAATGGACGATTGTAATTTAACAGCGTGAAGAAAAAGATTGGCCATTCATGGGATTGCATGCATGAGTGAACTACAATGTTCTGTTCCTGATCAATCAACAAGAGGACTCCATTGAAGCTCCAAAAGGGTTGCACCATGTTCACAAACTTCACAAGAATTGCTTTAACCATTCAACATAAGAAACAAGAACTGGGTTTTAATTTCTCATCCGAGAACGAGCGTTCACCGATTCGTCACATCCTTTCATTTTAGCTTTCCGTTAATCTTTTGCTCGAGCAAACAACATTAGTATGTAGCCATAGAATCTTTGTTCAATCACTTTGTCAAGGTAATAAACAGTAAAAGACACTACTACTACTACTACAGTAGTCATTATGACAAGCATAATTTATCCAACACCAGGTGCTCTGCGAGAGAAAATGAGGCCACATCACAGGCATCTCCTTTGGGAACTGCCATTGATTTATCGAGGTGAAAGTGCACTAGTAAAAAGGGTAAAGCATAGGGTTGCCAGAAGTAAAGCAAGGGAACCACAAGCTGTGGCATTTGAAATTTCCACCGCAGCATCAGAGGTAAGTGCGGTAACTACTAGTTTCAGAATCAACCTCAATAAAAATCTCATTGCAGCAACCAATTATTTAAGTAGATGTGGCCATGACAGCACAGCAAGATTGTGATATATTGTTGTGGCAGGTGCATTTTGAATTGTACGTTTTCGATATTTAGCATATAAAAAGTCCTTTCAGCAATACTTTAGGTCAAATTCAAGAGACTGAACTGACTTTACTGCCCTTCATGTCGGAAACGTACTTTCTAATTCTGCATAAGGTCGATCTAGTGGTCCTTGTTGTGGATATGATTTGAATAAAGATAAAAGGGAAAAATCTTGTTCTTATCTATCCAAAAGACCCCACCTGTATCCCCTAAACACATGCACTCTTTTCGTTCGTCACTGGACATGCGCCTGTTTCACATGCAAAGATAAGATCACAGAATAGTATTCTGCTTTATGCTTCAATAAAAGGGCATGGCTGAACTAGCATAATGCACAGCATCTTCACTTCTAGACTCCCTTATAGATCCTAAAACCCTCCCTCACTCAAAAGGAAAATGCAGGGTGGAAGCAAGTATGATGAAAAGCTGCTACAAAACTATGTGCCACTTTATGTAATGCTCCCAGTAAGTAGCAAAAACGCTCTCACTATTAAATATCAAGTATGCATACTGAGATATATCATGAACAGCAATCTTGTATACTACTAATCCTTTTCTATATCTTTACAGTTGGGAGTGGTTACAGCTGACAACGTTTTTGAAGGTGGAGAGAAGCTCGAGAAGCAGCTTAAGGATCTAAGAGCAGCTGGGATTGATGGGGTCATGGTGGATGTATGGTGGGGGATCATAGAAGCCAAAGGCCCTAAGCAGTATGATTGGAGTGCTTATAGGAGCTTGTTTGAACTTGTTAACAAATGTGACCTAAAGATACAAGCCATAATGTCATTCCACCAATGTGGTGGGAATGTAGGGGATGTTGTTTACATCCCAATTCCTCAATGGGTACGTGATATTGGAGAAACAGATCCTGATATCTTTTACACCAATAGATCAGGTAACAGAAACGAGGAGTACCTCTCCCTTGGTGTGGATCACCAGCCTCTCTTTGGTGGGCGGACCGCCATTGAGGTAAGTTTGATAAGCAATCCAATCCCCGTAGTTCACTGCATTGTTTAGCACATAACATTAACTAATTATCTATGTGTCGAATGATCATGCTAATTAATGTCAGTTCAAGATGATATCCAATGATTAGCTTTCATTAATGGAGTGAGGTGATGAGTGCTATAGTCTTCAGAAGCACTGCTCAATTATCCTAGTAGTGAACTGAACAGTACTAGTTCCTGGAAAACTCACCCCCCCCCCAACACCCCAAATGAACGGGAAAACTCGCCTGGGAGTGCCAATTGATGCAGCCAAGGAAATTAGGGAGCCAAATACTGTTTCAGTAAAGTCAGATAATTTAAGTATGCTTATGAATCATTATACCAGATGAATGCAATTTGGTCAACCTGATGTTTACATTTAAGCCATAGTCTGTACATGATAAAAAAGCTTGTGGTTTATTATAATCCTTTATCTTGTTTACTTCCAAGCCAATGAAAGAAATTTTTTGATCCATCTAGATGTATAGTGACTACATGAAGAGCTTCAGGGAGAACATGGCGGATTTTCTTGAAGCTGGACAGATAATAGATATTGAAGTAGGGTGTGGAGCAGCAGGGGAGTTAAGATATCCCTCTTATCCAGAAACTCAAGGATGGGTTTTTCCTGGCATTGGGGAATTTCAGGTACCACTGATTTCAGTTGCTTTTGAAAACAAATTATGAACGATAAATTTCATCAGTAAGCATATGCTCTTCTCTAACACACATTACCTAATATTTAACTGCAGTGTTATGATAAATATCTCAAAGCAGAATTCAAAGAGGCAGCAAAAAATGCAGGCCACCCTGAATGGGAATCGCCAGATGATGCAGGGACATACAATGACAAACCTGACTCAACAGAGTTCTTTAAACAAAATGGAACATACCTTACTGAAAAGGGAAAGTTCTTTTTAACTTGGTATTCCAACAAGTTGCTGATGCATGGAGATGATATCCTCGATGAAGCCAATAAAGCTTTTGTGGGATGTAAAGTCAAATTAGCAGCTAAAGTATATTTCGTAACCTTGTTTCTTTTCTTAACTAATGAAGGGAGAAAAAGAATAATAAAGCCACATTCTATTTTCAAAACAGGTATCTGGACTGCATTGGTGGTATAAACATCATAGTCATGCTGCGGAGCTCACTGCAGGATACTACAACCTGGAAGACAGAGATGGGTACCGACCAGCAGCAAGGATTCTATCAAGGCATCATGCTATTATGAATTTCACATGTCTTGAGATGAGGGACTCAGAACAATCAGCAGAAGCTAAAAGTGGACCTCAGGAACTCGTTCAGCAGGCAAGATCTCTAAATCACAGTCCCTACTTGGACTGGTTAAGATGTCTGTAATTCATTTCTGACAACCTCTTAGAATACTATTGTTAACAACCCTGGTGAATATGATGTCAATTTAAGAATGACAAGTAGATAAAGGTGCACATTTTCGTACTGTATTCATGATTAGTTGATAATTTGCCTACGCATGTGCAGGTCCTCAGTGGAGCATGGAGAGAGAAGATTGAAGTTGCAGGTGAGAACGCACTTTCAAGATACGATGCTGAAGCTTACAATCAGATCCTTCTAAATGTCAGGCCTAATGGTGTCAACAAGTGCGGTCCTCCTAAACTGAGGATGTTTGGGGTGACATACCTTCGGTTATATGATGAACTATTTGAAGAAAAGAATTTCAACCTGTTCAAGACATTCGTCAGGAAAATGCATGCTGATCAAGTAAGCAGTGCCTACAAAAATACATAGAAAGGGAAAGAAAGAAAAGTGCTTAGTAATGAAGTCTTTAAAAGTCCTCGTTTAATCCCAAACTTCCTATTTGTTTTCAGGATTACTGCCCAGACCCCAGCAAATATGGCCATGAAATAGGCCCGCTGGAACGATCAAACCCACCGATTCCGAATGATGATATCATAGATGCAACGACGCCGATGAAGCCATTCCCATGGAATAAACAAACAGATATGCCGGTTGATGGAGCTGGACAATTTGGTCTGCTTGGTGGTCTGATAAACAGGATCAAATCCATTTTCTTCAAGTGAAAACATGGAAAAATGCAGAGAGAATAATGAGAGTGAAGGAATCAAATTAACATTCAATGCTAATTAGGATTCCTTCTAGGGCTATGAGTGAGCTTTCAATGTATCTTCTGTTTGAATAAATAATACACATTATCTATATATGGCTCACATTATCCAAGTTTACTCACCAATAAATACTGCAGTAACAAAATCCATCTTTAAAGCGGTGGAACCTGCACACATCCTGCATAATAAAACAAGTGGTTAACACGAGAGCTTGGAAATCGGTTCTGTTACAGAGTGGCTATCTCCATCTGCCCGAAGATTTCTAGTGATTCTTGTAATGGTCCCTGGACATGTGCATTGAGAGCAAATGAACAGGCCAATTTCTTATAATGCTCTCAAAAGTATCTTCATCTTTACTTCTTCAACATTGGATGACACTGAACTTGTCTTGGGCTTGAATCCTGCCTTCTTAGCTGCTGTGAAGTCGTCTTGCTTAGCACGCCTGTCTCATCTCCATTAATTTAATTTATGCCAACTGAGAACCAGTAAATTCTCTTCTCTTACTCAACAAAAACTGCAGCCTGGTGGTCTCACTAGTCCCTTCTCTCTTGCCTTTGCCCTCACCCTTTCTGCATCTCCCCATCTTTTCTCAGCAGCATGCATGGTGGATAGGCCAAATTAGCTACCCAACCGTTTTAAATTCATACCAAAAAGATTTTCCACTGAAATCTCAGCTAGCTCCACATTCTGATGTAGTTAGCCAGCAGACTGGAGTGCAGCCCATTTATCACTGATGGGAGCGACTTCCATGTTCATGATAAGTGCGTGCGCCTCCTCCAGGTGCCCTGCTCGTCCAAGAAGATCCATCAAGCATGAATTTCTTGTCATTCTGTGGAAAATTTCTTTACCCATAAAAGTTGTATTGAAATTGTGGCATGTTTAAATTTAACATGTTAAATTATTTTTAATATAATATATCATTGACTCGTCACGTTTAAATCCATCTACAGATATAAACGACATGTCCCTGAAAAGAGTAGGGACGACGTGTCATTAATCCAAACTAGGTTAGAGGCATTCACCAAATTAGAGATAAATTGTTACGCAAATAAAAATAATAAACCTAATTAATAATATGTATAGGGACATTTCAATAAATTTGCCAAAATCACGTTCTTGTGCCTCAATAGTCAGCTTTGATGGCCACGCGCTAAGTTTTTTCCTTGCGACATCAAAGAAGCAAGAAAAATATAATATTTAGATAATTAAAAGATATTACATGTGCTATCATAGTAGTGACTTGAAAAGTAAAAAATATATATATTATAAAATAAAAATCCTATACTTATATTTAATTAATTAATTTAATTTAATTATAAAATAAAATTTCTTTTAAAAAATCTAAATTCAACCAAAAAAAAATTAAGATATAACCAATTTCATTTCAAAACAACTAAAAACTTTAATAGAAAATGAGAGAGAAAAAATAAAAAAATGCTTAAAAAAATTTTAAAAAAACAAGTAAGTACATGTAAATCTCTTAAATCTCATGAAAATGACAATAATATTCTCATTAACTAGGCCATTGATTTTTGAAATGAGCAAGGGCCATAATGATTATATTTATAAATTTTCAAGTGTATATTGAATATATCAAAAAGTTGGATCTTGATATTATTATATAAACACGGGTTTTTCTAATAATAACATAAATATAAGAGCTAAATCAAAGGTTGACTTGGCATAATATCTAATCGCAAGTTGAATGAGTTAAATTATAAATTGTATTGTCAGTTTAAGTTATGATTTTTATATGTTATTATTAAATATTTATTAAAATAATGTTTTTTCAGTATTTTTTTATATATATAACGTTATAAAACAATGTCGTTTCAATCTAAATCATGAATCGGTACAAAATAAAACCGGATTCGAACTAAATTTTGAGTTGTGGATCACCAAATTGACGTGCTGAGCCTTGAGCATGTTATATAACTATGAATGATAGGTGAGTCCGTGACCCTACTGGGTCGTGAGTTATGATTTGGTCAGCAAAAGGGCCTAATTGCATGATGAGCAAACAGCACAGTGTTATCGCGTCTCTAAAACGTTAAATACAACCTTAAAAAAAATAAAAAAATGATCATGTCTGCTCAAGGCATCTCCCGGCATGATGAACATGAGAGATTTTCCATCAATTAGCTAGGGTGACGATAAGATAATAAAATGCAATGTGCACTGAAAGAAATTTTACAGCTTTACAAACTAAGAAATCTTCTTTGTATCAGGAAAGGTAAGAGTCATGGGACCCTGTAAAAAGAGAGGCCTAAGCATGGCCTCCATGCTTTTCTTCACCAACAGCAGCAGTAGCAGAAACGTAATACGCAACGCAAAAAAGCCCATGGACAAAGCACAGAATGCCTCCAATCGAAAAGAAATGATGATGTGTGAAACCACAAGAGGCTCTTGACTTGTTGTTTGACATTGTGCCAATCACTAGCATGGATAATCCAATAGCCAGTATGATCCTGCCCAGATAATTAGATGTACAAACTTCATTGCTTAATCACTAGCTAATACTGAACTAATCCACTAATTATAGGCTGATTAGTTCAAGCTACACAATCAAGACGTAATTAGCTTGGGGACTCAGCTTGGAATCAAGAAAATGTTCATGCAACTTCACTTACCAGGTAAGGAGGAAGCACGCCACAGACAGTTGTCTATTGGGAGATGCTCTTTGGAGCTCTTCTTGAGAACAAATGCACATGCACCCACCAAGCAAGTTAGCAATAACATGGGCTAGTCCTAGAACTCCTGCTGCAGCTAACCCTAGCTTGAAAGCATCCTGGCTTGGATCTCTACACTCAAATATCCAAAGCCTCAAGTGCTTAACCTGTAACAAAAATGAAATGGCAATTAGGAGTCATATGTGTGTGTGGCTACTATAAGATATAAAGATAACTAATATATCAAAAAAACATGTTATGGCTTGGATTAACATGCCTTGTTTTGTGCAATATCAGCTTGGATGCCAAGAATACCAGCTACTACATCCATGGCAACAATCAACAGACAAACAAGTACACCTCCTATTTTAACCATTTTTTTCAAAAAGGAGGGAAAATGGAGCACACTCTCTAAATATATCTTGTTGAGGCTAAGATTTAGATGATGAGAAACAGGATATGAACAAAGTCTAATATAAAGAGTGGTAAAGGGAGAAGAAAATGTGATTAGCTGGGATAAGTTAGCAAAAGCTTCTTTTGTCCCAACAGTGGAAACTTTACCTTGTGTCTACTTTCTCCTCCTTTTCTTTTTCTCTCCTTGGATTCCTTTGATGGGGGAGCAAGAAAAGAAGGGTATAAACCAGCTCATAGAGGAACGTGCCTAGGCATCTAGCAAGCAAGCTAACAATGGCCCAGCGATCTTTGTTATTTCTGACTTTACAAGTATTTCTGTATTTGTGTAGATAGGCAAGAAGGGAACAATTGCTAGCTTTTTACTTAAAATAATTGCCACCATTATCTCCTTTAAAGTAGTTTCAGATCAAGCCTTGCATATATGCTTGAGGTCAAATTAATGAGTATGCTTTCCAAAGTTATTATCTAATTGTGTTTCAATCTAAAATAAATTTCTGAGATTTTTATGTTTTTTCAATATATCAGTTTAGATGTGTAAAAAACATGTCTTTAAATTTAAATCTCAAGTGAAAAAGAAGCTTTTTTTATTTATTTAAATCTCAATGTTGAAATCAAGAGAAAAATCAGTTGTTTCAATCTAGAAAAAATCAGATGTGTAAAAAAATCGAGATTGATGATTTGTTACATGGTGTCATCCTCATTCTTTACTCTTTGAAGAGATGTCAAACTAAGAGAGGGAGGAAGCAAAATTCCTGAAAGAAATGGGTGCGTCTTTCAAGCTCCAACAGAGGGCCTAGGATGGGGGGCCTAGTGTTAGAGAAATAGTGCATGAAAAGACTACAAGTTAAGGCTCAAAACGGTGGATCTTCGTCCTCTATTCCATTGTCAAACATAGTCTCTCTGTGACTATCTGCAACTTTCGTGACTAATTAGCGAAAAGGACCCCATTTTCATACCTCAATCCCAAAAACAACCTGGTATAAAATCCATCTTTTTGACTCAAGAAACTGCGTGATTTAAAATCAATGTTGCCATGATATGCGTCCTGTATTCAATAATTTAAGTGGGACACGCCTAAGTTCTTGGATTTTCTGCAACTTTTGGATTACATGGGGTTGATTGGCCTTTCATTTTACATGAACCAAGTAGGAAGGCCATAGCAGACATGGGCACCTTAGAAGATTGCAGCTAGTTGCTCCTATGCAGGCCAGTAGCCCATCCTTTACAATTTGTTCTGATTTCTGCTCTACACTGCTAGTGCCTCTTTAACTCTTCGAGTTTTTGGTTAAAAGAGACTGTGCCTTCCCTGTTTTAGGCTCCTCTTGCGATGCCATGCATTATTTGGGTACTTGTCATGGTTTTATATAAAACCCACATAAAACTTTCTTAAAACTTTAGGTTAAGAAAAAATTACAATTTATATTTTTTTTTAAATTCAATTTTTGAAACCGTAAAAACTACGTGAAACTTGTTTAACTCTATTTGTTTTTACATTTTAAAAGTATTTTTAAAATGTTTTTATTTTTTTCTTTACTTCAAATTAATTTTATTTTTTTAGATTATTTTAATAAGCTGATATCAAAAATAATTTTTAAAAAATAAAAAAATATTATTTTAATACATTTCCAAATAAAAAACACTTTAAAATACAATAACAAACACACATACAAGTTACATAAACACGCATACAAGTTAAATAGTTGTCTATTATTAAACTCGAGTTAAAGATTTATGATTTATAAGAATAAAGTTAACTAAAAAATAATTCAAAATTTAAAATGATATTATTTAAAAAAAAATCCCTGAATTATTGATCAAGAGTTTTTAACATTTTTTATTATTATTTTTTTGAAATTTAAATTCTATATCAACTCACCAGGTTGCTTAACTATGCAGAGAAGTTTTCTGGACAATCGCTTCCTTGAAAGTTGTTGCCTTCAATTAGCCAAAATTATGAGAAATAACACTAAATAACGACAATTTAACAAAATCCAAAGGAATATGCAGTGTACTCACAGTTGTGCTCTCTCTTGCATGATCACTAAATTTATAAATAAATAATTTTTATTACGGGTTTCAATTTTTGTGAGAAAAAAAAAATAAAACAGAGATTTGAGATCACAGGACATTATCATCATCATAAAAAAATAATAATAAAAAAAAAACATTGTGTTTTAGACTCTAATTAACACAAGAAGAACAAAACAACACCAAAAAGCACATTGAAGTTATCTGTTTCTCAGTCAAGAAATTAAAAGGGAAAAAACAGGAAATACCATGAATCAATTTCTTGTTAAAACTTGTAAATATATATGTATGTATGTATTCATCATCTTGTTTCTATTCATTTCAAGTCCTAAAAAGAACAAAACATGGAAGTAAACAAAGTTAAAACGTATCATTAGGCCCTAAAATGCTTTAGATTAGAAGATAATTAGAAGTCTAAAACGTTCCCTTCTTCCCCAAGCAAAACGAAAATCATAAACTTGAATTTGAAAACCCACCATTCAGATCAAAAACCCACAAAGTTTTGATCCACATTTGCCTTCAGGACCATCTCCATAATCTGCTCCCTACTGACCACACCCTCCCCATAACCACCACCCCCATCATTAGCACCATGAACGAAGTTATTATAATGATCGAAAGGAGTGGCAGGCCTCGGCTGTACTAAAGCTCTAATCTGTTCTTGCAAGTTCATGATGTACCTACAGGCCTCTTCAAGTACGGTAGCAGTGTCCATCTTTGTAGTAATCCAAGGCATCACCTTTCTTAAACATTTCACCCTCTCAGCGATTCTCTGTTTCGCAAGAACCGATGCTGATGAAGAAGACGACCCAGTACCATAGTCAAAAGCAGACCGCTTCGGTTTCTTCATCTGGCCCGACCGTTTCGGCTTCTTTGTAACAGCATTGAAGTTTCCAAGAACCGACTCCAGAGTCTGCGAGTCATTCAAAACGGAGCGAGTTGCTGACTCGTTCGGGACCGAAGAGAAAAGGTCATGCGGCTGGGTTGACTCCACTGGCTGCGACGGGATGGAAGAGAAGAAATCATAAGGTTGAGCTGACTCGTGAGGTGGACTGAGTTCAGGGGCCAAGACGAAAGAGTTGCCAAGACCGAGTTGTTCAGAGGCGGGAGGGGTGTAATAGTAGTAATTATCACCATCTTCGTGCAATAAGTTAGTGAAGTTTGATGTCGTCGTGCTCGGAGGAGGAGGCATTGAAGTTAACAGGTCGTTGCTGCTGTAGTAGTAACTGAGAAGTGACGGAGCTAACATGCCTGCGTCAGAGAAAACAGAGTTGAACATCGGTGTTGCAGTGGCCGGAGTTCCAACGTCAGAGAAAACAGAGGAGTTAAAGGTGGTGGCACGGTCGGCATGATCATGTCCGGAGATTAATGGGAATAACTGGATTGCTGGATCTCCATTGAAGACAAAGTCTGAATCAAAATCTTCGATCTCCATTTCCATAACCACAACGAATGTGTTGCCTAAGAGAAAACAACAACCAGACCCAAAGTGAAATGGAGAGGAACCGCAACAAAAGAAGGATGTTGCTGTTGCTGTTGCTGTTTCTCTCTGTGGGGTGGACACGTGTAGGATGATAATAAGTAGTTCGATCGTACACAGCTACGCAGGTGGTGGCGACACTGGAATCAAGGATGATGCTATTGGAGGTCAGTACAGTAGGGTGTCAGGATACAGAGTACTGTAGGAATTAGCTGGCAGGGCAGGGCAGGGGTTTTAATTTGTTCTCTGCACAAAACGGTGGGATTGCCATGGTACCTCAGATGGGCAGCGATGAGATGGTACAAGGGTAACGGCATGGAATCAGTATTCATAGTACCTTGTGCTTTTTTGGACGACTGGTAGAGGGTGGAACCAGGAAGGTGAGAAACCTAGCTGGTATTGCTTTTGCCATGAGTGATCCAGGTTCGATAAACTCCATTGTGTTTGGCCTTGAAACCAAAGAGATTTTACCAACACAAAGCACAATTTTTAGGAGCTCAGGAGTTCTTTTCGAGCTCGGCAAACAGATGGGCAAAATTGCAGAGTAACAATTGAGACATTCTGCCATCCAAGGTTCATGATAAATGGGTATTTCAACGCAAATGGATCTTTACATTAGAATTGCAAGCACATCGGAGGAGGGGTAGGAGAAAACAGAGACAGCAGGATTTGATGGGAAACTTTCTCTTCTTTTCTCTTCTTTACTTGAAGTAGAAGGAAAAAAAATGCTTTGCTACCAAATAATGAATTACAAAATCACGAGGAAAGATTGAAAAGAACGAAAAACTGTACACAAGAATGAGGAGAAAGCAGCTGAGGGAAAGATGTTTTGGAATGATGACCCAACTCCCATGCTAAAAGGGGTAGCTGTGAACTAAAATGCAGAGATCATTCCAGAACACTTACAAGCTGTTGTTGCCTAATTAATAACCCCCCCGCAGCTTTACCCAATCTGGGGAAAGACCTCATCGATCCCACATCGCTTGATATACTGTAGGTCTGTGCTTCAACCAATGTACCATTTCTCTGTCTAGTGGGGACTTGTTCAATACAGCATCTAGCATTGGGCTGCCAAAAACTTTTGGAGAACTCTTAAATGACCATATTTGGTCCTTGGGCCACGGTTTCTGAGGGTACTTCTCCTGTAAATACGACATCAACAGATAAGACATTGCTTCAGGATTATCATCAGCCGACTTCAAATATTATAGGTCTCAGGCTCATTATCCTTAAAATAGCAAAGTTTCTAAGCTGAAAACATAGGGACAAAGCAGATAAGAATTGTCGGTTAAAAAATAGTTTGGCTAAACTAATTCTAGGTGATATAATTCTAATTGGTAACTTTCGTTTACTGAAGTCAATTTTAAACCATGAGCATCTTGGATTCAGCCTGAAACATTCTCAAACCAAAACATGACGACACATGTCTATCATCTCCAGAGTACGAGAAGAAATCTTGGCAGGTTCAGTTCAGGACAGGATGGGGCAAAAACAAACATCTTATGATAAAAAGATATCAAACTAGCAGTATATAATTGTTATGAAACATACCATTCTTCCCAACATCATTTTCACAGTCTTTGGGCCATAAATGCGCTGCTGTGTTGGCTTCTGAACCTTTGAGTAGAAGGAACCGATATCAGGTAGTGACAAGCAGCCCTTACTCGCTTTAGCAAGAGTAGAATCAGGCTCAGTGTTAGTCTGGATATGCCAAAATATCAACTGCCCCATACAATAGTTCTCACCATAGGTCTTTTTGATACTTGTGGGGACGACCCCCTAACTTATCAGCACATTTGGGGCCCAAGTCAAGTGGACTAATGTAGACCGGTGGAGAAGTAAATGCATCATATTCCTGCAAGAAATTAATAGTGTTACTTGAAGATTAATGAAGATGAGAACACAATTGTTCCGGCAAAAGGACAAGGCAAAGAATATAGACATAACCAGTTGGAGGAGACTGGTTGGGGAGGGACTTACCCTAACTCTAAAGAAGCTCTTTGTATAAGCATAAACATGAATTAAGTCAGCTGCAGCATCATGCCGGCACTTGTATGTACATGGAAGACTGCGGACCTCATCCCTCAACCTTCAAAACAAAAAACAATTTCAATTGAATTTGCCTTTCTTTTTTCCAAGAAATCAACGTGAATAAAAAAATTTTAAAAAAAGAAGCAATATAAGACGCTGCTCACCACAATAATGATTTCTGGATTGCTTTCGGAATGTCATCAGAATCTGATGGATCATGTGCATAAATCTTGGACTTAAGGTCATTTAGCATTTCTCCATCCATATGAGGAGACATGCACTGCAGAAGTTCCTCGACAAGTGATCCCTCTTCTTTCCAGAGGAAGGAAACGGTTTCTTCAGGAGTAAGCTTCTCCAGTGGAGGTGGAGCCAGCTTTGGGTCACCAAATATACACCTCATTACATATCTCACCTGCATATAGAACTTAGAATATTTAAGAATTCACAAATTCCTATTGGTAGAAGAGATCCTAAATCAACATACTCAGACCTCAAACCTCGTTAGCCAGACTATATAATCATGTTCAATGAGTTGGAAACAAGGAATGCAGATAGAAAATTAAGGCACTTATTAAATCATTTCTACAGGTTAGACTTCAGATTGAGACCTATAATTGTTAGCTCTTAGGCCTAAATATCAGAGATTGATATTTTGCACCAAAATGCGTAGACTCTATAATCACGTTCAATGAGTTAAGAACAAGGTATGATGGATAAAACAAAGGCAATAATTAAATCAGTTCCAGCGGTTACAATGGGGTGATCTTGCCGGAGGTTCTATATCAGTTACATTTCAGACCAAAACCTAAAATGATTGGCCCTATGACCTAAATATCAGAGGTATAAATTTTGTATAAAATGCTGTATAGTCCAAAGAACTACCAATCCCCATTGCCTCCAGAGGTTGTGCATTTTAACTTAAGGAAGTAGACCAGTAGACCAAAAATATACCACTTAACGTACACAGTGGCAAGTGGTACTGACCTTGTCAAGTGTAACAGCCAAATTTTGAAGCCTCTGGTTGTAGACACCTTCAGCCTGCTCAGGCCAAAGAAATGAAAACATGAGTATCCAAAGAGTAACTATAAGCATATTCTCTCAAACAGAAACTTCGCAAGAGAATTTCACATGCACATCACAAGCATGCACTCTGCATTTACCTGAACCTCAGCATCACTTCTCTCAACCTCGATACATATATCTGCAAAATATTTCTTTTTCTCTTCCAAATTATGCCTTAGAATTTCCTCAGGAAGCTTTGTTCTTTCCAGATTTATAAATCTAACCAGACGCGCTGAATATGCAACCACCCAATCTGGCAACCCACCAAGTAAACAACTACCCAAACCAGCCCTACCCAAGTCCAGATAATCTTCTTCAGATACAGAATTTAATTCACAAGCTCCGAGCATCAAATAATGTCGATCCAGTAATCCATGACACTCCTTCAACACCTGATGATGAGTACAGTTCAGTTGACATCAAATAAAACACCTCAAAAACTTATGTTAGGAAGTACAGTAATTATTCAACCTTTTGCAATAACAGCTATAAGATATTATAATCATTTTCCAAGATAAAAAAAATATATATATCAACTAAGAAGAGAATTCAATCCTAGACCATACCTTTTGAAAAGCCCCTTCACCAGTCAAATTTAAGTAGCTGCCCCTGCAAACTTGGCTACCACACAAACAGACAGATGCTTCATATTCTTCTTTACTCTGCAATATAAAAAGTCACCAATCAATCGATATGAAGAAAATGAAATTTATATTCTACATTGCGAAAAGGCCAAGAGGTAAATGATGTGCACCTCTGTCACAGAATTGTAATCAAAGGTTATCTCCTCGCCATGTTGGATTTTACGCACAGAGTAGATTCCAATCTGGTACTGACCACCTACAGCAGTAACTCTGCATTCACGAGATTATAATTAATAACTGAATTATTAAAAACTTGATAGCATTGAGCAGCATTTTCCTTTTACAATAAGTCTTGCATCTAGTTAAGATGTTTTTTTTTTTTTTCATAATTTCTTCAAAATCAAGACCAAACTTTAATGGAACAATACTTCATTGAACAGCAAATAAAAAGATGAAGCAGTATCTCAAACTCAACTCAGAAATAATCAAATTCCAGATTCCAGACATTTTGATTCATACAAAAGTCAGTCAAGAAAAAAGAAAAAAAGTATAAGGAAAGACATCCAGCAAGCATGTATATAACCTTCTTTTTTTTTTTTATAAGTGATACATGTATATAACACCATCCACCAGGAAACTAATTCTAAGATCTGAATATTTGCTTTTCACATATGATCATTCATGGCATGTTTCTGGTTGTAAGCATCTAATTCAATCATCTAACTTCCTAGGATGTAAAATAGAACATTCATATTTAACATCAGGAGGGCAAAAGGAAATACATTAAGATGCATTTTAGCAGTGCCATACAACAGTGAATTAATTCCATTAACTCATTATTAAATACTATTATAAAGACAATCATGACAAATTTCCATAAACAGATAAAAGGATTAAGAGTCGCATAGAGATAATATCACTGCACCACTGATTACTTTATATTCTATAACTGGCAAAGCTTTCCAGACTGCAAGGACAATGCTTTACACCTCTGCACATTAATCAGAAACAGCGAATAAAAGGGAGGAAAAACTCACTTTGCTTCACAATTAGGTTTGCATGAGTGACAGATTCGACTTGCATAGTTTGCCTTGTGCATGGCATCAACAACAACCAAATCATAACCATCAGCATCACCCTGAAAAACAGCAACAAGATATCAGGGAATTTGATGAAACAAGAGGAGAAAATATAAGACAAGCCCATATACAGAAGTTGTTAGTAAAACAACACCTTTGGCCTCTCAAGATAAATGTTGTAAAATTCTGGAGCTGGCTCTTTACTGTCCTTCTGTAATAATCGAATCCCATCTTGCTTCTCAAACCATTTCCACGCAGGATATACCTGTAAACGTTAAGTTCAAGGTGAAGCAAAAGAAAAAGGCTAAAGCTTTCCATCAAGAAACATCAAAGGTTGATTCTGAAGAAAGAGACCAGGCAGCCAATGCAAAAACATTAAGAAAGCAAACTACGGCATGGTTATTACCTTCAAATACATGCACTTTCCTATGTTAGCAATGGAAAATTGGCAGTAATTACATGCTATACCAAGTTAACAACAATACTAGGAGTTGCATCATAAGACATCCTTATCTTTAACTTGCATCAAACGTATTTAAGATGTTAAACCGAAGAAACCTCTGACAAACATCTAAAGCAGAGATCTCATACAAAACTATGTAGCAGGATCACACAATGCACGTTCCAATACAGAGAAGATGGTCCTGGCAACACAACTGCAGTTTCCTATCATATCAAAAGATATTACACGGTTGAAAGATTCTAAAAGTTTTGTAAAACATTATTTTACAATACAATCAAATAATGACTAATATTCCTTAAAAGCCATTTTCCAACTAATCAGATTCATACCTCTCCCAAAAACTCCACAACAAAGTCATCATCTCGAAAACCAGCTTCTTTGTTGCATACAACACCAAGCCCCTGAGGATTAAAAGAATGGGTGTAAAATAAACATAGTCGCAGTAAAAGTTACAGATTTCTTTTCTTTTTTTTTGTGCATGTCTGTGTTTGGAGTGGAGGATTCTATCAAGTTCAGATGCTATACCTTCCGGTAAGCAACATATTTGTCATCAGGTCGACTATCTATGGCTCTCAAGATACCCCGGCAGATTTTCATTGTTCTTGTGTCACAATCCTCCATAGCAGCTTGTTCAAGTTCTTCAACAACAGGCTGTAAAGGATATGTCATTGGAGTGTTCCCGGCGCCAGTATAGTGCCTGACTTGCTTATTCAGAGTACAGAGTAGCACATCTTCAATAAACATGTGTTTTTGTGACAGAGGCCAGTCCACTTCTTCAGGCATGGAATCAAGTAAAAGATTGTGGGTATAGGGATCAATTCCATAAACTTCCTGTTCTATAACTTCATCTCCAAGCTGTTTTCTAGGTTTGTAATCCTTAACTTCAGGAAGTTCCATATCCAGTTCCTCAGTGCCATTTTTCTGTGCATCAAGCTTCTCAGCATAGTCATCTGGCAAAGACACAGACATTTTTCGCTGGACATCCTCCTCATCTGCTACAATAACATATTGGTCTATGACTTCATACTTCCTAGTAACAGGAGGAACCAGACTCGCATTTGTCATGCGAGCACCCCATTCACGTTCATCCTCATCTGTCATAAAGTATTCATCTCCTCTTGAGTCCCCAGGTCGGCCCTCTGATCTGAAATCCAAATCACTTTCTGTATCTGAGGCAGTACTACCACCACCACTCCTGCCATCTTCAGAAGACCGGTCATCAGAAGTTTCGCTTCCTGAATCCATGGATTTTCTATTCAGTTTGGATATCCGCTTCTTAATTTCCTGATCAGATGCATATTCTCCAAAATCAAAACTACCATTAGCAAGTATAGTACCATTGCTCCTATTCATGTACTTCTTTTCAATAGCTTTCTTCTTATGTTTAATTGGAGCAGAGTCCAATGCTGTAGATAAATCATCTTTCCATGACTTCATGAGCTCATCTCTTTCGTAAGAAAACTTAGAACTCTCTTCCAACCGAGAGGCTAGTTGGAGAAACAATGTAATGATGTGATTCATGTCTCCAGCACCCCGATTCTTCACTCTGCAATTGAAGATTTACATAAATAACAAATAAAGATGATTTATGGTAAGAAAGGAATAGAGGTATGCGTTGGGTATAGTGAAGAAAGAAAAAGAGGCATGCAAGGTGGTTTCATTCCTATTATAATGCTGGCGTGCAATATAAGAGATCTGCAGTACCAATAGTCCAACACAGAAAGAGCAAAATAAAAAGTATATACAACATAGCAGCCGAGCTGAAGGAAATCCTCGCAGATATAAAAACACATAATAAAACCATTAAAGATAAACTTACTTAATTGCATCCCTGCACATTCGACTAATATCCTCCTTGACAGCCCTCAATCCATGCCCAACATAATAGCCACTCTTCATCCTATCCTCAATTTCTGTCAGCTAATAAAAATACAAAAAAATGGAATAAGAACTGAAGCAAATATGCAGCACACCACATACGAGTACAAAAAAAGTGAGTAGCAGTACCTTAGGCACGAAAAAATCAAAGGTATTTTCCTTCATGATGTCCTTTAAACCTGAAGCTAGAAACCCCTCCATCCTTCTATAGCTATTTTCAGATTTCTTGACTGCCCATCGCCTCATACGAGCATCCCTGGGTAGAATGGATGATGACTTTCTAGCATCAAACACTTTTGAGCGTTTGTACAAACTTCGACGAAATAATTGATTAGCTGAGTCTCTCTTGTTCACACTATCAAAATACTCCTTGAGTTCCCCAAAATCATCTCTCTCACTGATTTGTTTAAGACTCCTTAATTTAGAATTTGATTCCACAGAGATCCTGGTGCGGCTCTTGAGCCAGCTAATATTTGGAAATCGAAGGGCCAACTCCATGAACTGAGTGCAACCTCTAATATCTATAGAAGATAAACATGGGAAAGAGCGAAGAATTTCTTCAAGCATGCCAGATGTGATATTCTTACAACCCGCCAGCACCATTGCATTAATTTTTTCTTTGTTATAACCATTCTGCAAAAAAAAAAAAAAATCATTTCATCCTCAGGAAGGTAAAGACTTGGCTATAGCCTGTAATACCAAACATATATAAAACTTACCATGATACTCCTCACCATCATGTCGGTACAGTTGGGGGCCCCAGAGGAAAGATCAACTTGAATTGATATGCCCTTGTAAAAACTAACAGCAGATCTCCACTTTTTACAAGTCAAGGAAGCAAAGACTAGGGATTTCATGTCAGATCTCAGGAAATGAAAGACTCGTGCCAGTATATGACCATCCAATAAACCCCAGCTTCCCGCCTCAATCTCAGAACACATGCTCTCTTCCCTGTGGAAATTGGTATCACCACATAGTTGCTCAAAAGTGGTTTCATCCTTATGCAATGTGCCTTCCTCCATTTCATAATCCTCGTCATTCTGGGCAGGCTGCATCCGGGCTCTTTTTCCAGCACGTGCATCTATTTCTGCAACTCACCAGTCCCAGAGAAAGAGCCTCAGATCGAATACCACATATAATTAATTAATTAATTAATTATAGATCGCATGCAAATATATGATCAGAAACTGAAGCTAAAAAGAACAAGGGTCAACGCAATGATCTAAGATACAATTACCAATGATGCAACAGGCAAAATTCATTAAGCACAACCAAATCAATAGCTTTCTTGTAATGATAATCATTTGATTGACCTTTAATATATCGTCAACATACGATCGCATAAAAGGTACAGCAAAGAGAAAAGGTTGAAGAAAAACGTACAAAAAGAAGCAATTAAAAAGAAAGGAAGCAAAAATCGCCAACACATGAAGAAAGAGAGGTGGTATTTGAAAGACAGGACAGTAGAGGACACATGAAAACAAACTTGAAGCATATGTAAAGAGGAACAAGGTAATGGAGGAAAAGTAAGTTCAGGTTTCACACCTATAAAGACGAACAATCAAATATAAGGATTTCTGTGGAAAATATGGATGTTGACCAGCCACAAGAAAACATGGAACAAAAAAGTTATGGTCCAAGGAAAAGTTTCAGATAGTACCATCCATGTAGAGCCTTAAACAGAACACATAAAGACCATCTAAACATTTACAGCAAACATCAATTACTTGTGACAAAGTCACACGTGCCACAAAGGCATGAAATATCGATTAGATAGTGGACACAATAAGAGAAATTTGAAGGAAGCAGGAGAAAAATTGTTACTGCTTCATCTCTCAGCAAGGCACTTGTGCAAAGCAAGTGCAGTAAGATGATCTTCTAATACCCGATTTGAGACACTTGATCATGAAATTCCTATTATTCAGTAGTAGATACAAAAGGAAACCTGGATGATCAACTCACCCATACCTGATTTGAGATACATATGTTTATCGATCTCTTTTTGGAGGCCGTTTTGCAACAATCCAAGGATCCAATGCCTCATTTATGGCAGCTGCAAACTCCCTGTTTTTGTATGATTTCATTACCAATTCATGTAGCTTCCCACGGGTAAAACCAATGAACTGTGGATGAAGGCTGTGAAATGAACTGGAACTTCTGTTACTCTCAATGTTGGAAGCAGTCTGGGATTTTGAAAGGGTTCCTGAAGAACCAATAACTGGCTCAACATTTGACTGTTGAATTTTGACACTGGCCCCAAAAGTCTCGGTGGCTGAGGTAATCGGAACCCACACTCTATCAAATTTCCTGAAAACACTACTATAGTTTTGGATGGTACCTATATCTGCCAAGTTCTGAAGCTCTGAAAATGATGATGGCCCTTGTTCATGCCCAGCACCATCTAAGTAGTACCACTCACCCAAATTCAATTGCAAGTCATCTGCTGTACAGAGACAGTCTTTGGGAGTATTAAGTGGCGCAGTAGACTTCCAACAGCCATGTGAATCTGGGTCATTGACAACTTTGGATTGAGAATCACTCTCTACTGATGATCTCTTCACATCATTAGTTGCAGAATGTGCCCGAGCAGCTCTTGAATGATATCTGTCCTTCCCTCGAACTTTAGTACGGGTTTCAGAAACATGGTCCTGAACCACGCATGCATTTATCCTAACTACTGGTAGCACGGTTCCTTTCACTCCCCTTGTTATTGGAGGTTTATTGAGAGTTGATTTACTGACACCACCAGTATCATTTCTCTCATCTGTACTGGAGAAAGCCCAAGGAGGGAGGTCAAGCTTCCTACTTTGAGAAGGAAAATACAAATCATCTTTTCTTTGCCACCGTGGGTCCTCACACCCAGACTTTGTCATGTGGCATAATGGGAATCCATCATTGAGAACAAGTTTCCTTCTGGTAAATCTATCCTGGACAGATTCATCATTCCTCTTCCAGTCCCCACCCTTGCAAGACCATCGACCAGAAAACCAGTCAGCGGAATCAACAGAAGAGGCAAAGCCATCATCCTTGTCAGCAAGAGAACCTGGCCATGCTTCAACAGCTTCTTTTGTTATCAAATCAGAACGTCCTAGTAATTCATTACTGTTTTGATCCTGTTGTTCAGCAGTGGCAGCTAGATACCAAGTAAAACCTGTAGATTAAAGATGACACACTGGTCAAATTTTCTGGCACATTTGTTATGGCAATTGATTTGTTCTGTAGAATATTGAGAGAGCCGGAGAGACTTTTTAATTATAAGCAACACTGAGATAGAGATGACCCAAGAAAAAGAGAAAATAAATTAATTAATTACCTTCTGCTTTTATCCATCCCTCCCATTGCACATGTTCAAATTTCATTTGCAGAGCTTCTGCTTGATGATAAAGAAGAAAAAAGATTGTTAGAAATCTCTAAACAAGAGGGGGGGGGGGGAATAGCATTAAATAACCAGAACATTATTTAATTCTAGAAAATGAAAAGTAAAAGAAAGGAAATTAAAAAATAAAAATAAAAAACCTCCAACAGTCTCTATCTCACTGCCAGGAACAACAGAAAAACCCTCCAACAGGGCTCCAACTCTTTCGTCAATCTGGAGATCTTCTAAAGGCTCAGATGCAACTGCGCTGTGATTAGGGCAGACCAACGGCTGCAGCAAATTCCCTGGCACTCCCTCGGCACTCTGAGAACAAGATTGCACGATATCTCCAGTATCTGCCAATAGATTACCAGGTGCCTCTGGAGGGCTTACTAGCTGAGTTATAACATCTGGCACAACTGATGGGAAATTCACAGTCACCAACGGTGAAACTGCATTCTCAATAGTTAACCACCTATCACTATCCAAGTGCTTGATGAAGTGATCAGACATAAGAACTCCTTCATCAACAAGTGCCTTAAGCTCACATAACTTCGAAGGGCCACATTCCACACCAAAATGATCTAGGTAAAACCATCTACCAGTCGATGTGTCAGCCACCACAGGGACATGTGGTGGCGTATCACATATATCCATATCTTCCTCCATTGATTGCAGCTCTTCTGGAGGAGGTCCATCAACTTTAGGAGACTCTTTGGCATTTGTAACGGGGCTCTCAGATTTCTCTTCTAAGCGAGTTTCACTGATGGCATTCTTTTCATCCAAACCATCAAGATTATGCACACTGCTTTTATCTTGAGATTCTTTAGCTGAGAGTTCAGTGTCCTTTACTGCAGGATCCTTTTGGCTGATCTTATCATCCTGCTTTTTATTACCATACTGAGAGCTCCGCTTCTCATGTGCCCCCCTTTCGACTTGCTTCTCTGTGATTAGTGGGCCTAGCCCGATCATGTGGGGATCGCTCCAAGTAACTTGGTGTCCGATCACTGCGATCATGGTGCCGGGTTCGATCCTGTGGGGACCTTTCGAAATAAGCAGGACTCCTTTTTCTATGCTCATTATAGCTGCTTCGATCATATGGTGATTTCTCAAGTACATACGGAGATCTCTCTCGTCCATATGGGGATTTCTCACGTCCATAGGGGGATCTATCATGTCCATCTGGGGATCTGTCCCGCCAATATGGTGACCTCTCACGTCCATATGGAGACCTTTCTCGCCCATATGGAGATCTCTCGTGTCCAAATGGTGTCTTTTCTCGGCCATAGGGAGATTTCTCATAACGGATTGGACTTCGGTCCCTGTGATCATAGTATCGGGGCCTATCATGTGGGGACCGGTCAGAATGACTATGCCTGTCATAAACAACCTTAGAGGACAAAGTGGGTTCATGATGCCTGGATGAGTACTTGTCTGATGAAGATACTCTCGAATAAGAAGAGCTTTTATAGAACCTCTCTACTGAGTGACGTGAATAGTGCTCTGAGTAAGCATAGCGAGAACCATCCTCAGAAAGTCTCCTGCTTTTAGAAATGGCATAATCCCCGTAATATTTGCGCTCGGTATTATCAGAATCAGTGACATGACGCTTCAATCTGTTACCAGAAGCATGCTCCCTTTCATGGCTCTTGCCATTGCTGTACTCAATCTTATATGAACCTTCTTCGTCAACAATCTTTGAGCTTATCCTCGTACTCCTTTCCTGGCCACTCTCAAACCTCATCACACAACTTCTACTCAACTCTTTCCTTCTGTAAACATCCTCACTAGAATACTTCCCAGAAGGCGGCGTACGCTCGCTACTCATGTCATACCTGCCACGAGACTTGCTGTAGCCATACTCATCTTTGATATTCCACCTGTCTGGAATGAACTCACCTTTTTCAATTTCATCTCGAACAGCTTCCCCTTTCCGCCATTTATTACCAGAAACAATCTCCCCTTTCTCTATATCCCCTTTCTTCCATTTCCCACTACCAATCTCTCCTCTTTCAATCTCACTTCTCCTTGGCTTCTCTGGTGTAGGAACGAACTCTCCATTCTCAATTTCCCCTTTCGATGGCCACCTCAATGTCCCCAATTCCCCCTCTTCAACTTCCTCTTTAATATTATTACTACCACTCTGTACCTTACTATCCCCAGAACCCAAACCATCACCATTTTCAACTATCTTGCTACCACTACTACTCTTCAATCCTGATTCTTTCTTCTCTGCTGCCACTTCCTTGCTCTTCCTTTTTAATCCTGTTCTTCTTCTCTACTTCTTCAATCCTGATTCTTTCTTCTCTGCTGCCACTTCCTTGACCTTCTCTTCCGTCTTCAACCCTGATTCTTTCTTCTCCAGCACCGCTACTTCCTTACTACCACTACCACCAGCACCCTTAACTTCTTTGTCCAATCCCACTCCTTTCTTCTCCCCCAACACTACTCTCCTCACCACTTTTTTCACCTTAATTATCCTCTTCACCCTCTTCAGCTTCCCAGTCACCCCATTGCTGCTACCATTAACTTTCCCATTATCCTTTTTGTCACCACTACTGCCAGTATTATTATTATCATTATCAGCACTATTGATGTTACTATTGCTGTTTACAGTTTTCCCACCTCCGCAAGCTGTCGTAGCCGTCGTCGTCATTGCCGCTGCTGCTGCTGTAGGCTGTTCTTGAACAGGAAATCTTTCTTCCATGATGATATTATTACTACCGTGTTGCAAAGGCATACATGCGACACCTCCACTACCCATGGAATTCAAAACCTGAAATCTTCACCACTCGAAAACCCTAATTCTCCCCTTTCCCGGGGCTATCGATGCTCATACTTCAACCAATTCTCTCCTTCGCTTCAATTCCAAACCCTAATTTTCACAAATCCACAAAAAACATCACCGTTAATTCATCAATGTAGGGTTAAATTAAATCAAATGAACAAAAAATACCTACAACCAATAATCTTTACAAAAACCTAGGGTTTGTAAATAAGCGAGAGAGTGTTACCGGGAAAGAAATGAAGAGCTGAAACGACAGATCGGAGATTGCCGTTTATTTGCAGATCGAAAATGGAGAAGGAAAGAGAGAGAAATGAAAAGAAGGAGCTTCTTCAAGAGAAATAATCTCTCTCTCTCTCTCTCTCTCTTCTTTTTCTTTTTCTTTTTTCTTTTGGGTTAAGTAAATCTTTTTTCTTTCTCTCTCTGTCTCGTGTTTTTGGTCTGAACGACGACACCTTCGTGTGATTTTATTTTTTCTCTCTTTTTTTTTATATTTTATATATATATATATATATATATATATATATATATATATATATATTATTTTATTAGTGTGGGTATTAATGAGGGGCGACTTTGGATATGAAATTATAGTTTTGTCCTCGAGGTGGCGGACATTTATGCGTACGAAACAAGACCGCCGTAGAGCTGATATCTTTCGAGTCTTGCCACGTTTCACTCGGAACTGTTTAAAAGTTTTAGGCATCGAATAAAAAAACAAGAAAAAAATATTTAAATCATAAAGATTTATTTGGAAACATTATTAAATTTGATTTAATAATCTAATCGTTAAACTTTAAACATGATTTCTTATTTAGTCGAAATTTAAAATTAATATGTGTAAAAGCTTTTTGATGTGATTTAATTCAATTAATGAATCTAAAAATAAATTAAATAATAGATAAAAATATAATTTGATTTTAAAAATAATTAAGATGATATCTAATTTTTTTTAATATTGAGTCAACGAATATATTGTATCTACCAAGCTTCATGATTGAAGTCATCAAATCCGTAATCTAAATTATAGGTTTCTGCTGGATTTAACCTTAATATTATAATAATAAAAAAAGCATTACAGTAAAATTAAGCATTAATCAAATATATTGATGTTTATTCGAGTTTATGATAACTTTATAGAAAATAAATTATGATGACTAATTCAAAATCAACCAAATATTAAATGATAAAATTAAAAATATAAATATATATATATATATATGAAAGTAATTCGAAAAAAAATGAAAGATGGAATTTAGAAGAAAAGGAAAAGGAAAAAAAAAAGGTCTCACCAAGCAAATCTACCTTAAAACCTCGGATTTAAAATTAACCAGTGTGAAAATTACCCCAACTTAACTTAGTCAACTTGGCGTGTCCAAATACAACTTGAACAACCAGTAGCTTCAAAAAAATTAAGATGAAATCTTTTTTTTAATACTGAGATGGCGACTTATTGGGTCGACAAGGGCTTCGTGGCTTAATTTGCAAACCAGCAACCCGGATCATGGATTCTACTGGGTTTAGCAATTTTTTATTTTTAAATATTTTTTACTTAATGATATAATAACAAAAATAGATATTCGTAAAATTTATTATCAATCAAATATCAAAGTGTTTGTTTGAGATTATAAGAACCTCGTAGAAAGAAAATAAAAAAAAATATAAAAACCAATTTAAAATTAATGAAATGTTAACAAATGAAGCTGAAAAAAAAAGAAAAAATTAAAGGAAGGAATTTTTTTAAAAAATAGCAACTCCTTAAATGTTCATATGAGCAATAAAGGAGTCGGTTTCCCCTGTTTTTTTATTTAGTATAGAAGTTAATTGTAATTATAACTTTGAGAACAACCTTGGAAAAAATCTGGATTATTGAGTTAATTTTAATTTATTATTTTTATTAAATTAATATTATTTTCTTTTCTTTTTTAAATAGTGTTCATCTCATCAAAGTTTAAATCAGGTTATCCATGTCAATTAATAATGACTATTGCATCTCTCTCTCTCTCTCATTGTTTCTCTCGTTCTTTTTCTTTTCTTTTTATTGCTTCAATCGTCGAAAGGCAGGTATAATTAGGCATAAAAGGTTGTTGTCTTTGTCATTTAGAGGGTGATTAGCAGTATAGTAGTGATTGCTTTTTAAATAATTTTTTATACTTAAATACATGTCAATGATGTTTTTTTATTTTTAAAAATTATTTTTAACATCAACACATCAAAACAATCCAAAACATACAAATTATATTAAATTTTAACCAAAAAAAATTAAAATTTTTTGGGAACGTGGTTTGCACCGCGTTCCCAAACATGTTCTTAATGGATTTAGGTTAATTGATTTGTTTATTGCTTGATTTATTGATTCATATCTAGCATAATGGTATTGATGTGGAACAACATTGTATAAAGTCCTTTTCATTTTTTAAGTATAGGTGTCCCCGTTGAAGTATATATCAATTCATGATTTGATTATGAGATTTTTAACATGATTTGTGCATTCACTCTAAATTAAAAACAAGAAATTCATTGATTTGATTAATTTTCGCTTGTTATAATTGTGTGGATTTTTAATTGAGATTTCTTTTTTTTGTTTTCAACTTATATAAAGATTTATTTATTTTAGAATTTTTTTCATATTAACTACTATAAAAGTCTCGGATTAACATTATTGTAAAATTCAAGCTAAAATCAATTCTAGATAAAGCTTTGGTCACAAGTCTAAAAAGTTAAAATAAGAAATAAAAATATCACATGTATACACTGTCATAGTAATTATCCTTTCAGAATGAGATTATTAAAAATTATATGGGTGAAAAAAACAAGAAATTTTTTATTGGGCAAAGACAGGAGAACCCATGGTATGGAACTAGCAGCAATGCGGCAGAACTAATATCTGGGCAAAAAAACGATTTTAATATGAAGCATAGATTTCCAAATTACCGAGCATCCAAGTCTTCTATGGTTGACTTACATCTATAACCAACACAGAGAATTAAAAGAACTGAGACTGGGACATCTGCTAACTAGAAAAGCTTTGAGGAAGAGGAGTACATTTGGGACATGCACTTTAGATTATCAGATCATAATGCAGCCAGTCTTTCTAATAAGTAAAGGAAAGATCATTGGATTCCTGATAATTTGGACAAAATGGTAAGACAAGACAGATAAGATTCTTAAACTAAGTATTGATACTTCCTGTTTGAGAAATCTATTGCCTGAATGAAAGGAGTAAATAAAAGAAATGTAAAAAAGTTGCATTAGATGTTTAAAATGGAAACCATCATTTTAAGATTTTCTATGTGAAATGCTATTGGGCCAAGATGTAATAATATAAGGTATTTTGGTATGTATATGTTTAATTCCTTTTTGATTGACCATGAAGATTTTTAGAAATGATAGCAATGCCTGGCTATGGGGTGTGGGTTTTGGCTTCTTGTAGCAATGTTTTCAGGGCTAAAAAAAAGCTTTTATTTTTATCTAGGTAGGAATACATCACGCACGATGTGGGGGGGTACATTCATTGTCTTGTTCAGGGAAGATATAAGGGTGATTTCAAGCTTGGGAGGAGGCAACAAAACCAGCCTTCTTGGGAACTTTAAGGAGGAAAAAGATTTGTAGTAGGTAGATGAAAAATCATCTAACCCTTTTTTTTCATTCTTTTAAGTTTTGGACATCAAAACAATGTCATCTTGAACCAAAACTAAATGTTTTGGCCAAAATACAATGTTTTATTTAACAAAAAAAACAACATCATTTTGATAATCATTGGTCAATTAAGGTTTTAAAATTGGGATTTGATCAAAAGTCAAATTAGTCCTTAATCTCTTGACTTTTTTTTTTAAAATTTCCCCTATGATTACCTTATAACTTTTGATTTCATACAATTTTACCCCTATATTACCTTATAACTTTCGATTTCATATAATTTTACCCTGTCTCCAAACTTTAACGTCTTTCCTATTTTGGTCCTTGATTTCTGATTTATGCAAATTGATTATCAATCGACCATTTAACTTAAAATTTTATTCAATTTTCCCCATAGTTTCATCGATTTCAAACCCTAAAGTGTCGCATGTTTTACAAATTGGTTATTGGTTTCAAATTTCTTTAGTTTAGCCATTTATTAACCCTTAAACTTTGATTATTTTGTCATTTCATCCTTGATTTCAACTAATTGAATTTGAAAAAATTAAATATGGTCCTTTAAAATTTCAATATTCTTAAATAAGCTTAAATTAAGCTTTTAAACTTAATTTCCCCCCAATTAAATCCCTAATAAAATTAATTTGACTTATTAAAAGTTTAATTAAATTCTTGTACTTAATTAATTATTTTAATTTGACTCAAATTAATTCTTAAACTTAATTAAATTTTTAATTGGGCTCATGATTAGATCAAATTGGCCTACTAAAAGTTTAATTAAGTCATTAGACTTAAATTTTATGCAGATTCATCAAATAATCATTTAGTTTGACATTAAATTTATATTATCCTTAAGTCTTGAATATAATGAGGTACAATTAGGATTTCAATTTTGTCTAAAATTTCAGCTTAATTCCTCTATGCATTTGAAACTCTTTTCAGCCTACTCTAGCCAAGTTTTTAGTCTTTTGTTTATTGTTTTTCTTCTAAATAATGGTAATTTTAGGGGAAACCCAAAACTAGGTTGTGACAGTTACTCCTCTTTACAATGTTCACGATAAAAAGTCTTGTAAAAGACTTTAAATAGTAAACTTGTAAAGAAGAAAAGATGATAGATTGTGGATTTACCAAATCTAGAAATGGTTAATCCATCTAAAAGTGTTAGAATTGAGAGCTCAAAAATGCACCTAGGAAGAAAATAGACAGGGATAAAAAACACATTATTTAGGAGGTGAAAGCTAGAAAGCGCACTAAAAAAAATGGATAGGGCTAGAAAACACACTCAAAAGAAAAAGGATAGAATTAAAAAACACACTATTTGGGCTAGAAAGCGCACTCGAGAGGAAAGAGATAGGGCTTAGAAACGTACTATTTGAATGATGAGGGCTAGAAAGATTACTCAAAAGGAAGTAGATACGGCTAAAAAGCACACTATCTAATGATGAGGGCTAAAAAATATACTCCAAAAAGAATGTATAGGGCTAGAAAGGTCATTATTTGAAGGGCGAGGGCTAAAAAAAGTACTCAAAAGAAAAAACAAATAGAGCCTGAAAACGCACTATCTGATGGATAAGGGCTAGAATGCACACTTGAAAGGAAAGAGATGAAGCTTGAAAGCACATTATTTGATGGATAAAGGTTTGAAAATGCACTTGAAAAGAAAGAAATAGGCCCTAAAAGTGCATTATCTGATGGATAAGGGTTATAAAACGTACTCAAAAGAAAAAAGATAAGGCCTAAAAGCTCATTATCTGATGGATGAGGGTCTGAAAGCGCACTTGAAAGGAAATAGATAGGGCTTGAGGGCTAGAAAGCGTATTCAAACAATGGCAAAGTTGTTGTCTTTAAAAGCTTGTTGTTTCTAGAAACCGGGACCCTTTTGTGCTCGAAATTGCACTAGGTTCTTTTTTGTTGGAGAAGTTTGAGTTCACCAAGGACTTCCTACAAAGGTCATAATGCAATGCGTTGTGATCAATGTGCATTTTTTTTACCTGAAAATATAGGTTCCTTTTCTATGGACTCTATTATTTGAATCTTTGATCCTCTTAGCAATCTTTCATGACCTTTTTACTTTTTCTTACTCGAGCCTCAACATGGACTTAACCTTAAAAAAAGATATACTTGTTTGACAAGCTCAGATTATTTTGGCATATTCCATTATCTGGGAACTTTTATCTCAAATATTATGACCTATTTCATGATGGCTTCCTATAAAATTCATTGGAGGATTTAAACAGTTTACTTCTCATTGCTTGCTTCCCTATGAGAATAATTATGGGGCCAACCGTATTGTGTTCTTTTAGTTGCCCCTAGTCTAACCATGGCCCCCAAGTATTTTATCCCTTTTTGTTTACTTAAGTTTTCTCAGGGACGATGTTATGTAGGAAAATGTTTGGTTCTTTATAAGAGGTTGCTTTTACAGGAAAATTTTTGAAATTTCAAAAGCCATTTCCAAACACAAAACCCATTTTAATGCTAGTTTAAAACAAGCTTGTTCCAAAAAACAAAAAAACAAAATCAAGCAATTCATATGGTTAGGGTTTCATTAATGTTGAATTATTATTATTATTATTATTATTATTATTATTATTATTGGTGAAAATATGAAGTGACTTTCTGTTTCATGTCTTGTTGGTTAGAAGGGTTCAAGTTTTGACCTGAGAGTTTCAAAGGAAGGAAAAATCTTCGAAGCGTTCATTTTATTTGCATGAATAATAAAGCATAACCGTAGTTTCTTAAAAAGCTCATTTCGTGTAGGAAAGTATTGCTTACCGATCTAGATTGTCTACCTTTGATTAGAAAAGGGCTTTATTGGGCATGTAACGTCGGCTTTGGCTCTTGGTTATAAAAGAAACTAGTATTTGTAGATTCAAAAGATGTTTAAGGGATTTCATTACTAAAGATCACCAGTGCTCATTCCCATACCTTCTTTTGATTAAGGGATTCCTAGACCTCAGAACTGACTTTGTAAAATGGTATGTCGTGTCCTTTATTTTTGGCTTGAACTTCTTATCTTTTTTTTAAAAAAAGTTTTAAGCACTATTATCATATTCCTTATTTTGCACGACATGTTTAAACTTTTGAATTCTTTGAATTTCTTCATGCTTTCAACTTTGTTTAGACACATTTGATCATTAAGGATTATTTTGTATATTCTTATGATCAGATTGCTTTTCTAATCGTTACACTTGCCCCTAATATGGGGTGTGATCTTTGTCACATATGTGCATGTGACGTTGCGGCATTGAGATCAATGAATCACCACTTAATTATTTGGTTTAGGGTCATTAGGAGACATGGATAGACTAGTCTTATTTGAAATTCCAGGGTAACGGGCTAGTTGTGACTAGAAAATGTATTAACAACCCTAGCGTTTCTTATTTGAGGTAAGTTGCAATCTGTGGTTTGTATGTGGTTTAAAAGTGTTGATGGATTCCTAACCAGTGGTCCGTCTATGGCTCAGAATAAAGATTTATGCTCATGAATAAATCTGACATTTCAAATTTATTATGGGCTAGTATGCTCAAGTAAATTCTTATAGGAAGAATCCATGTAGGTGCCCTGACATGGTTCACTTATCCTGGAAAGAGAGAGTGTTTTCCATAAGTCGTATATTGTGATAAAAAATATTCCCAATTAAAATTGGTGAATATCCAAAATAATTATGAGAATTTCCTAGTCAACTCCTAATACTTAAATACCAGAATACTGGTAGATCTAATATTTATACTAGAATGTTGATCATTAATTTTCAGGAATTAAAATTTTTAGCGTTATTGAAATATTAATCAAGTCCTTAAGGAATTTTACAATCTTATTGTAAATTCCAAAAAAAATGCAAAACAAAAACACAAAAATATCTAATGGATGCACCCAAATCGTATAAAGCTCTTTTTAAAACTAGCATTACCAATAACATATGGGATAATAAATGCACCTGAGTCGTTTTGCTTTAAAGGCAAATTCTTTTGAATAATAACATATACAACTTTACTCATACTTACCGTTTCGTAGCCTTTTAGCTTGTAAGTTGTCTTGGTAGTCACAACTCTTTCAAGAATTTAGCATATTTAGGAATTTGCTTGATAACATCAATCAAAGGAATGTTGAGTTTCACTTTCTTGAAAACCTCTAAAATTTCTTTTTCTTTGTCCTCTTTCTTAGACCTAGAAGAACTCAAAGGAAAGGGGGGAATTTTCTTAAAATTGGAATTCATTAAGTTATGACTTACCTTTGGAGTATTGGTCATTGTTTCAGTTTGTGGAGGAGTAGGGTGTTTTTTATGCTCAGTTCAGTTTTTATCTCTTCTTTTTCCTCCATCTCAATTTGTTTCGACCTTTGTTTTTCAAGTTCTTTCCCACTTCGCAGCGTGATCACACTAACATTCTCTTTTGGATTCCATGCTTGGGAGGGTAATTTTCCATTGATTTGTGCTTTCAATTTCTCTACACTTGAAGCTACTTGCCCTATTTGTTTCTCTATTGTGAATACTTGACCTTGTTTCCTATTGAAAAGATATGAAATTTTGTTGCAAAGTCATTGTGTTAGAAGCTAAGGTTTTCATCATCGCATAAAGATCATCACTCGATGACCCTATAACATTGGAGTTTATAAATACAGGGGGCTTCCTTACTTGATAGTTTTGCTGGGGCTAAAATCCATGGGTGTGGAACTGTAGGCCTTTATTGCCTTGTTGAGGTAGGTTCTCATAGCGTAAGTTCAGATGATCTTTCCATCCAGGATTGTACGTGTTAAAAAAGGGATCATATTTATGGTGGGGTCATGTATTGAATGCTCCATGAATTGCATTAGCTTGTTCAATGTAATTGTTTTACAGTGTTGGGCACATATCTAAAGCATGGCTTTGTAACAAGCATAAGCTATAAACTTTCACCTGGTATACATTTCTATAAGCCAAAGAACGCATAAGAGAAGTAAGATCATTAACTTTATTCTCAAGGTTAGCAATATTTACCTCATTTACTTGTTTATGTGGGAACTCTCCACGTGTGCTAAATTGTTTAGAGTTGAATGCCATATTTGAGATCAATTAGCATGCAGTCTCGGATGTTTTATCTACTAATGCCCCTTCATTTTCCGCATCAATGATACTGCTATCAGTAAGTATCAATCCTTCATAGAAGTATTAAATTAACAGTTAATCGAGTATTTGATGATGAGGGCATTGAATGCACAGTTGCTCAAATTTTTCCCAATACTTGGAGAGTGTTTCCCCATAAGATTGTCGAATCCCACATATTTCTTTCCTTATGTTGGCAACTCGAGAGGCTGGGAAATACTTTTCAAGGGAAATCTTCTTCATGTCATTCCAAGTTCCAATGGAACAGGGGAGAATGGAGAAAAACCATGCTTTTGCTGCCTTTTTTAAAAAGAGAGGGAAAGCTTTCAACTTAACTTGTTCTTCGTCAACTCCATGCGGTTTCATGCAACTGCAAATCATGTAGAATTCGTTAAGATGAGTATGAGGATCTTCTCCAGCAAGTCCATTAAATGTTGGCAGTAGGTGTATAAACCCAGACTTGAGCTCGAAGTTGGCATTGTTGTCGATGTTTATGCATAATGGTTGATTCTTTATGTTAGGAGCAACGAGCTTCTTGAGTGTTTGTTGTCGTGCAACAATCATGGTGTTGATGTGGGCTTCCTTTCATAACTTGCGTAAAGTGTTTTCTATTTTAAAATCTACATGCACTTGTTTTTGGTTAGTAGATCGGGTTACATATATAAATAATAATAAAAAAACTAAGAAAGAAATCAACCACATGAGAGATTTAAAGTAGTGAAAATGAACGAAAATCAAACACTAAACATAAAAATTGTCTAAAAACCCTAGAAAACAGTGGAATTTGGCCTAAATAGGGTGAGGCTAATGGTTAAAGCACTAGTCTCGTTCAAAATGTCGTTTTCCTTTAGGAAACAAAATGCCGAGGCCTAATTCCATCAAAATTTCAGTTTTGAACAGTATCTGAACAATACCATCGTGACTCCGTTTTTGTTTTTTGTTTCTTTTTTTAATGAAATAAATAACAATCACAGCACAATAATCAACTAAAATCCCTTCCCCAGCAATGATGCCAAAATTTCTTGCGATGTCATGGTCACATAAATTAATTACCCTAACTTAAATAAATAAGATAATATAGAGCAAACAAGGGGTCGATCCCACGAGAACAAACATTGGTATTAAGTAAACATTCACCTATAGAAATTAGAACTAATCATGGAAATAAAGCATCAATTTATATTCTGAATATTTATTTTTTCTTAACATTAGCTAGTTAACCAGTCCGCAGTGTAACTAACCCTAATCATTAAACAACCACAATGTTTGTATTAGTAATTTAATTCACCCACGAGAAAGGTTTAGTCAGGTTTTTTATGCTAGATGATATGAAATTTAGGGAGTTTTTAAAGTTATTTAGGTTATGTTATGGTAAATAGAATGAAACAATCAAGCTAATTTAAAAAAATCTAAAATTTATCAAGAGAACAAACATTGGTATTAAGTAAACATCCACCTACAGAAATTAGAACTAATCATGGAAATAAAGCATCAATTTATATTCTGAATATTTATCTTTTCTTAACATTAGCTAGTTAACCAGTCCGCAGTGTAACTAACCCTAATCATTAAACAACCACAATGTTTGTATTAGTAATTTAATTCACCCACGAGAAAGGTTTAGTCAGGTTTTTTATGCTAGATGATATGAAATTTAGGGAGTTTTTAAAGTTATTTAGGTTATGTTATGGTAAATAGAATGAAACAATCAAGCTAATTTAAAGAAATCTGAAATTTATCAAGAGAACAAACATTGGTATTAAGTAAACATCCACCTACAGAAATTAGAACTAATCATGGAAATAAAGCATCAATTTATATTCTGAATATTTATCTTTTCTTAACATTAGCTAGTTAACAAATCCACAGTGTAACTAACCCTAATCATTAAACAACCACAATGTTTGTATTAGTAATTTAATTCACCCACGAGAAAGGTTTAGTCAGGTTTTTTATGCTACATGATATGAAATTTAGGGAGTTTTTAAAGTTATTTAGGTTATGTTATGGTAAATAGAATGAAACAATCAAGCTAATTTAAAAAAATCTGAAATTTATCAAGAGAACAAACATTGGTATTAAGTAAACATCCACCTACAGAAATTAGAACTAATCATGGAAATAAAGCATCAATTTATATTCTGAATATTTATCTTTTCTTAACATTAGCTAGTTAACAAATCCGCAGTGTAACTAACCCTAATCATTAAACAACCACATTGTTTGTATTAGTAATTTAATTCAATGGCAACCTTAAGAACTAGACAACATAACTGTCTGCAATCTATGTTTGATTTGATCGAATGTTTTTCCTAAGATTAATAACATAGATTCACCACAATTATTAAATTCAGTTGCTTCACAAGTTTATATATCATAACTCTGGTTTTGATAACAAATTTAGTAATAGATTGATTAGAATAATAACTTAGAATCCGTTCTAGTAATCAAATCAAAAAAAGCATGGGAAAACAAACATACTTACTTGAAATCCGAAGGTTTCTTTGTCTTTGTAACCAAGAAAAAGAACTTAGCCTTACATGTTTATTGAAAAACTAATCAAAAGGAAAGAAGAATACATGATTCCGAGTCTAGGATGAAAATGTGAGTTTTTCTTCTCTTTCTAGCCGTCTTCCATTCCTTTCTCTTTTTCTTTTTATATGATAGGAAATCCTAATCCCTTTATCCTACAAAATAATATTTTCCTAAGTAGTTAATTTACATTTAAATAGTGTAATAACTATTTTCTAAAAAAGAAAAAATAGTCTTGCATAAAATCTTCAAGCTTTGATTCTGGACTTAGAGGAGTTAAATTGCCCAAATAAAGACTTGGACGTTGGTTTGGATGCTTTGGGAAGTAAATTGGACTTATTTCTTCACAAAACCTGTCTGTTGGCAGAATTTATATGTCATTTAGAAAAATCATATCTCTCTTATATAATCTCTTTTTTCTGCTAAAATGTGGTAGGCTGATAGGTCTTAGAGTCAGGAATCCAAAAAATTTAAGTTTGCATCAAATGGACTTCTTTAACTCAAAATATTTAAGTTGGAGTGGCCAAAGGTCAACATTGACAGAATGTGAGATTTATCTTTGAAGGCTGCGATTTCCATGCTTTTTCATTTTTTATTTTTCTTTCCATATATGTATAAAGGTATGGATGTTAGCTTTCTAGTGCCACTAAAATCATTTCATTTTGACCTTTAGAGCTTAAGCTCTGCACAAAATATCGATCGGGGGTCAAATCTGCCAATTATCTCCAATTTACTTCCTTTTGAATCTTACATCTAAAAGTTCATTCAAAACATAAAATAAAGAATATTAAGACATTATATATATAAAACATAGGCAAAATACTAGGCAAATATGGGTAAAACTATCAAATAATATGATTGCATCACCTTTTATGAAAAGAATGATGGCTGCAATGGTAGCCCTTTATGAGGTAAAATAAAGGTTATTCGACAACCCATCGTAAGTAAAAAAAAGTGGCAAATTTGGTAGCCGTTACATGTAGAAATAATGGCTGACTTGACAAATTATTTTAGGTAAAACTAGTGATTATTTGGTAACTCACTGTAAGAAAAAATAATGGCTAATTAGTAGTTCATTTGAGGTGTAAATAGAGGTTTCTATGCCATTATATTGTGAGCAATAGTTGGTTGAATCGCCAAGAATGATGTGAAGGGTGGTTAATTAAAAGCTTGATAGTTGATGAAACAAAGGCTATTTTGGTAAATAAATGTGATGTACTAAAGGTTATTTAGGTAACCTGAATATAATGCAATAAAAATTATATGTGGTGGCAAAAAATAAAGCAAAATATATTCCATTTATAAGTGAAGAAATGTGTGAGAAAAGGAAGTTAAGTTGAATTGTGTGATGATGTTCGTTGATCATATAAGATTACTCGGATGTATAGAGCTTCATATGTTTGGTATATGAAATTCAATAACTACATTCAACAAATGAGTTTTATAAGGTATTCTTATGATCAATGTTTGTTTTATCAATGTCATGGTTCATAAATTTTTTTCTATTAATTTATGTTAATGATGTCTTTTTTAGAAGGAGTTCTTCTTCACAAATCACCAAGTTTATTACTCATCTTTCTACTGCTTTTCACATGAAGGATCTTGACAATGTTCATTACTTTCTAAGCCTTCAAATTGCTAGGGATAAGTCAAATTCATTGTCATCAGGTGCGATACTTACTTTCCCTTCTCTAAAAAATCAGTCTTGTTGGTTTTAAACTAGTTTCTACTCTACTAGCCTCGGGTATGCTTTTAATAATTATTGGTGGCACTTTTCTATCTGATCCAACACCTTATTGTCAACTAGTTAATTCATTGCAACACCATACTTTAACGATACTATATATATCATATTATGTTTATCAAGTTTGTTAGTTCATACAAACATCTAGAAAGACTCATCTCACTATTATAAAGAGGATTTTTTTGGTATTTAAAGGGCACCTTCAACCTCAAACTTCACTTTGTTCAAGCTTCTTTAACTACACTTCGTGACTTTTGTTATACGGTCTAGGTAGGTTAAAAGGATGATTGACGTTCCACTACTAGTTTTTGCTATATATATAGGTGAAAACTTATTATCCAGGGGTGCTAAGAAGCAAACAATGGTGTCTCGCTCCACAACTGAAGCTAATACCATGAGTTAACATCCACCACAATTGAACTCATGTGATTTATGAACCTACTAAAGAGTATTGGCTACTGCCCTCCTTCTCTTAAGTTGTACTATGACAACATTAATGCAATCAATATGGCTAAAAATCTAATTTTCCACCATTACACAAAACACATTAAAATCAACTTGCATTTTGTTTAGGAATGCATTGTTAGTGGTGCTCTTTCATTGGCATATATTTCAAGACCAGATCAAATTGTTGATATCATTACAAAACCACAATGTGCTTCCAAGTTTATTCCAAGTCGTAGCAAGCTCTTCATCGATCCAATCACGCCTTAAGCTTAAAGCGGGAATGAAGAGATATGCATTTCATGGCACAAAGATTAGTTTTATCTTGTTAAGATTACCTCTCCACCATCTCCTTAATATCTTACCACTTATTGTGATTATATAAAATATGTATCTACCATTTAGAATCTGCAGTTGCCATGTACATAAGCGTGAATTACTCCTGTAATATTCTATTTAAGATGAATTTGATACAAAGCAAAGGTAAGTTAGCTTTCTACAATATCTTTGAGTATGACCATTTGACACATGCTTCAATTCTTTCAAGTTATTAGTAGATGTTTACCCATATATTTTGAATTATATGATGAAAACAAGTATGTATGTATGTGCGCGTGCGCTTACCGCTTGTATTGAAGTGTTATGAATGGCAAGTTTATAACTAAACATGTTATAAATGAATCTTTAATAAAATGTTGTTATATAATTGTTGAACATACTTGTAGATAAATTCTTTTGTAATATTTGGATTAAAATTGTTGATGGTAGGGCCCGAGGCCCTAATCATGATCGCTGATGTTAAATGAATATGAAATTGGTTAAGATGAAATATGCAGGTGTTTTAAGGTGAATAGAAGATTTGTAAAGGGACTCAGACATAAGAGACTCAACCAAAATTTCCAATGGGAATTAAGAGACATAAATTATAATTGTATGATTTTTACATTGCATGTAACTTTTGTGTGTGTAATTTACCCAAATTTTTACATATATGATTGTTGAAATGAGGATAATTACATCCAAAAGTTCAGGGTGTTACACTGGATACTGGAGAGGATGCCATCAATGAGTGAAAAAAAGAAAAAGAAAAAAGATTGTTAGTTACACTGTGATGGAGCTAAATATGGAAGTTATATGGGATGGCTGGTTGTGGAATGATTTAGATAAAGAAAGGTTAGGTTAGGGTTAATGTTGTATGTGACTAGTTCTCACACACACACACATATATATGATTTTATATGATTCCACTTGATTTTAATGAGCTGGCATGAATTCATCCTGATGTTATTATTTTTCAAGTTTTTAAGTCGATTTAACATGATAGGTTTAACTTGTAAAATCATATCAACTCATAATCTTAACAACATTGTTAACAATTGTTCTTAATTAAAATTAAAAATTATAAAACACATAAATTGTAATTTATTATTAATTAAATTGAAATTAAATATTGATTTTGTTCTAATATTATATTATAATAAAGAGAATCAAATAATTTCTATTACAGTAACTATCCTAATTATTGCATCGTTTTATATTTTACACAAACGTTATCTAAGACAAAAAATAAACCTATATAATACTTCGTGAACATTGTTTTTCCAATCTCTATTTCTTGATACAAATACCCAAAGTATAACAATGGTATTGTGTTTGATATTAAAGATGAATATTTTTTTTTATTAAAATTAAAACTTTTTAATTGTTATAATAGGATGATATTAAAATTATATCCAAAATACAACAATAATAGGGCGTTTGATATTAAAAATGAACATGTTTTTTTATTAAAATTAAAACTTTTTAATTGTTATAATACAATGATATTAAAATTAAATTGTTATTATAATATATTGATACTAAAAATTATTTTTAAAAAATAAAAAATATTATTTTAATAAAAAATTTTAAAAACTAATTTTTACCCAACTTCTAAACACTTTCGAAATAAAAAGCCACCCACCGATCTCCCCGTACCCACTAGAACTTTTGTCGTTTAAGACTATACGACGCCGTCTCTTCCCTCTCTTCCTCTCCCTCCTCCCCATTCCATTCTTATAAAAACAAAGAAAGAAAAAATCACCTCTTTAAAGCTTCGATCACGAGAGAGAGCTTGGATTATTTGAGAGTGAGAGAATGTCGAAGAAGAAAACGGCGTCGACTATGTCGTTGAAGGACTTTCACGGTGGTTCTATTCCTTCTGATCTCCCTTTACCTTCTGCTCCTGGCCTGTAATCTCCCTCTGTCCTTCATCTTTTTTTTTTTTTTGCTTACTGTTGTGTGATTTTGAATTAGGTTAATTACTCTACTTAATTAATTTATTTTTGCAATAATTCAAATAATTTGAACAAATTTTAAATCTTTTAAATCTATTTATTTATATATTCTTCTTTGTTTGTTGAATCAGTATGATGAAGGACCGAAATGCGTCGACGAATTGGGGAAACAACTCGATGCGGCCGGATCTCCGTCCACGGCCCAAGTCATCAGGAGCAGCTCGTGGTTTTGATGAGAAAGCTTCGTTTTTATCTCACCCTGCACCTATAGGTAGAAACTTTGATGAGGACGAGCGTAAGCCATTAGATGCTTTATCTGCTCCTCGTCGTACTATTAGTGATGAAAATGTTCGCGCCGTTCATCAGCCGGACTATGTTTCGTCTATTAGGGTGCCTGATAGACCGGTGTCAAGTCCGGTACCACAGTCCCCGAGTGCTTTGTCTCCATTGAGGTCGGGAAGAGGTTCAATTGTGGTTAGCTCGCAGAATGCGGGTGGTTGGGGGGTGAGTAGTAATCCGCCGAATGCTTGGGGGGCGAGGAGAGATGTGGTGAGTGTTAATGAGGTGAGGGGCGAGGCTGTGTTGTCAGCGTCGAATACTGTGACAAAGTTTGCTCAAGCAAGTGCACTGGAAAAGGTATCTTCAGGATTATGGCAATCAAAGAATCCTGGTGATCTTTTACCGCATCTGATTTATTCACAGGAGAGCGGTGCGAGTCATAGTGTGGATGTGGGTAGGGAAAGGGGTGATTATGATACTGCAAGGGGAAGTCAAGCTGAAAGTGGTTGGGTCACTGGAGATAGAAATCAGGGTGGGGGAAGGACATTGTCGAATTATAGAAGGGATCAATCTCGAATGCACTCCGAAGAGGTTCCTACTGGAGGTGCTGTTGGGTCTCAAACTCGATCAGTAATGCCCCCTGAAGCATCAGATCGACCCAAGTTGAATCTTCTTGCAAGAACTAAACCATTGGAGAGACCAGAAAATGACTATAGACAGGTATAACATGGGTTTTTTGGGTGCTGTTTTAATGCTTTCTGCAAGTTGATTGTTTGTTGATTATGACGGGATCTCCATTTTTTGATAAACATAGGGGCACCAGCAGCCTATAGTATCTGGGAAGATTGAAGTTGCCCATGAGTTGTATGGAAATGAAAATCCTTCAAAACCAGGGTTGGTTGAAGCTAGTCAGCTAGCTGAGAGACCAATTGAGCGTCCCAAATTGAATTTGAAGCCTCGCACACAGCCTCTTGAACGATCTGATGGAATTCTTGAAAGAGAAAGGTTTGTAAGCTCTTTTTTTTAATCAAATGTAGATGCACCTTTCTTATTTCTTGATATTTTTTAACTAAGGAATTTTCTTGTTCTTTTAGTGATTACAAAGTCATTACTGAATACAGGGTGATACTTGGTTTGGAGGAATATGTATTCTTAAAGAAATTAATATCTAAGTCTGCTTTAGAATTTTTCTAAATAACTGCACTGAGCAGATGATTACCACAACCACTCGTCTCCTAGTTCATGACTGAAACTTGGAAGATATTCAGATTGGATTGAATGTTTTGAGCATATAATGTTAATTATAGCAGTTTTATTTATTTATTTTGGGGAGGGGAGGGGGAGTAGGTTTACGGTAACAAATTATTTTCATACTCCTGTGCCCACTTTATGTATGCATCTCCTGCTGTGTCTAATAAGAAAATGTCTTGAAAGCTTCTTGACAATGATTTGTCCAGCTTGTTACATTTTCATTGGTGATCCAATATTCTTCCAGTTGCTCAAAAGTTGATCACATATATGATTCTTAGCAGCTGGTCCTCCTGCTCTTTGTTAATACATTTATTTTATGGATGTGACCTAATTTTGGTTGATGCCTGATTAATGCCTCTTTTTCTGTGAAATTCAGTTAACTTTTGAGAATTAGCAAGTGATATAATTGCTATTTGTCTTTAGTCAAAAGTCAAAACATTTAATGTGGTTGTAACACATGAGTGCCATCCTTAACTGCGGTCAACTTTGCTTGTTATTTTTGAGTCTGTTTCCAATCTGTTCAATGAGAAAATGTAATTGCTATCCTAGCTATAAGTTATAACTGAGGAAGCAGTGGCAAAGATAGGATTTTCTCCAGAGTCACCAAGGCAGAGAAAAGGGGATAAAGGGTGTTTAATTGAGGGAGAGGGCCTGTGGTTATTGAACCAAGGGGTCTTTGGAACTTCTAAGGGCAAGGGAGCCACAATCCTCACTGCCACCCAGCCTCTGCCAGAGGGAGGAAGGTGCATGACCATGGTTGGCTTTATGTTTATTATGGAGAATGTTTTTGCCATTATCCTTCCAGAAACAGTAATGTATGTTTCTGCACTAACATAACTCCAAATATGTCATGCTTGGGGTCCCCCAATGTGATGGGATAACACTTGCATGCTTTATTTGCTGATCCGTTGCATTAGTCCAAGGGAACTATTATGTAGCTTCGCTAATTTATTTTTACTTTGGGAAAAGTTATTTTCATACTAAAGTGAGGAGATAAGCATATTGGTTGGAATTGGCAGGTTGTGGTTTGTTTCCTAGTTGACTGCAATCTCCCAATAGTTGCATGTGCCCCTCAATCTCCCAATACTAAATCATGCTTTTTGCAAACAGAGGCTTGTATTTCTGTACTTTACTAACTGTTCTGGTCTGGGATGCCAGCTTTTGACTTTCATCATCAATCTACCTTTTGTGGTCGTTGTACAGTTTTAGGGTTTGTAAGCTGTCTAGTGCATTTCATGTCTTGTATCGGGCTCTCTCTGTCATGTTTCTTTCACAAATTGCAATATACACTAACTCATCACTTTTGCTGGGTAGGTTGTTGCGGGTTGGTAGTTATCTGGCAATATCATTATCTATCTAATGTCTTCTTTGACTGATGCAGGAGTACATTGTTTGGCAGTGCTCGTCCACGGGAATTGGTATGATTCATCTTCTGTCTTTTATTATGATTATTCTGGATTCATGAATCTATGTGATTCATCCATGCTAACACCTTCCTTTCTGAAGTTTTTATGCTTCATTTGCAAACTGATGCCTCCCCTCTCTTTCCATTGTTTTGAATGTCTCTTTAAGATGGATTGTTAGATTTTTATTCATCTTCTCTAAATTGGTCCATGTACATCCCTTTCACTTTTAGCTGCGTTGTTCAGTTAATTGTTTTAAGTTTGCAAATAACTTTGCATATTTCTCAGGTTCTCAAGGAACGAGGTGTGGATGACATAGCAATCAATAACCTTGACCTGAATCATTCGCCCAACAGGTATTCACTTTCTTCAGTGTATTTCAGAGACATGGTTACTTTTCTTTGTCAAACTTGGTTATCTTTTACATTGAATATCATTCCTACTCCCTGTTATTGATTTTGTTTTATCAGTAATAAGAGTTTCGTGTACTGATTTTGTATCTTGTTCTCCGCATCATCTTGTTAATGTCCTCCATTCCTTGTAATGGCACCATGCCTTGTGTTTAATCGATAATCTCAGACTCGTCGTGTTTAGATGTCTATTAGTATATGCATATATAGGAATGATTGATACAGATATCTCAAGATAATTAGTTGCTAGTGATGATTGAATTTGTGCTTGAAGGATGATTTCTCCCAAGAATGAGATGACATCAGAACATGTGGCTCCAACTGCTCGTCAGAGTCGGAAAAATGACAACCGAGGGGCTATCGACAGAAGAAATGGGAGGGATTCTGAGAGGAAAGATCAACGGATGGACCATGAGAAAACCGATCTGGAAAGGAAAAACTGGAGGAATGATAAATGGAAAAGCAGGAAGGATGCCAAAGAACAGCGACCTGAACCTGAAACTTGGCGCAAACCTATTGAAGAGCCAAAGCCTGCTTCATCTGACTCCGCAGGAAACCGCCCTGGTAAAATTGTATCTGCCTTGGAGCTAGCTCAAGCATTCTCAAAGTCAGCCTCCTATCCGAAGATTCAGAATATACCTTCTTCTCAAAGAGGCATGCCTGGCCGCAATGATCAGCCCTTCTCGCGATTGACAAACACCCGTGAGCATTACCCAGCACCAACCACAACACCAATCACACGACATCGAATAAATGGTTACTGAAAGACAAATTCGACACCAAACACACGGCATCGAATAAATTGTTACTGAAAGACAAATTAGATTTTGTTCATCGGGGAGATTTTAATATTCGGAGAACAGAATCAATCACCTGGTTGTGGTGCCATTTTTTTTGTAATTTGAAGGGCGTTCAAGTGAGACCATGACCAAATAACAGAAGAGAACGCCCCTGTTAAATTATCAATTGTTGAATGACAGCAGTAATGTTACTTGCATTAGCATATGATTAAATTGCAACCATTTTTAAATCTCTTTAATTTATTTTTACTAGTTTACATGTCATGCTAGGCCGCAGGTCAGATGAAGATTATTAAAAATGTTGTTTTGCATGTCATTCTTGAAAATCTTCCCGTTTTGATTTCCTGCTTAAAATTAAGAGTTGCCTTGACATGTTTTAAATAATTTGGTGGGTTTAAAGTTAACTCGAATAATTAGTTAAAATAAAATTTAAGATACTGTTGATATATTTTGTCAGCCTTATTTTCATGGTAAACTAAAAAAATTATGAGAACAAATTTAAAATAAACGAAATTAAAAAAAAAATAATTGATGAAGGCGGAATGGGGAATCAAAAGAAAATAAAATAAAATTAAAATTAAAATTAAAATTAAAATTAAAATTGTTTCATGAATAGGGAAGGAAGTGAGCTGACATCCTAGATTTTTTTAAGACCGGTTTAAAAGTGTGATTATGGTTATTTTTAAATATTTTTTGTATTAAAATATATCAAAATAATTTTTTTATTTTTAAAAAATTATTTTTAAAATTAACACATTAAAATAATTAAAAATATATAAAAAATTTATTTTTTTAAAAATACGGATAGAACTACATTCCCAACGGCTTAGCATAGCTGCTGCTTGATCCTCTTCTACATCCACGAAGCCCTATAAACATTTTCTGAATTTCAAGAGGGAAAATGGGTGAATCTGATTCCCATATTCCCAAACCACATAATGGGTTTGGATTATATAAATTCCTTTTTATATGAATAACAAAAGTTTTAAAGGATTCTCTTGAAAATCCAAAGAAGAGAATGAGAGAGTTTTGTTAAATAGAAGGGTACATTTACCAGTATAATAGAATTATTTTTAAAATATTTTTTATTTAGAAATATATTTTTTAATTTTTTAAAATGTTTTATTACCAGTACATTAAAACAAATTAAAAATATAAAAAAATTAATTTTAAACAAAAAAAAAATTTAAATTTGATAAAAAATTGATTCAACCGCAACCTAAATAAAACTGAAAAAGAAAAAAATAAAGAGAGTATTAAACAACAACATCAAACCATGCAGCCATTCCACATTATACAATTACGATTGATGATCCAAGTTGATTACAAGAAGCCACTAATCTCGAAAACTTTATTAAAACATAAACGGTGTGGGAGAGAACCCAGAAAACGACATCTGCACACTAAAACTTAGACCCTCAGGTTTTATCTTCAGTTTGCTTGTCTGTGTTTTCTTCTCAGTATTCTCAGCTGGTTTGCTCCGTCTATACGAAACCGTCCTGTCTTCCGATATAGCTGAAAGGGCCGGTCGCCATGATCCACGTCTTCTCGATCTGCTTCTCCTTCCACTAGCCGGAGTTAACAGTGGAACATCACCATTAGTCACCGTGGTTGCTGACCCGGCCAGCTCCTCCACCACATCCACGTCCTCCGCCTCAGGAGCTGCTGCTATTGCTGTGGTTGATAAAAACATGAACCCAAGCGTGCTAAAAATTTCATGGTTTCTTTCTTGTGTTAGGTTTCTTACAAGAAATTAGGTTGGAGAGCTCTTTATAATGGCGCTTCCCAACCTTTACAATTTATAGGCAGGATTTGTGTAGGAAACGGCTTCTTCAATCCGTGAGTTATATATATTCCAACGTTTTACAGTTTATAGGCAGGATTTGTGTAGGAAACGGCTTCTTCAATCCGTGAGTTATATATATTCCAACGTTTTACAGTTTACAGGCAGGACTTGTGTAGGAGATGGCTTGTCCAATCCGTGCGTATCAAGGTTTTTTTTTTTTTTTCTAGAGAATTGTTTTTTTTTCATGTAATAGTCTATTTAAAAATGTGGTTGTGATTATTTTTTAAAATATTTTTTGTGCTGAATTGCATTAAAATGATGTTTTTTTATTTTTTAAAAATTATTTTTAAAATCAGCACATCAAAACGATTTAAAACACGCAAAAAAAATTTAATTTTTAACAAAAAAAATATTGAATTTTTTTAAAACACGGTTTGCATTACGTTCCTAAATAGTGTCTTCATGTATCTCTGTATCGTTAGATCAATTTATACGTTTGGATTTGCTTTTAAATTAATTATTAATTTAATTTATATTTTTAAAAGAATCTTGTGGGAAAAAGATAGCACTAACAAATTTTATGGTAATTAAATATAATTAGTGATATTTTATTAGTTATTTTTTAAAATTTATTTTAAAGAGAAAAGCTAACAAAAAAAAATAATATAAAATCCATTACCTTGATAATTCCAACTAGAATATTGTTTAATTAATTCTATATTATTAATCACTCCCAAGCACCACAAAATTACTTGGTGGCACCTCCTTTTTACTAACTTCAATATTGTTTTTCCAAACAGGGTCTCATTGGTTACGGATTCCTAGTCATAAAAAGAAAAGAAAAGAAAAAAAAAATTAATATAGCATGAAAATAAAATCGGTTTTTCTCCTAGAATTCAGAAGAATGTTAGAAAATCAGGTGTCCCTAATTGTTCTCTGCTATTATTATTAAATCTAATGTTTATCAAGCACTACAACACATATGAGTGCTTTATTTATTTGATTTATGTTTCATTTGATTTATTTTCCTTTTTTATTTTTTATTTTTTATAATTTCTCATTGAAAAAAGGAAGATAGTAACATCCTTGAATTCTTGGAAAGCTAAAATTAATTGCATTAAATACTCAATAAATTATATCATAAAGTGAAAGTTCATGTGGAACGTTAATTATAAAAATTAAATTCAGTTAATGTTCTCATGTGACTTTCTATAGATATTTCTTATGAAGGAATTATTGTTCAATATTTTATGGTCTTAATTTAATTAAAAGAAATTTAATGAGTAAACTAAATCTAAAAAAATTAATAATAAAAATAAAAATGAGTAAACAAATTGACCATTAGCTAAATTACAAGGTCTTATTATCTAAAACCATTGCACTAAACTTTTGAAGTTTTATTTTTTATAAGGAATTCTTGTTATTTATCAGTAAAAAAAAGCAAATGAGAGTTGTCATTGAGTATTTTAATCATTAGAAATTTAACTGGTCATAAAATTTGAGTAAGGGGACTGATTATATAAAGAAACAATATTAGCATCCCTAGTATATCTTACCTGAGGTAAGCTATATTATTTATTTGTCTGATCTAAACTAAGATAATATTGTGTTTTTTAACTATTAGTCTATTTAGGGTTAAGAAAAGTCCTTCTTAATAAAAAGATCGTTATGTTATTAGGTTAAAACCTAAAAGTCTTTCTCAATAAGGAGATCATTAACTTATTAGGTTAAAACCTAACAATACTAATGTAAAAACATAAAAAAATAACATGTTTTTTTATTTAATATCAGGAATACGTTTTATGTATAAATTCATAATCCTATATATTAAAATAAACAAAAATAAATTTTTCTATGTTTTTCAAATGTAGGTCAAGTTCTAACGGATAATCATAAACTAGTTATGATACTCTTTGACCGATTCTTGTATTTTTTTTCAAAACATAATAAAAATACAATTTCTTTTATGTAAAAAAACAAATTAATATGCATAAAAATTTTAGAATTTAGCTATATGCAAGAAAAAAAACATTGTTTGGCAAAAAACTCNTTTCTCAATGTAATAAAATTCTAAAATTTTAAATAAAAAAAATAAGTCTAAGGGGTATTTTTCAAACACGCCTTTAAATAAAAAAAACCTTTAATAAAAACATGACAAACCAAATAGGGTCTTAAACCTTTGACCTGATTTTGACCCGACTGGGTTCGACCATAAACCAAACTAGAAATCATAGTTTGAACCGAAAACAACCCAAAAATAAAACAAAAGTTAAAAAACAAATTAAACATATAAAATATAAAACTTAAAAAAATCTTGAACAAAATGGATAAAAAAAATGACGAATACTAAGAACACTAAAATCTCAACCCAGTAACATGAAATTCAAATTAGACTAGATGTGGTCACACAAAAGGCACCTACATGTTGGAATCATGCAAGGATCAATAATCTAGCATTCATTCCCTTAAATTATCAAAGAACAAACATAATTTTATCAAAATGAGTTTTAATTTAAAACTAAAACCCTAGGATTAAAATCCATCAAAACTTATTATTGATGCAAATAAGCCTTAAATTATTTACTATTCAAGCATAAAAAGGGTTATATGCAAAGAAATAAACCAAACTGATTTGAATCAAGGGTTTAAGGCAATGTTCTTTCAAAGAACTCGAAGGCATGCCCAGACCCAACCCAACAACATGAAATCCAAATTAGACCAGATACGGTCAAACAAAAGGCACCTACATGTTAGAAACCATGCAAGAATCAATAATCTAGCATCTATTCACTTTAACTATCAAAGAATAAACAAGATTTTGTCAAGATAGATTTCGGTTCGAAACTAAAATTGTATGATTAAATTCCATCAAAACTTGTTATTGATGCAAATAAACCCTAGATTATCGACTAATCAAGTTGTCTGAAGGGTTTAGTGCTAAGAAATGGATCAAAACTTATCTGAATCATGGATATAAAACAATGTTTTTTCCAAGAACACAAAAAACATGCCTAAAAACCCAACTACTGCCCAACACTGCCAAGCCTAAAATGGGCATTTTTTTTTCTTTTAAAACATGTTTTTTGTATCCCAACATGTCACACTACCATACACAAACATGTTTGAATCTAAAAAACTAACAAATAACAACAAAACATCAAAAGCATGCATGACGTAACAAATTAAAAAATTACCAACTTAAAACAGACTACATGTTCATATAATATGGATTCAAAATTGGATTTTCTAAATTCATTTTGGTCATGAATAGACCTAGCATAACTAGAAAGAACATCTTTGCTTAAACATGCATTGCTTAAATTAAACAATTAAAACAACTAGGTCTAGAACTTCACAACGAGCTCTTGGAAGGTGTCAACCTAATCATCATTAACTGCTAAGGAAAAAGATGAACAGAGACTGAACGCCACGTTGTTTAGGTTAAAACCTATAATTTAGGGTTTTTAATTTGGGATTTGGCAAAGTTTTAATTTAGTCCTTGTTCTTTCAATTATGACATATACATCCTTAATTGATATAAAAATCTTTAATTGCATGTAATTAAACCCCTGCTAGACTTAATTATCAGCCTTGAAGTTTAATGTCATTTTATTTCGGTCCTTGGTTTTTGATTTGTTCAATTGGATCCTCAATTGACTATTAATTTTTTAATTTTCTTCAATTTGGCCTGAATTCATCAATTTCTACCCCTGAAATCGTACATCATTTACAGGTTGGTCCCTGATCTTGAATTTCTTCAATCAAACCCCCAATTAACTATCAAACTTTAATTTTTTTCACAATTAACCCCTAAGTTAATGATAATCATGTTGAGGTTGAAGAAGGATTCCTAATTGAGTTAAAAAAAGGTTTCATAAATAAAAAAAGAATTTGTGACTTTTTGGCCTTTTTTAAATTTATATTTTTTTAAAAGGAAGTTTGTTTTTTTAAATAAATTAAATTAATTGATTTCATCTTCTAACATTTAATTGGTCTGGTGTTGAGCAACTGGGTTGAGCTCGAGTCTAGAATTTAACGGATTCTAGATTTGAGAGAATAACTCACCCTTCAAATTTAGTTGGTCGGGTTTTAAGATTTTTAGTTGAGCCGAGTTATAGAATTTAACGGATTGCAAGTTTGAGAGATTAACCACGATTTACTCAGGTTTGCTTATTTTTTTCTTCCTTTATTTAAGCTTTTGTTTTTTCGTTTCATCCTCCAACATTTGTTTTTTGTTATTTTTTTGCTTTCTATATGATTTTTCAATCGTTTTAAAAATATCATGGGTTACCTCAAGAATTTTTTTATCTTTGTAAAATTTAGCTTTTTAAAAGGAATGTTTTTTAATTAAATTAAATTAATTGATTTCATCCTTCAACATCCAGTTGGTCAGGTGTTGAGTTTCTTGGTTGAGCCTAGGTTTAGAAATTAATGGATTCTAGGTTTGAGAGATTAACTCATGTTTAAGAGGTTCACTCGGGCATGCTTCTTTTTGTTCTTAAGCTCTTTTTTTTATCCCCCAATATTTTTTTTCCTTTTTCAATAGTTTCTATGGGATTTTTTAGTCTTTTTAAAAATAAAACGGGTTACCTCGGGTTTTTTTACCTTTGTTGAATTTATATTTTTTTATAGGAATTTTTTTAATTACTTTAAATTAAATTAATTAATTAAGCATAATTATGAGATGCTTGCTTTATGGTGTTTTATTTTGTTTTGTTTCCAGGTTGCTACTCTAAAAGTGCATGTGTTCTCTTTCAATTAAATAAATCTTAGATTTTTCTTACTTATTTGAAAACATTGGTGTCTCGTTAACATTCTTTTTTACATTGGAAAAAACATTAGGCCTGACCTACGGTGTTATGCCTCTATAGTTCGAATGACTAGGGCAAATGAAAAAAATAGACAGACAATGCTTCATCTCCTAGCCCATATTTCAGCCACCACAGTGGTGGCTAGAAAATCGAGGCTATGGGTTTTTAACCTAAAAAACTCATTTCTCGGCCCATTTAAAAGCAAAAACACCCTATAAACACTCCTAGAACATGTATAAACTAATTTAGCAAAGTAATAAACCCAAAAAACAACTCAAATCATAAAATCAAATCGAATAAATTTTCTCATCCTTGATATAAATATGTTTTGTAGGCAATATCAAGGCTCAAAACAACCACTATAAGACTCTCATCATCGAATAGAACTTGTTGACACTAATTTCAACCATTTTGGTGATTAGAATTGGTGTCAACGATGATTTTCTCTCTCTATGCTAGAATCTAGCGAGACTCTCTCTCCTCTCACGAGAAAGCATTACAAAATGAGGAAAGTGAAAATTGGCACCAAAATTAAATTTCTGATAACTAAAAGGACCGGTCACCTATAAACCGAAAAGATGGGGAAGCAAAATAAATTTTTTGTATGAACTCAAAGTCGTCAGCTATGTTCCTTGCCTTTTTTTTATATTGGTCATCTATCTTTCAATTCAACCATTTCTTAAAAAAAAAAGAAAAGCAATTGGGCACAAATTTAGGCTCAAAATGGTTCAATTGTGCAAAAAAACGTTAGCAGACCAAATTAATTTTTTTTAAAATTGACTATTCCAATCCATAATGATTTGTGAAAGAATAAATAGAGCAAGATATTCAATAAAATCACCGCTTATTTTTTAATTAATAATTATATCTTACATGTTTATAGCTTTAATTTTATCTGAAGTCTTATCCAAATGACATGCAAAGGATAAACGATTAATGCCACACTAGTAACACGGCGATACAATATTGTACAATAATGGAAGCAATTATTATTAATAGTATAAGCGTGCTCTCTATATGACATTGTTTTTACTCCATATGTATGTTAAGATTAGGATTAAGGGCAACAAAGTAGTAAAATAAGAAAAGAAAAAAAGAAGAATAATAAATTCATCCAAGGCTCATTTCCACTTGTGAAAATGAAATAGAAATTTAGAGGGTAATAAAAATTAAGAGGACATCTTGATCTTAGAAAGCTATATGTTGTCCGTAGTTTATAATGCCTTATTTTATATGGCTTTGTGCAACATTGAATTTATAAAATTTATCCCATACATATTTCCAACATGATATACATTAATGGACTTGTGGCAAAATCCAACATATTTTCTTATAGGGTTTTTTTTATGTATATATCTTTGTAAGGTTTACCTCGGATTATAAGTGTAAATCCGACTAGTAAATGAATAATATTATGTTATCATTAAGGTTTCGAGAAGATGTGGGAAATTTGTTTTCCTATTATTTGTCTATACATCTATCACACAAATTACATAATATCATATATAGTTATTTTGAGTGTTATTCATTTACTAAGAGAATTTATAAATAAATATAAATATTTAATCTCTTTGTACTAAGATATATTGTAAGACGGATTAGTTGATTTGAGATCTTACTATTAATATTTTGATCTAAAAAAGTAATATTTCTTGATAAAAACGATTGATTAGGCTCAAATTCTATTCCTTATGAACTTTACATACACTTATTGATGCATATAATTCATAAAAAAAAATCACAAAAACTAAAAATTAATATGTAGATCTTATTTAATGAATAATAAATGTTTGTTTTATTTTTCAAGAAAGATATTTTTTTACTTGTTTACTTATAAATAAGAAAATTCATTAAGCTTATAAACCTAGTTAGAAAATATTTTTTTTTGTAAACAATGAGAAAATATTGGTGTATTACTTGAAGCTCTCTACAAGTTTTTATGATGGATATTTTTTAAAAATTAAATAAAATTATTTATTTAATAATTTAAAATTTTGAATTGATACGATAAAACCATAATCACGAGTCAAATTAAGCATTTAATAATATTAAATGCAATGATAATCCCTGCAATTATTCATGGGTCCTTCCCTTCATTTCTATGGGACATAAAATTTAGTCCAAGCATTACATTCGAGGAGGAAATTGCAAAAAAAGTTGAAGAGGAAAATATATTTGAATTTCCACCACAAAAGTTGCTAGAACTATAAAATTGGAAGATCTATTTACACTATAATCAAAATATGGAATTTATGGCTTCAATAATTTGTCCACAAAATTCTTTCCAACATCAAAGCTAGTAGAAAAACTTACTCTCTTAATTAGTTTAGCAAATTACAATATGGCAATGGCCTATGAAATATCTAGACATTGCATTTTCGCAAATTAAAAGATGACAACATGATAAAAAAAGATAAGAGAAGAAAACTAGAAGACGATGAAAATCCCATCTTGAAATATGTGGGGTAAGCTATGCAAATTGAAAACTATATGTTGTTTAGTTGCTTTCACTTCATTTATATTTGGTGGATTTGAAAGGCATTATATTTATATATCTAGGTAATTTAGCAAAACCATTAATTAGTAGAATGTTCGAGAAAATTCATCATGTCATGTCAAAACTATATTTATAAAACCACATGTCAATTTAGAATTCGATTCCAAACAAAATCAAGTTAAAGAAATTCAATTTGAAGTTGACTTCGTTTGACTCGATTGTCCTAAGATGTCAACCCACGACTAACAATAATATTAGTTTTAAATTTTTCATAACAACCTTGTTTTGACTTTTTTAAAGAAAAATAATATGGATTGACCCAAGTACTGTTCAGAGTGTGATACCACCTAATTTAGCTACGTTTACTCGCAAGTATATAAGGATTTTACTAAGTAACGTGGGAATTACAACCTCTCTCTACTAAAAGGAGAACAACTGAAATATCTTTATTATTAGGAGAAAACACCTCACTTACTCTCTCACAAATACCTCACAATTTTATGAGATTACTTTACCTCTTTCACTCTCCTCTTCTTTCTGTCTTGTGGTGCAATTAAGGCTTCGATACATTGTTTATTTATAGGCAAGCATCCATGCAAAAGACAAGAGGCATCAATTGGTGCTGCAAGTGGCACCGAATTGGTGCCCAACATTGTTGACTTTGGCAGCATCAATTGCTACCCAGCTGGCTTCACAATAACTTGTATTAAAAATAGATAAATTATCTATAAGACATTTTGTTCGGAAAATAAATCAATATTATAATTTTCTTCATTATCACGTAACATATAACAGTTTATCAAAAAGAGAAATGGAGGCATGACTCTAGAACAAACTGTTGATACACGACGTCGGGCGACGGCTCCCGCTTTTTTGTTTATTTAACAAAAATGATTTTTTTCTTGATTGGGGGAAACAAAGATTTTATTGGAGTCGCCATCTAGTAATTTGAGGGAACTAGAAATCCCAAATTAGACACTGGTCCCAGAGATTTGGATACGGGGTTAGTTATGATTAAGGGAAGGTAGACACCACCCTTAGAACATCCTTTCAAAAGAAAGGTTACCCTTACTTGTGTGTTTTTTTATTTGATTCAAATGCGATTATATTTTGGGCTTATTTGTAAATTTTTTTAACGATTAACGTCGGTCCCTAAAAATAGGAGACACGTTAAAAATGACATTAGTCCCTAAAAATTAGGAGACTCGTCTGAGTTACCAAAAGAAATAATGGATATAATCCATTATATTTTGGGTTTATTGGTAATTTGTTTTTTTTAAATGGTTAACGTCGGTCCCTAAAAATAAGAGGCCCGTTAAAAATGACATCAGTCCCTAAAAATTAGAAGACTTGTCTAAAATATGACGTTTTAACCCTAAAAAGGAGAGTTACGTCTGGGTTACCAAAAGAAATAATGGACATAATCCATATTTGGTATTTACATTTTTGACATCGGTCCTTTTAAAAAAAGAGACGTGTCGACTTTGGTTTTTGTATTTTTTTACAACATGCAAGAAAATTTACAAGCATTTATATATGAAAAAAATATCAAAAATATCAGTAGAAACCCAAAAAATTACTTGAGTGTCACTGTAGAGGTAAAATAATGAAATACCCTTGAATTTCTCCGAAATTTACGAAAATGCCACTGGCGGCGCGTGTGGCCCACGCGCGGTTACTGTTGGAGGCGGTGAAATTTTCTGGCGAGATTTCCGGCCAAAAAATGGTTGCTTCTGGTAGATCTGAGGGCGAGGATTCTGATGGCGGTGGTCTCGACGGCCGTTGATGGCTGACGAGGGAGAATCATCGGTTTGAAGCTTCGGTGGCCGACGAAAATCGCGGCCCTTTTCCGGCCATATGGGGCGGAGAAAACGATGAACACCACTGGGGTTTTTCTTTACAGCAGGGGAGAAACCTTTATGTGGTGGTGCGGAGGCTGGAGATGGCCGGAAAGTGGAGATCGGATGAGAGAGAGAGCGTCGCCGGCGAGAGGAGAGAGGGAGTCCGAGATTACGGTACGGTGTGAACTCGTGTATGGTACACCAGTACCGCTGAACACTGTGCTCCGTTGGATCTCGGATGAAATGATCGCATGGCTGTGATTGGCTAGATCTGCAGGCTGATCGGACGGTCTGGATGAGCGAAGCTTTGATCTGGTGTGGCACGGTGCACCGAAAGCTCGGTACACCGGATGACGTGGCGCAACGGGATCAAAGCTTAGATTATTTCAAAGGCTGAGATGTGTTTGGGTTTTAATCTAGTGTGGTAAGCCTATTGTATCCTATTAAGTCAACGGTTCAGATCTAAACACTATTAAATCTAACGGTTAGAATATTTTTGATATTTTTCAAATTGTTTTTAATCAAAACCAATTACTTGCATGAAGAAATAGTAAAAAATTATGAATAGTGATATAGGATATCCTCTCTATTCTTTTCTCCTCTTGTTTTCTTTTTTTCTTCCTTTCCTTCCCCTTCTGCGCACTGTCACTTGCTATTTATAGCTAATGACAGGTACGTTCAAATCACCACCGATTTGCTTTGAAGAAAAAATGGATCACCTGCTTTCGGTGCACCTGCTCCTTTGACAAAAAAATTTTATTTTATTTTATTTTATTTTTATTTTATTTTTTTATTATGTATAATAATATATATTTATATAGGTAAAATTAAAAACTCAATTCAGCATTAGAAAAACCCCGTTTCAACCGCTAAAAATTCATTTTAATGACCGAAAATTATGTCAAAACACTGGAAAAAACTTTTGACAGGTATCAACCTGGTGAACTGGGTTTTGACCAAAAATAACAGTTTTGACCCAAAATGGCCTGAAACTCATTTTTTACTCCGGTCGACATGGTTGGACCCGTATTGACTCGATGGACTCGGTTTTGACCGAAAATGACGGTTTTGACCCGAAACGGCTTAAAACTCATTTTTTACCCTGGTCGACATGGTTTGACCCGTATTGACTCGGTGGACTCGGTTTTGACCGAAAATGACGGTTTTGACCGAAAACTCATTTTTTACCCTGGTCGACATGTTTTGACCCGTATTGACTCGGTGGACTCGGTTTTGACCCGAAAACTCATTTTTTACTTGGCCGACATGGTTTGACCTGTATTGACCCGGTGGAATCGGTTCTTATGGAAAGATGCGGTTGACTCGAGAAAAATATATTTTTGAATTTTCTTTTTTCTTAATTTTTTTGGATTTTTATAAGTAATAATAGAAATAAAATAACATTTGAGAAAATCTTAGTGGATCTAAAATTGGGTTACAACACAAACAAAGCAAAAACTTCCCTTTACCTGTAATGGAACGCACCATCGAAATCACCAGGTTCTTATTGGATTTTCTTGAAAAAGTGACAGAGACATATCTTCATCTGTGGCAAAGCCACACAGCTTCGCTGAAACAAATAATTCATTCGAGATTTTACCAATACCAGTGATGTTTCAAATCAGAATCATAGAATCTATATTTTTTTTCCTGCTTGTACTTTTTTTCCTCTGGGGTTATACATCAATAAGAATTTTAAGGAACAAACCCCAACCCGCTCTAATTAATGCCTGTCTTGTGTAAATTCGCAGAAGTTATGATTTATCATGTTATGTCATGAAAGCTAGCTAGACATATGATCATACACCTTCTTAGCAACCGCAGTACAGCTTGCTGTCATGTTTGATTTGCACAAAAATATGCAAGAATTTTTTTCCTTATTTGATTTAAAATGCGCTCTTCATTACATGAAAATTTTTGTTCTTGCATAACTATATATGTATAGCTTACGTAAGTCATCATAACATGTAAGGATGTTTTAAAGAGGACAAAAACTGAATCTGTCAAAAAGAATATTAATCATATCAGTTGGACATATTCTGTATCTCACAGGCTATTTAACCTGCAATTTACACTGGGTCAAATATTTTTTTTCAATAAAAAAATAAATGAATAAGTTTTTCCAACATGTTTTTGGATATAAAAACATTTTTAGAATTAAATTAAAATTTACCTATACACATATCTAATTAATTAAATTAATATATGATTAATAGATAACAAAGATTAAAATACTTGACCTCGTAATACAAACTATGTATTAATAACTTTGTTTTTTAAATTAAATGTTTTATTTAATTCAATTATTATTCGTGCCAATAAAAAAGTTAAAAAAAGTCTTTAACAAAAGAGAATTAAATAAAACTATAAATCTCAATTATAAAACAACTCAATATTGAATGATAAAACTGAAAAATAAAATTAAAACCAATCTAATATTGAAAAATAAAATTAAAAAATAAATATCAATTTAAAAAAAACTAAGACAACATGGACGAACCTCCTAAACTTAAGTTAGTCTCTAAAACTCCAACTCATGAAATCTTATACCTGAACTCAATTAAGAAGATAAGTTATAAACCAATTTAATGTTGAAGGATGAAACCAAAAAAATAATAATTCAGAAAACTGTAAAAGTGAAGAAAATAGCAATCAAAAGAACGAGAATCCAAATTTTTAGAAAAAAATATCTGAGGATGAGACTATAAAAAAATCAATTTTAAAAATTATCCCAAACAAAAAAAATACCAATCAAATGAATGGAGACCAAATTTGAAAGATGAAAAAACTAAAGATGGATAAAATTGAAAAAAAAACTAATTTTATAAATTATTTCAAATAATAAAAATAGCAATCACAAGAATAAGGATCAAATATTAAAGGATTAAAAATTAAAAGGTTACTTTGAGATTTTGAAGGGGCACACGCAAAAATCGATGAGGATATAAAGAAGAAAGAGAAAAAAGAAAAGGCCTCCAGCACCAAACTGGACAGCCTTTGGCCACACACGTCACCTTATCATGGAGGCGACGCCGATATGATTCAATCACAACCACGAAAGGCGGTGTTTGACCAACAAATAGTCCTGCACACGTCAATAACTGTTTTTACATAAGATTTGTATATGTTAAATTACACAATTTCTCCTAAACCAACCTAATAATAACAAAAAAAAAAGATTGAGAGAAAATATAAAATACCTCCAAATATAAGCTATTGATAATCCACTTCTAAGAGCATGAAAATCATTTGATTGTTCATTAAAAATAAAAATAAAAAGATGAAAAATCTCATGAATGGGAGCTTTAAAAAACTTTGAATCTAAGGGCACAGGTTCATTTTATTGTGCATTATAAAAACAAAAAGATATAATTGCCCCTTTTAGTTTTAAAATGATAAATGAAACATTGTGAAATTATTAAATTACCCCCAAAAATATTTTTTTTATTGTTTTTTAAGAGAAAAATAGATATTTCATTTTAAAGTTTAAAAAAACCACCCATTTTCTCCGTTGTTTTTACTTTAGTTTACATGTCTTTCAATCTCATCATCTCTTAACAAATTATCTTAAATCGACCTACAAATTGATCTTATAAATAATATGTCCACAATATTTTATGAGGGGTTCCATAGTATATTTTGCTCGATGAATCTCCTACACCATTAATTAGTGTTTCTTGAAATAATGCAAGACATCAAAACCACAAGTTTTTTTAAAAAAATTAATGCAGTAAGCACGAAAACATTTTATAAACTAGTATAATTGAAGAAAATTTTTAGAATATAACATAGTTTATAGTTTAGTTGGTTGCGCTATTGGAATTAGCATATCTAAAATGCGCTGCTACAAGAAATACAATTCAATTAGTTGTGCAACTCCTAATAATGCAGTCAATTGATTTAAAAAAAAAACAATTAAAGGATTGCGCTGCCCCTAGCACAACTCTTAAAAATATCAACTTTTTTTTCTTTTTTTGCATAGATGAGTTGCTAAATTCAGCTAAATATTCAAAATTAAATAGAAAATTAATAAAATTAATAAAAATTAGCAATTGAATTTATTATATTTGAACTTAATTCAACAATCAGATATAAAATTATAGGCATTTTCATCAAAAAAAATGTTTAGAATAACTAGATTTTTTTTGAGTTTAGACCTGTATAGTTAGTGCTGCTAGCCTATTAATATGGTTCGAAGACAGTAAATTCATATGATCAAAACTGAAAATCTTAAAACTTGCACCGCTCCTGATAGTGCAACCTTTGATAATTTTTAATTTTAAAGGTTATATTATTGGGAGTAGTGTAATTTTTTTTGGGATTTTAAAGGGAAAAAAATCCCACATGTCATTATTTTAGGGGAATTATGATCATCTGGCTGAATTGGTAAGGTAGCAATCAGTACAGTGAGTTTCGTATTTTATTCTAACATGTTGTCTGCTGTTCCACACGCATCTTCCTATGCGGTAATCACTACTGAGGTGGGACAATTTTGGGCACAGCAAAAATGATGAATGCATGGAGTCATCACATTTTTGGGAAATTAATAATTAAGCGGAGGCCATTCTTGTGGGGGGAAGAGGTATACTTTGTCTTTAGCTGCGGCCATACATGGTGCAAGGAACCAAGACGATCATCTCATATGGATCGTGTATACGTGAAAAAGGATGGGAATGAAAGGTAGCCATCAATCACTAAACTCAATGTCTAGAGACCTTATTAATTAAAACCAATTAGTCATCCGATTTTGTCTTAATTGGCATTCCCTGAGCACAAATTGGACAAAGGACCGGCCGGCGAAGGCAACTTTCTTAACCTATGCTCTGCCTAAGTAGTTATAAGAATCACATTAATCACTAGTTAGAGAAAATGAGTGATGAGGATTTATTCCAAACATAACAAAATAGCTTATGTAAGCTACATGTCAATCCAAATTAGCTCGTTTAATTATCTAATATAAATTATATCTTATATTTTATTTAATAAATTGAGTTTTAGATTGAATTAGTTCTTTGAGATCATATCAGAACTTTGATGACCAAACAATTACGAGTTTAAATCTTATTATTTTTATTTATTTAATAAAAAATCAAGAACAAAGTATTATAGATCTATGTAAATTTTAAGTTCAAAGAACTTTTATCTAAAAAAAAATATTACAGAATAATATAAATTATATCCTGATTACACTTAACAACTTAAATTTTTAGTTTAAAATGTTTTTTTTTTTTTGACATTATCCTTCGTGGTGGTAGATTAAGTAATGTTAAGTACACATGAGGCACAATATAGAGACTATATCCTAGGCGTCGTTGACTTGGCTTCGTTAATTCGATCTCTTCTTTGCTACCTAGCTAGTGTAGCTTGATTGCAGCTAGATGTGTATGCCATGCAGATATCCTTTACAGTGAAAGGAACAAGGATTTATTCAAGGAGCTCGAAAACCCCTTGAAAAGAAACATCCACCCTTAAGTATTTTGATGGTGAAATGATCCATGCTTTCTTAGCCGCCATGCCTTTGATTTCAAAAGGGAAAAGAGTAAAGACTAATAGAAAAGTGAAAATTAAGTGTAGTGCTTGTCTGAATGCTAATCACCTCTGGCAATACTGTTCTCATTTTTAGTGACTCAAGCTTCATATATGTGTAATTTTTGGCTTTATACTATGTGGATAATTATTGAACAATAACCTTTGCCTACTATATATATATATATATATATGGTTCAGGTAGCAGATAAACTAGCTCCCCACTCCTCTCTCTCTCTCTCTCTCTCTCTCTCTCTCCCTCTCCCCTTCCCTCTCCAAATACCAACATATTTAGAACACTGAAGTTAGCTAAATATGGATTCGCAAAACATATATAGACCTCAAATTTCCTGAAAAACTTTGCATCCACAAGTAGATAAAACCCTAGATCTTCAACCCCATATACCAATATTCACCAGACGAGTGTCAAATGAACAAGTTCAAAGGGCCTCCCTCTCTAGCATCCTCTCTCCTTTGAAGCTACCACACCTTCAATGTTAATTAAAATCAACAAAACCCTAATACTTCATCTTCCTTATTGAATCTCCGTTTTTGTTAGTCTATCACAGGCATGAAAACTGAACTAAGAGGAAACACTACCTCCATTTCTCTTCAAAACCCTAGTCTCTTCAACACCCCTCAAAGCTCTCTCTCGGGTGCACTTAAAGGGTGTCTTGGTAGCCTTGATGGAGCCTGTATAGAAAAGCTTCTACTTCATTGCGCTAGTGCCCTAGAGCACAATGATGGGACTTTGGTTCAACAAGTGATGTGGGTGCTTAACAATGTTGCTTCTTTGGTTGGTGACCCTAACCAAAGGCTCACTTCTTGGTTTCTCAGGGCACTTGTCTCTAGGGCATCCAAGGTTTGTCCCACCGCGATGGATTTTGATGGTAGCAGTACAATTCGGAGGAGGCAAATGTCGGTGACCGAGCTTGCCGTGTACGTTGATCTAATCCCTTGGCACAGGTTTGGATTTTGTGCATCAAACAGTGCCATTTTTAAGGCAATTGAAGGTTACTCTAAAGTTCATATCTTAGATTTTAGCATCACTCATTGTATGCAGTGGCCTACTCTTATAGATGCTTTGGCTAAAAGGCCTGAAGGGCCTCCTTCACTTAGGATCACAGTTCCCTCTTGTAGGCCACCAGTCCCTCCTTTTCTTAATGTATCATGTGAAGAAGTAGGTCTCCGTTTGAGCAATTTCGCTAAGTTTAGGGATGTTCCTTTTGAATTCATTGTGATTGATGACCCATCTTATTTAGCTTCAACTGAAATTATGCCCAAAGAATCTTCTCATGACTTTCATTTTGAGTCACTATTGAATCACTTGACTCCTTCAGTGCTTAATCTTAGAGATGATGAGGCCTTGGTGATAAATTGCCAAAACTGGTTAAGATATTTGTCTAATATTGAGCAACCGGGAAGCAGTGTCCAATATTCTTCCTTAAGAGATGCTTTCCTTCGTACAGTAAAAGCTTTCAATCCTTGTATTGTACTTGTTGTCGACGAAGATTCTGATTTAAGTGCACCAAGTCTCTCATCTAGGATTACTACTTGCTTCAATTATCTATGGATACCATTCGATGCTTTGGAAACTTTCTTGCCTAAAGATAGTAGCCAAAGGATTGAATATGAGTCCGATATTGGTCACAAAATCGAGAATATTATCAGTTTTGAAGGGCTTCAGAGGATAGAGAGGTTAGAACCCGGGATTAAAGTATCAGAAAGGATGAAGAATGCAGGATTTTTTAGTGTTCCATTCTGTGAAGACACAATTGGTGAAGTTAGATCCTTGCTAGAAGAGCATGCTAGTGGTTGGGGCATGAAAAGAGAAGAAGATCACATGTTAATGCTCACATGGAAGGGTCACAACTCAGTTTTGCCACAGCTTGGGTCCCAATTGATTTGCAGGATTAATTGGGTCTGGACTTGATGCATGATAAATGACAAAGAAATGTGACGTAAGTGACTAGATAATTTCGGGCAAGATTGTGATGGGGCTGATTTTTCTTTTCCCTTCATTTAAGATGGTCCAGATGAAGATGCAATAACAAAATAAAACTGCCTCTCTCTTCCAAGAGTCTGCAAATGGGAACAGGCAAGTAGGGTATCAGCAGTGTTATGAGAATGACCTAATATATATTTACCTATGTATTTGCTCTCTAGGTATGAGCACATGGAAGGCGAAGAGAGAAATGTACGTAGTCTTTGTATGAGACAAATTCCTCCACCACCTTGTTCCCCCGTCCTTTTGTTTCAGGAAGTTGAAAGTAACTTGCTAGTACCTAGCTACGCCCTTTCTTAATCAACATTGCTGTTATTTTTCCTTAATAAATGATATCTGATTTACAGCAGGTTCTTACATATGAATTTCTATACCAGGTTACAATGAAACTACTGACCATGTCTCATTCTGGTTAGATATCTCTTGGATGAAAATCTTCAATTTTGCATGGTGCGCAATCATGGTTGAAAGGTAGATCAATTATTGGAATCATAAGATTAACTCAAATAATGTTGCTTGACTGGACATGCTCCAAAAATGTTCAACCTGCCATAATTAGTACTTAACTAGGATCATTGGGTTTAATATCATTATTTTATTGCGTATTTAATTAATTTCTGTTTCGAGATAGAAAAAACAAAAATAATAAAAAGAGATGAAATTCATCTCCATGTATTTTTTATTTTAAAAATATATAAAATTATTTTAAAATTATCTTAGAGAATTTATTTTATATTTTAATTTCTTATCTTTCCAACGAAATATATTTTTATTATTTTTATATTTGTTTTCGACAGTTATAAAACACTACCTAAACACAACCTTTGTCTTTGTGAGATGGGAGGCAATAATCAAAATGTATAGTTTTTCTAAATATTGACATTATAGATATCTCACAGAGTACTTGATTTTAATTTTCCAGCATTTTCCAACTTGAGATTTTCTTGCGTGTTACAGCTAATATAAAATCCAGTAGTTCCAGTTTGCAAAGCTTCATGAAAGAATTCAAATGAAAACAAAGGGAATGGCTCCAATATCAACGAAAAGGACCACAAGGATGATCAGTCACCTTCATGCCCCAGAAGCACAGTTATTTGGATGTGGCAACACAAGATGTGAAATATGAGACTTGAGTCCACATCTGAAAAAACATGTTGAGTCTCCACTCACCACTCTAGCCAGTTCATTGAATGGCATGAAGCACAGAAGAAACAGGAGATAATTTGGACTCTATGAGAGAGAGAGAGAGAGAAAACGAGGGCTAAACTTTATTTTAATTTGTCATAAATAAAAGCTATTCCATAAATTTGCTTTTTAATGGATATTTTCCGATCGCAAAAAGGAGAAAAACTATTCAGCAGAGGTCTCATGTTTATAATTTGCTTTAATGCTATTTTTTTTTAATTATAAACATTGAATTGAATATATGTATATATTCAATTCAATTATTATAACTTTAACAATAGTACACTTGTAACCTCTCAAAAAAAAAAAAAAGTTCTTTCAAACTTTCTGAAAGAGAAGTTTCATGGCACTCATGGGCCACTGTTGGATCTGGATATATGTAATTAAAGGCTCTCTAACCTGTTAAGTCATTGAGTGTAGAATTTTCTTTCCCCTTCACGTGGAATTCTGAAACCTATGCTGTGCACATTTATTTTGTTGCTAATTTGTGCCTATAATTGAATATTCTTTCTTTCTTTCTTTCTTTATCATAAATACCACATGATTTGCCTACCATTTGGTGACATGCTAGATGGATTTAGAAGTTAAAGGAGCAGATTGTTTGGTTAATTTCATTGACCACCTCCCACATGTATTATGAATGTATCGTCCCTTTATCACAAGGAAAACTGTGCCCGAAAAGGGCACTTACCCTACACATTTTGGCTAATCAATTGCTTCCTCGATACGTTTGAGAAAACCATGTTCTCCCTTTTCTTTTTCTTTTTTTCCTTTTTGTTTTTAGGTAAATTGGAGGGCCAAATCTTGGAAGAGGGATGGCAGGGTTTTGAACCTGAAATGTAAACATGTAATGGAAGTATTACTTCTTAGTGGGCTTTTCTTCTGTTTTCAATTGTATAAATTATTGGAATACGTACTTGGTTGCCCATATAGCACATGACCATGACAAGGTTAGGTCACTGCAACTACCATTTGTAATTTACCAAAAAAAAAAAACAAATACCATTTATAATCTGTATCATATACAACTTGGACAAGTGAAATGGAAGAAATTTGTCAATATTGAACTCATGAACGGATTTATGATCACAGCCCCATGTGACAATCTCTCTTCCTTAGCCATTCACTATAATATATAAGCCTAGCTAGGGAACAAGGCCTGTTAAGCCAGGCATATTAGTTGAGAAGTGATGGATTCCCACAAACAGCAAAGGAAAAATAGAAGGGTTAATTGCCTTAACACAGAGGAAAAGAAGAAAGCATTGCATGGCATGCAAGTTGTAATAAAGAGCTAGTATTATAAGGTATAGCAATCTTTCTCTTCTAAAAGGATTTAAGAGATTTTTTATTGATGATTCATGTGGATTATCGTTAGAAACCAAACAACCAAACAACTTGTGGTTTGCAATAACTCGGTCTTTGAAACAAATATTAAAATTGAAAACAACATCTGATTTTTAGGTAATTTTTGTATAAAACTTTAAAACAACTCTAGATCTATCTAACGAGATCATTGTGACTCCCAAAAAATTTTAAATTTATCATTTTCGTTGCGTCTATATGTTTCGAGAAAACTACAATAACACAGTCTAGTATAAGGTTGTCAAATCCGTTCTGATAGGCATTTTATTTTCTTAATTGAAATATACATTTTAGTTCTAGAACATTTTAGCGTTTCGTTTTTAGGTTAAGTATTGTGTGTGTGTGTAATTTAAAATATTAATTCAACATATATAATTCCAATTCAAATTCAAAGATAAATTAATTTGAATTTATGCAATTCAAACACAATGTAAATTATTTAAACATAAACATTCTTATTTAGTAACTATACTATAAGCGTACTGTTATACAATAAAATTAATAAATAGATAGTCTAGGCTAAAAGACAAGAAAGATAGACTTGATGATGGGTCAAACTTGATAAATATGTAATGAAGTTGGGCCAAATTAAAAAAAATAGAATTTGGTCATGAGTTGAACTAATATTACATAAGAGAAGAATAAAGATTAGATCGAATGAAAGGAAGATTACGATACAGAGTAGATATGGTCCAAATTTGTCAAAAGAAAATTAGCAAAGTATTTGGAGTATTGGAGAAGAGTAGTTGAAATCATGCACCCTTAAAACCATGAAGAATGAATAAAATGGGTAATTACTATATGGTTTTTTATAGTTTTTTCTATTTAAAGAAGGTTGAAAAGATAAGAAGAGGACAATGAAAAAAAAACAACAACAAATGCACTACAATTCAATCAAGTTTATAAGAATCAAAACTTATTTATTAGTAAGCAGTAACCATTGGGTAATAATTAATAGGCAAGTAACTTGTGGCGATAATCCGGGAAGCTTGCAATTTTGAAGACTTGTAATTTACATTACCCAAAAACACTAAAAATATCAATTCATATTCTTTTGTCAAGGCATTCCAGTGCGTAGGTGTAATTATTCAATGTAAGTTTTTGAATCTTATATTATTAAAGTTCTTATTTAAATTTAGAGCATTAAAGTGTTTATGAGTATTGAATTATTCTGGCATTTCTATAAGTCTGAAATTACACACAATTTAGAAAATTAGAATAATTTTCGAGTCGCATGTGTTAAATGCGTCTCTCTTTAAATTATAAAATGGTCTGAAAAAAATTAAATTGTTAAGAGAGAAGATAGAGAAAAGAAAGAAAGAAAAAAATCTCAAAGGCACATCAAAACTCTAATGACAACATCACCAGTAGCATCAGAAAGATCTTGACGAAATGAATCCAACGACATCAGGTAAGGTCACCAACAGTGATCAGAGCGGGCCACGCAAGCTACTCAATAGAAAGTGAGCTTCATCACCTTTGGATAACTTGTGTGGCCTACTCTGATCTCTATTAGTGACATTCTTTAGTTTTGTTGGATTTATCTTGTCAAAAAAAATTTGAAGGTACCGATTATGTTGTCATCGAAGCCCCTATGTGTTTCCGATGTCTTTTTCTTTCTATCTTTTCTTCTCTCCCCTCTCTCCTTAATTTAATTTTTAACATGTCATTTTATAATTTAAGAGAGTCGTATATATCACGAGTCACATATGTCATCTGTGACTTTTTTAATTGTATTATTTTTTCTAAATATTTTCTACTACTGTTATTATTTCTCCAAAAAATTATTTACTTGTGGTAAAGTCCAAAAAAAGTTGCTAAGTTTTAATTCTTATCGAAAGGGAAATGACTAAAAGAATTTATAATTTAACAAGTGAGAATGGATTGAGATTGTATTTTGGATTCATTATTTGAAAAAAAAAATGATATTTAGAGAGTAAGTAAGAGTAGTAATTATTCATACTTGATTTCAAAAAAAGATAAAATATAAAGAAATTCTTAGTGGGATAAAATAAAAAAAATATTTTTCAATTTAGATGAAAATATTATTCAAAAATTGATACAATACTAATATAATTAACTATAAACTAAAGGCAAAGGCATTAGTCTTTTACTATAGATTGTGCAGTACAATCCACAATGAAAATGTTGATGCTTTTTAGTTATAGGTTTTTTTTAATTAATTTTTTTGTTTGATTTTAGTTCATTAATATTAATTTTTTTATTTAGTTATCACATTCTTATGTCATGGATCCCAAATTTGACCGTTAACATGGTTTGGTGGGTTAACCCGATTGATCCAATTTCTTTTCTTTTTTAATTAGTTTTTTTCTTTTAATTTCATCTTTTAATATCGATTTAATTGAAAATTAAATATCATGGTTTGTTTTGTTTACTTTTTTATTTGAGTATCGCGATCTCATGAGGGGATTTTCTTTGTACCCCTCCTTGTAAAGCACTATTCATTGGAATAGAGTTTTGCTTTGTTTTTTTTTTTTGTTTTTCCCTTTTCAATTAATTTTTTTAAATTTTATTCCTTAATATTAAATTATTTTCTAATTAGTTATCACAATTTCATGATACGACCTTGTAGTCGGACCCACACCTAAGGATTTTGGGTTTGGTGTTGCAGCCGCACAAGGTTCTTGGACTGACGTTGTAGTCGACTCCACTTAAATTTGGGTCATACAAGTTTAATATTATTATTAATATTAAAAATTGTATTATTTATATTATAAATATTATTATTTTTATATATCTAAATCCAAACAAAGTCAACTTTAGATTCATATAGAAATTAGTAAAGAAAGTAACAAAGGAATTAGAAAAATAAGTAAAGATATTCTATAATTGATATGCTTTAATGCAAATTCTTTTGTGGTTATAAGAATGATTATTCGGGAAAAAGAGGTAGTGCTTATGACTATAAAATTGATTGAAATAGTCTTTTGATAAAAAAGGAAAAAGCTAAAGGGCAAAGGCAATGAGTAATGAACTCCTTTTCAGAGGGAACGACGTCGGTTTACTTTTCTCCTGGATTCCAAAGAGAGATGATTGGCTAATGATTCCTCGATCAATTGTTTTCAATGTCATGTCATCATGAGTTTCAAAAGGATTAATCAAGTTTTATCTCTTACAAATTAATTACCCTAAACATAAACATAAGTAGCCGAAATGAGTTATTTTTTTAAATTAACATATTAAATTATAAAAAAATTGTAGAATAATATTATTAAAAAAAACTTTAGTGATGTATCACAGTTTCTAAAACATTATTTATTAAATATTATTATTATTTATAAGTGAGATAATTACCAACCAGTCTACCAATTGGATATAACAATTGACCTTTTCTTATAAAAACTATAATTCTAAGATTTTTTTTCAAATATATTTTATAAATAAAAATATATATATTTTATCTTAATCTAATTAAAATTTTAAAAAGTTGTTGTTCAAGGAATAGTTTTCATAAGGGATTCTCAGCAATCAGGTATAAATATATCATAATTAGATGAAGATTTACCCCAAACATATTATGTAAATAGTCTAGCATATATATTTATAGATCAATAGGATAGGCCTAGACTTCGGTAGGTAATTTAGTCACGTTAATAATCATAATTTTTGATCCGATCATTGAATCACACTTTAATTTTTATAAAAAATTTTAAAGGTTGTTTTTCTTAATGATGGCTCAATGAAATTGTTACTCCGATCATCGAATCTTTATATTTTAAAAATAACATCCTGAATTCTAGTTTTAACAGTTTTATAATTTTTCTTACAAATCGATTAATTGATTAAACTTAAATTTAAATAGATATCATAAATATAAATCACGATAGTAATTAAAATTTTATCATGATTCTCAACCATAATATTAAAACATATTATTTTACTGAAACTTTTTGTTTATATATCATTTCGTTATTTATTTGGATAATTGCCCAATTTTTCCGTGAAATGCCACTAGCCCCCTGAAACAACACAGGCCCATAATTACTGCGAAAAAGGAAGTTGGACAACGGAAATAAGATATATGTGTAGGGGTAAAAATGTCTTTCAGAACAATGTATCACGTGACTCCCGTTTGCTTATCCTCAATGATTGAATTAATTTTGGTTACATTTGTGAAAATAAAAAATTAAGATAAAAGTCTTTTTGAAATCCCTTGATATAAGCCGGGTTTATACGTTAAAACTAGTAACTTACTACTAGTAGTAAGTGGGCAAAATAAAATTATTAGAATTCAAAATTATTGTTGTTGAATTAACTTGGTTTATTATTTTTATTAAAATAATATTATTTTATTTTTTAAAATTAAAAATTTATATTATTAGATTTAAATTGAGTTTGATTGGATAAATTAAAGTTTTATTTGGCATTGTTGTCCAACTTGTTTTTAAAAAAAATAATTATTTTTTTTACTTTTAAATTATTTTTTTTATGTTTTTATATCATTTTAATGTATAATGTTAAAAATAAATTTTAAAAAATAAAAAATGTATATTATTTTAATTTATTTTCAAATAAAAATATATTTTAAAAAAATAATTTCTATCAAACTTTCAAACAGATTTTAAATTACTAAAAACTCGGATAGATTAACCAGTTTAATTTATTTAATTTTTTTTTTTGTTAAACTTAAAACTCATTCTAGATGATAGGTTTTTTTGAATCAACATGTAAAGCAGGATTGGATTGAACAACTATGGTGCAAACACAAGATTAGCATCACAAGTGGGAAACAAAACGGGCAAAATTCACCAACACAATCCAGGGAGATAGTAAACTCTTGGTAGGACCACTCATGGGGGACCAATGGAAAAGGAGTTGAGTCCACCCTCACACCCTCCAATATAAAGGTTCAAATGGATATGATTCAGTCATTATCCATCACCTCTTAGATGCCCCCATTAACTTGTAACCTCAAATGAACAAGTAGAAGCAGAATTATCTTTTTTTTTTTTTTTTTTTGAGAAAACCTTATCCCCTGTAAATCGTATTTTATGGATTCAAGTGAGGGAGTAAAACCCTGGCCAGCTGTCAGGTTTTTTACAAGAAATGCACGCCCTGACTCGAACCCGAGATTTACTGTGCAAATCTCAAACCCTTTGTCATCACGCTATATTCCTTGAAGACTTAAAAGCAAAACGATCTGCATAGGCATAGTTTCCATAATTAATTCCTTAAATATTCTAGGCTCAAGATTATAATAATTATAAGAAATTAAGTGATCCAACACATAATATATTTTCCGACTAAAATCTGATGAAATAAAAATGAATAAAAGATAAAGACTTGTGAGGCATGGAGGTGCGTGGTATTAAGATTAAACTTATTTTTGTATTAAAATTTAAATTATTTTTATTTTAAATTAATTTTTTTAATATTTTTAAATTATCAATCTTTAACACAATCTCATAAACATAATAATGAAATATGGATTAAGAAAAAGCAAAGCCAACAAGAAAGCTTTAATCCTAAGCTTAGATTCATCTTTCCCAAGAACATCACCATTTTGATGAATATAATAGCATTTTTTTTTAACATTTTGACGAATATAATGCTTACTACAACTTTTTTTTAATTTATTGTTTATCAAATACTAATTTTTTTATTTTATTTTATTTTGTACCCAGATATTTTTTTACAGGAATGTCAGGTTGGGGTCAGTGACTAGTGGTCACACACATACCACCATCTCTCTCTCTCTCTCTCTCTCTCTCTCTCTCTCTCTCTCTCTCTCTCTCTCTATATATATATATATATATATATATATATATAAAAATATGATCAAGTATATAGAAGTCTTTGGTGTCTTTGCACAGCTTGTTTGCTTCTTGCACTTCTGTCTGAGATACAGCATTTGCTTGCTTATGCATATGCAAAGGCAACCAAGTGACTAGCCACCCCATTTTGTCAGACCAAAGTCAGCCAGTTACCTCTTTTTGTTTGTCTTCTTTCCCTTCTCAAGAACATGGCTTTATATTCTCTTCTTCAATCATTATGGCCTTCTCACATCTCTTCCTGTTTTCGGTTGTTAATGTTTTCTCTTATATTACAAGTTTGAAGAACAAACACTAAAAAGAAAGTCTTTGTTTGAGGTGGGTTTTTAGTTTGTTTAATTGGGTCATGGCTGTTTGCTGTGATCTTGAAGTAGATGTCAATGGTGAAGAGACTTTCATGGTGGACAAGGTAAAAGAAAATATAGTCTTTTTTGGTCTTTTTTTCATTTCTTTGTAGTTCTGCCTCTTTAGAGCTTTAAAGTTTTGATTTTTTTGTGTACTTTGGTTAATCGTTTCCCTCTAATTATCCTGTTTAACTTAATTTAGCCTTTTGTGACTTTGATTAGTTTCTGTATTTACTCAATGTTGTTCACTTCGTATATGTGTTGATCTACTTTCAGCTTGCTTTGTGTTTGCTTTAGTGTATAATTCACAAATTCTAGAATCTTTTTTCTCGTGGATGTTAAATGTGGAAATTGAGTACTTTCAAGGTTTTTGCATGCATTGATTCTCTTGTGGTGATTTTCATTATCATTTGTTTTGCTATATTCCCTCATGATTTCTATGGTTGTACTGCAACTTCTTTAAATTTACGGCTACATTACAGTGTTGTGGGACATGGTTTCTCATACTAGCTTCTTCTCTTCTATTTTGATTACTTGCTAAACACCATACTGTAGGGCTTTGTCTTCTGATTTGGTCCTTATCATTTATTGCTATTGTTATGGTGGTTTAATGTTTCATACCTTTATTTGTTTGTATTCACTTCTTTTTGAGAAGGACTTACAAGTGGCTTTCATGGCATTTAATATACTGTTTAATACCCTTGTTTGCTGGGTTGCTTGGCAGACATCTTTTCTCTTGATTTGCCCTTGGGCAATTTATTGTCTATAACGACCTCGCACCTTTCTTTTGCAGATTTTTAGCAGTATATGCCACTTTAATCTCCTTTTATGAGTCTTGCTAAATTCAATGAGTTCATTCTTTTGGTGGCTTTTTAAGGCACTGACATGGTCTGTGATGAAAGTAATTGACGCTCGTCTTTAATGCACATTTCCTTAGTCATGACTAGTTAGTTATCTAAACCTGATTGAATCCTTGCTACCTTTTCAATTCATTGAATTAATTAGCTTTCTCAGTGGTAAAAGCAAAGTTTTAGCTCTTCTATGTTTCCAGTTCCCGGTAAATTCTGCTACTCTAGTCAGTTCTTCTATGTTCTAGTTTGTCAATGTTTCTTGAATGAATTGGTACTAACTAGTTGTACATTGGTTCGTGTGTAAAGATTTGTATTCTCACTTTGGTTCCTTACAAATATTCGCAGAAGATCATTGCTTCATATTGTGGCAGACTAAGCAAATTATCTGGTAAACCAACAGGTAGTGCAAGAAATTTGAAAGTGATATTCAATGACTTTCCTGGTGGGGCTGAAAGTTTTGAACTCATGTCAAGGTTCTGCTACAATAATGGTAGAACTGCCATAACTCCTTCCAATATTTCTTTCCTACATTCGGCTGCACAGTTCATGGAAATGAACAATTCTGTATCTGGAACTCATAACTTATTGGAAGAGACCGGGAAATCACTTAAAGAGATGAATTACTGGACATGGTCTGAGCTTTTAATCACTACAAAGAAATGCCAAGATTTACTTCCATTTCCTAATTCTACGGGTATCCTTGAAAAATGTGTGGATTCTCTTATTGGAAGGATCACTACTTCTGGTGAGCCTAGTCCGTGTCCATCTACTTCTTCTCCAGACAGCTCTGGAGTTCGGTTGTCATGTGACACTAGAAGCACTGAGAGTTTGAAGAATAGCTTCTCTCGAGCAACCTGGTGGTTTGAGGATCTTTTGGTTTTGAGCACTAATTTGGTTGGAATGGTGTTCAAATCCATGGTCTCACAGAAGTTTGATCATGTTATCATTAGTAGATTTCTCTTTTATTACCAGAAATCAAAGTGCTATACTGGCACGTCTGATGAGAAGCGTAAAGTTGTTGAAATTGTCATAGATATGCTTTATATTCTTGATTGGAACTCTGTTTCATTCAAGAGTTTATTTGGGATTCTTCGAGTTGCTTTGAATTGTAACATAAGAAAATGTAGCAGGACCAAGTTGGAGAGTATGATAGGTTCTCAGATGGATCAAGCAACTCTAGATAATCTGCTAATTCCTTCTCCATATGGGATGAATTACTTGTATAATGTGAATCTTGTTCTAAGGTTCTTGAAAGCTTTTCTGCATGGAGGAATCAGTCAGGTGTTCCCTATACAATTGAGAAAAGTTGCTAGCTTGATGGACTTTTATATAGCAGAAGTAGCCCCAGATCCTTGTCTAAAGCCTTCTAAGTTCTTGGCCCTAGCCATGGCCCTGCCAGATTGTGCCAGAGAATCGTACGATGGAATCTACCGTGCCACTGACATGTATCTAGAGGTAGTCCTTTGATCTCAAACATTTCATGTCATTTGAATTGCCAGTTCGATCTTCAGCTTATTGAATCCTGTATAGGTATATTTCTTTTGGGGATAACATGTGGCATCTTTTTACTATGCTGTTGTTAAATGTCAATTTCACTCATGATCTTATGATATAAATTTCATATAGGTGCATACCGGATTATCAAAAGAAGAAAAGATGAAGATATGCTGCACATTGAATTACGAGAAGCTCTCAACTGAAGCTTGCATTCACCTTTCTCGGAACAAAAATTTTCCATCAAAATGTGCAGTCCAAGCTCTCATGTCTCCAGCAAGTCAAGCTCAAAAGCTTACTCAAGGCCACTGGCAAAACAAAATGCTATATTGATTCATCTTCTGGTGTTAGTGAAACTGGAAGCAAGGGAAAGAAAAATGAAACTAGTAAACAAATTGTGCTCTATGCTGGGAAACTTGACCTTCCAACTGATAATGATAAGCTTAGAGCACATCTGCAAGGAATGCAGTGGAGGGTGACAGGAATTGGAGAGAGTTTGCATGAAAATGCAAGCACCGATGACAAAAATCATGAAGTCAAGGGTATCAAACCATAGGACTTCAGATCCTTACCCAGGCTATGTTCGTGATATGAATTTCTGCTCAATATTAAAATATTTAATATATGTTTTCATTTGTATAGTAGCATTGGGTTCTCTTTTCTTTTCTTTTCTTTTCTTTTTTTTGTGGTGTTTGCAGCATTTTTCTTCTTCTTTTCTGCAAAGTTAAAGGTGACCAAGTGTATTTTCTTCATGTGGGGGATTCGAGATCTTGGCTGTACAGTTCTACAGAAAAAAAGGCAGAAAACTTTAATGGGTCTTGTTACGAGTAGTATCTATCTATTATCTGTATTGTTGAGTGGAAAAAAAGTAAGTAAAGATTAAGTCTATTTCCCAGCCACCCTCACACCGCGACAAACTATAAAGCAAGTTGCCAAATGTGATCTGCAAGAGCATGGAGGGAAATTTTGCGGGGAACTCAAAAGCTAAGCTGCCTAAGCATGTTTCATGTTGGGCAATTTGAGCTGGGACTGGTCACATATGTGCTCCTTATGTTCTTCAAATTCAATGGCTGAAGAATTTTCCTTTCTGCCTCCTTTTTTGGTCCCTTCTTGAGTTTCGCAAGTTTATGCCAAGCATCCTGGCGTAAAGGCAATGCTGTTGACACTGTAAATCAGTGAAGATGTTTCATGTAAATATTGTTTAATCTCAAAACAACAGCTTGTCTGGTGCGTTCAACAGTTAGTCAAGCTTATAAAAACAAAAGTTAGTGATGGTTTATGAAAATAACGTCAATTTATTAGTTTCCTGAGTCCCAAAAGCGTGAATTCTTTATGAGATGCAAGTGGATCTGTTGACTCCAACTAGCATGTAGCCAAGAAAGAGAAGAAGACAAAAAAATATAGCCGCATCATATGGCATCCAAATCGATTGGTACCCATTAGTTAACAAATCAGCCATGGGGCCATGCCTAGGAGGTTGTTCTGATGTTTAGAAATCTGTTAAGCTCATGATGAAGCTTCAAAGAGTGCACATGTAAAAAAAAGCCAGTTGACAATAAAACACAGCCTAATATACTGAAAAAATTCATCAATGATCTGCTTGTGATGAAAATTGGTGCATACTGCAACCTTTTTTTTAGCAAAAAGAAAAGATACCCTTTAATGCTGTCACTGCTTCTACAGCAAGTATGGCCCCAATGAAGCAGTTGATAAGATCAAAATTCTTACCAGCAAAATTGGATACGATATGCTAGTCATCTATGTAAACCAAAAGAGTTAAATTCGTGTGGTTGGCCTAAGGGATTGCTTGAATTGGGGGGTTAAGACCACTGCTTAAATTATTATCCACCAAAACCAGGAGTAAATAATTCCGTGTTTAAGCAATGCAATCGAACTTTGATTCAAGATTTGCTTTCAGCACACTTGCCAATGTATTCGTAGAATTATCTGCTTAAAATGGTTCCAATCATACCTTCTTTATCAAAGAAATTTAAAAAAAAAAATAACCAATGAGCTCATAAATCAATTCGCACCAATGTCCTCATTTACCTTGTAACGCAAGTTTAATTTGACCTAGAAAATGTGAAAACACAAAGTCACATTGCATGTGTGTGTGCGTAACAAATGAGAACTACTCTATAATAGAATATTTGTATAGAAGAAAGTTGATTATGCAAGATGAGGTCTTTACGTGATCTTGGGGTTGCAGCTCTTAGGAGAAGATGGGTGAATATAGTAGTAACAAGCATGATTAAAACTCTATTTATTTTGCTGTATCCAAGAGAACATTATTGCCAGAAACAGAAGCAAAAGCCTGGAAGAATTTCCTTAGACGCCACTCTTCTTTGCATTTCAAGGTGGGCACAGAGATTCTGCTTCAATACTCAACTGCCCGGTGCCGTTTATGATCTCATGGAGAGTATTCCAATTTCAAGTGCTGTTTTCAATGCTGTTTAGATGCTGCCACCAGCCCCTTCAAGTTAGAATAAGAACTCCCGAGGCCGTGGTCAACTGTATCTCTTTCTCTCTAGGTCCTAGCTGAATATCCACGGAGGAAGTTGTTTTCATGATTAAAATGTTTTATTGACCCAATCAAAGCATGTGATTAAACTCGATTGAGAAGACTAATCTTGGAAAAACTCAAAAACAAAAAAAAAATTTAACCTTTTGATTGTTAATTTTTTTACTTGAAAAAAAAAAAAATAACATTTGATTTAGCACTCTGCTGAAGAAGGACTTGTTAAAAAAAATGCAGCAAAATGTTGTTTGTTGAAGAGAGACAACATCGAGTAATATATTTAATTTTTATAAAATTCAGGTTGATTAATTAACAGCATTCTTCTCAAATAATTTTATTTTATAATTTTCATTGTATATATGATATTTAGGGAAACCCAATAATCATATTAGAATCAATATTAAACAATTAGAGTTATTGATTACTTATTTTAATTGTTATTTATATTAATTTTATATTATTTTTTATATGCAAAAAAAATATTTTCAATAACTATTACTTTGATCAAATCTGACCGGATTATTTAAATCTGGCCAGAATATAGTATAGTCGCCAGAATCCACCACTGATTTAAAAAAAAAAAAAAAGTTTTAAGTGGCTGCTACAAGTAGCGGTGTCAACGTGGCTGGCACTCTGGCTGTGCTACAATAAACATACGACAATCACACGATCTAAGGTTGTATTGGACCTTCACAACCAGAAAAATATCAATTTTACTGCTGAAGATATTCTTACCCTCTGATATGGGCCTGAAGGCCTGACCCGGATGGAAATTAATGGCCCTCTTTCTGACATTGTAGCCTGGCAAGATTTATTTTATATGCAAACCTACTTTTTTTTTTTTTTTTTTTTTTTAATAGTGAAACTTTTAAGAACCCTAACCCTATTTTTCTCGGTTTCTCGTTAAGAAAAAAAGAGATGGCCTGAGTCAACAAAAGTAACATTGGTGTTTTTTGTAGTTAGTTCTAAAAAACAATAATAATATGTTCACATCTCTATATAATTTTGTTCAAAAGGCGGTCTAAACAACAACAAAAAAGTAACTTTTCTTTCTTTTTCTTTTCTTTCCTTTCATTTTTCATTTTTCATTTTACTTTTTTATCATTTAAATTATTACAATCTTAAATAAATATACTAATACTTGCTTGATTCTTGATTTTATAAGCCTTTATTTTTTGTTAACATATAATTAAATAAAAGGTAATTAAAAAAATTATTAAATTTAGTAGAGTCCATGACCGGGCTAATTAAGCACGCGAAACTTAGATCAATCAAATATATTATTGACTTATTATTAAAAAAATAATCTTAAAAAAATTAAAGTTAATTCCGTTCGTATCAATCATCCGAGTAATCTTTGAACTTCGTCAAGTCAAGCGAGTTATATCATAGCAAAAAAAAATTAAAAAACAAAGTTATTAAACCCAAAAAATCTCATTATTTGGATTGTGGGTTAGCAGGCTAAGCCGTGAAACCTATGTTAATCTAATATGTCATTGTTTTAATATTAAAAAATAATTATTGTCTTGAAAAACAAATTAGAGTTAAATCATATTCTTATCAATTTTTTTAAGTTATTTTTTAACCTATCAAATCTACAATGTCATATTAAAATAATTTTTATATAATTTAATTTGAAATTCAAAATAAAAAAAAATGAGAAATTTAAGATCTACCAACTACTAGATTTAAGAGTAATGCCAACAAATTTTTTTTTATTATTATGGGAAACCTCACCTCCTTGGAAAGGCGCATTTTGTGGGCTCGGATGAGGAGTAAAACCTACTATCAGGGCTCTTATAAAGGTGCGTCGTCGACTCGAACTTAAAATCTACTATCTGGATCTCAAATTCTTTACCATCACGCTTAAGTCTTACGAGTACAATACCAACAAAATTCCTCCAGCATAGAACCTTTTTCTACATTCAAAGGTATAAACCGGAGCTGGAAGATATGGCGTTTTAATTCAAGGAAAAAAAAAAAGTATTTTCAACTTTCAACGATCATTGTCCCAAACCTAAGATGCCAAGAGTAGATTCTACGCCGGGAATATCCCATTAAAAATCCGAATCCTCCAAAGGGTTAAACGGTCTAAAAACTTAAATTCCACACGTGGCAACATACACTTCCTCTAGACTATAGACTAAAAGAAAAGAACCCCATTTCTTCAAGGTATTAAATTCTAATCCAATTACTAATTTCTTAATTTATTATATTTACATTTCATTAGCCAAGTTATAAAGGTAATTTAAATTTAAATCTAAATTTAAACTGTGATATAAATATAATGATGGTATAAAAGATGTTTGATCTGCCATACATTCTAAAAATAGTAATATTTGTATTTAATTATAGATATATTTTGGATTAGTTTATATGTTAAATGAGATTAATTTGCATCTCTTATATCAATTTAGTATATTTAAAAGAATATGATAAACTTTTTTTGAACCAATTATCTCAACATTTGAAATAAAAAAATAAAATAAAAAAACAGCAAAAATTCTTAAAATAAACTAACCATTTAAGATTAAAATAATAGCATATAAGAAAAGTAAAATCTATAAAAAATATAATGTCAAACTCACCCTTCCAATTGGTTGACATTTCCCCACTCTTTTCCACTAAAAAAACATGTCATGTAATAATAGAAGGTGGCAGTAAGTGATTTGGGCAATGCACATTTTGGCTTCTTTTTTTTGTTTTATTGAGAATACTTTTTTATTAAAAAATATTTTATAATTATTAAAACAAGTTAAAAAAATATTAAAATAATATATTTATATTTTATATATATTGAAAGCTAAAACAATCACAAACACGATAAAATTATAATCAAAATATTATCTATTTAATTTTTTTTATAAAAAAACATTTTGAATCAAATTTTCATCAATAACTTATTATAAATATTATCATTTTCATTTCAGATATATAATAATTAAAAAATTAATTATTAAAAATCAAATAAAATTATAGTATTATTTAACAATCATGTTAAAACTAAAAACCAAGTGAGCGAACATGGTAAAAAAAAAAAATTGAGTGTCCAAAATTATAAATAAAAAAAAAAAAAAAAAAAACAAAAAAAGGGCTAGGCCCTCTTGTTTGGCCTCTTAGTAGTCATGCCAAACCCTCAGTGTCAGTCTTTCTAACATTATTATATTTTTTTCTAGTAAAATAAAAAGAAAAAAAGCAATCATTAACAAATACTTCTCATCGAATGGAATATTTTAATACTGAAATTGATTATTTTAGTTGTTAAAATTACAACAACCAAATATTTTCTTTTTCTATAATGATTTTTAGATGACTCACTCTTACATATAAAAACTAAAAATAATAAAAATAAATTTTAGAATCAAAATTAAAATTGTGATATTTGGAATTAGACATATAATTTATATGGGTGTCTTACATTTTATTCTTTTGTCTTCTAATTTTATAGGCCTGCCATAATTTCATAATTTCAAAGTCAATTTCATCCAATTACACTGGAGAGTGATTGAATTGAAAAAAAACAAGCCACTGTTCATATCACCAAACACATAAAAGATCGGGTTTTGTGATGGATGTTCACTGTTCCCTGTTCATATCATCTAAAAGATTGACAGTGAAGCTCCATCACAAAAACCCAGATCTTTAGATGTTCTTAGGTAATATCAAAAATTCTCGCAGTAATATCTTTATATCAGCATATAGATTGAGTGATTTAATTAAATATGATAGGGTTCAATGTGTTGTAATTTTAGCGTGATATTCTAGCTCTAAAGTACCGAAGATGATTACGTGAAAAAAATTCCTGACAGAAACCACCTTAGAAAAATACCTGGCAAGACCCTGCTCTTGGCTTCGTACATTTTTGTGGATAAGAAACTAGTAGGCAAGAAATTTCTGATCTGCCAATATACAGAAATCTGCAGAATTTGATATAATGGTAGTAGCATGTTACAACAAAGGATACTCTATCAGCAGACAGCAATAACAAGATAATTAGGATGTTCTGGAGCAAAAAGCAATTTGGTGGTAGTTAACTAATTGACTGGAACATGAAGAATCAGGACAACAGCCTGTTTATTTCTTCGTCAGGAATGCCTAGTCCACTTTCTTACTTAAGCAAACAGAGCTGAGCAGCTGAAATGCACTCAAAATAAGAAAATGGATATATAATAATCTGCCTCCTACATCGTCTTTATCTGAATCAAAATATACAATACTCTCCATCCACTATACAGGAGGGTACATGCTGCTGCAAAAACTCCGCCGGACGTGGAGTTATAGCCTATTTACATGGCTTAATTTTCTATGCAGCATATGTTATTTGTACTTGCAGACTACAACATGGAAAACCTGTTACTTATCTCTCAAAGGGTAGAATAGGCTCTGTGATTACTGACAGGACACGTTTCCCTAGTTAGCTCATCTGGTGAAGTATGCGCATCTCCGTTATGATAAGTGCAATGGGATTGTCGAGCAAGGTTAATAGCTGTTTCGGAAAAGGTTTTGCGAACAAAGAGCCACAAGCTTTTCTTTGTTCATCTTTTTCCAGGTTTCGTCGATCAAATTCATTACGGATTCAGTAGCAAGTTCCTCAGAAATGCCTTTTGTAAGCATGTAGCATGATACAGAATTCGCAGTTTCACCTCTCGCTATCTCAGCCTGGATAAGCAAGGGGAATGTTAATATGCGGGAACGGATAGCTACAGGCCTGTACATTTAGGCATATGAAGAACTTACCGATGCTGAAGCCAAGTCGTTGCAAAGACGAAAGATGTGGGAAGGCCTACTGATGATATCGTGATACTTTTGTAAGTTTTCAATTTCCTCTTTCTTGATGTTCTGAACTACTGCAAAGTAGGCAAAAACTAGTTGGAGAGGCCCCGAGGATGATTTCCATGCATTTCCGAAATAGTCATCAAATGTTGGTGTGGACTTATTGTACAACCATTCTGCTTCTTGTAGGAATGCATTGCATAAATCTGCCCACTGTAGGAACGAAGACATTACAACAGAAATCGGTTAGCAATAGAAAATTGCAAGCCTGCTATGTTTTCTGCAAATAATGATGAAATTTATACTGTACCGCTTTTGTTAGGTATGGAAGAGTGTTTTCCCCCTTTTCCTTCAGATTATCATAAGCTATCTCATTGATAGTGTTATAGAGAGCTAGGAAGCAGAGCTTCATATAATCCGGAAGATCATCGATGGCATTAACATCCCATCTGAAACAACCAGGAATAGTGAGGGAAATAAAATGATTAGCATCATAACAACATGATGAACCGAAATGGCGAGGGTTAATTCTTTCTCGGTACAAACCTCTCAACAGCATCTGTAAATAGCTCCAACTCATCCAGAGTACCATAAACATCATAGATACCATCAATGATCGTTACAAATGAAAACATTTTGCTACTGAATTACGGCAGTCACTGTATTGAGGTTCGAACGCAACTCCAACTGCCCAGTAAAAGCTTTCAATTAACCTGTCTCTAGCAAAATGCAACTTTGTTGCAAGACCCACACGCCTCCACCACCTGAGGTGCCACAGCAGGAGCAAAGTTATTTTCCATGGACAGAAATCTACTTGACCTGCTTTCTAGACCTTGGTAAGTACATGAAATTTTGTTCTTGGACTGACCTTGATGTCTCGCGAAGATCTCTTTGGTATACTGATTGAATCATGTTGTAGTCCAATATAGCAAGTTCTAGCAGTACTTGATTTGCATCTTCCTTTTTTTACGGTATGCTTCAATACTCCAAACAGCTTCTAGTCTTTGCGTCCTGCGATGCAATGGAAGCTCCAATGCATGATTCACCTGCTCGGCCAGGTCTTTTTCCAATCTTTTCTTCGCTGAGCTCTTTTAGATGTGATATTGCAAACACCTTGGCCTCATCCAAGATATTTTCTCCTTCTAAGACAAGAAATGAAGCTTCATATAGGCTTATTATTGCCTTGATGTCCTCCTTAAGGTTTTCAAAGAAATTGCCATTTTGATCCTTGAATCCGCTGAACGCTTCTGTGGATGGCAAGGGCATACTGCATGAATATACTTCATAGTTAAGGATATATTAAATGATTGACGTAAGTAACTAAATACCTTGAGAGACCTCAAAGCCATGCTGTCTGAGAAGCCTGAAGCCAAGAGCAGTAGTATGAAGGCTAGTTTTTGTAACAGCATCAAATCCTCCTGAAGAAACAAATCTATCAAGGGCTCTCCTAATGTCACTCTCAGACCGGTAACCCAATCCTAACCTTTGGACATTATCTATCAGTTCAAGCAGAGTAAAAACTCTGCCTTTTTCATTGTTAATCTCTCTTCTCACCTCAGCCTCCAGCTTTTTGGCCTTGTCTTTGTACACTTCAATCTACAAGATCACAGTATGCAAAGTTAGAAATTTTATTTTTTGATGACTACAGAGCTTCTTCCTTTTCTCTTCTTCAGAACCCTCTTCATTTTATTTTTGACACATGCCAGGTTAATCTGAATTGAATAGCCAGGCTAATTTTCACAACATTGGGTGGTTGAACCAGCGCCATCATATGTAGGCCACGCACGGTCCACATGGAGCAGTAGCTGCATGTGCGACTCACTGCTACAACCTAACGAAGAGTCGGATCTACTTTGAAGATCTAGAGATATATTAAGAAATCCAGGAATCTTGGATTGACAAATTCAAATGAGATCGCTAAGTAGAAAGTACTTTTTTATAGTATCATCTTACTATATTTAAAAATTAAAAGGAGTGTATTGGTTTATCTTAGTAAAGTCACCTTTAAGTTTTAACAAGAATGAAACTTAAAAAAAAATTGCAAACAGTCACAAGATATATGCACTGAAAGACTGGTATTCTACAATCATGGCAGAATTTATAATTCGCTAACCATACTACTAAAGCCAAAATAAAATAAAAGTAATCTTGTTAATAAACTCCACTAGGTCAGATGGCCGATCCAATGAACCCACAACCCAGGCCTAGTTTACATTGGATTTTAATTTAAACTAAAAAAGATAATCTATCGGTTAAATGGTGATCTAGTTCAAACCTAGCCAAGTTAACATGAATGGTTTTTCTAGAAAAAAAATAAAATAACATTGTTTTGATGAGAATGATTAACCATGATTGATCTGGGTTAACTCATTAACTTAGTAATCCAAGCTTTTTTCCGAGTAAGTCTGAAAACCATGGTTATAACTCCATATTTCAAATCCTATTACACTAAGATGAAAGGAATGGAGGATCAGGCTGATCCAAAGAACTTATTGTAAATGAAAAAAAAATACAAGAAAAAGAGACGTGGGAGTTTTCCTGCAGATTTTACGTACGTACCGATTCGTCAGTGTCCGAAGACAGCAAATAATCATAATCCCAGCTATTTGGTTCGTAATTAGCAGTGCGTCTGGTTTCTGTTTCTTTTTTTTCTGTGAAGCTGACGTTTTTCTGTGCTTACAGAACATCTGAGTTTCAAAGTTAAGGGAGTGGCCTGGATGACTTTAGGTAAGGGATTTCTGAACAATTTGTGTGTCAGTGAGATTGGACGGTACTGCAAGCACATTAATTCAGTTGCCATGCCTCTAGTAATGGAAAGTGCAGCAGGATTTTTTTATCTCTTTGCTTCTCAAAGTTTCAAATTGCCAATACAAAAACGTAAACTCAATATTTATAGAACATACAATTCCAGGTCTTGCTCTAATCGGATACAAAGATTGCTCTAATCGGCCTGCCCTACTCTTTCCTTCGCATGCATTTTTGTTTTTCCTGTTGCGGTAATTTTTGTGGTTATCATTTATATAAAAAAATAAATCTAAAAACAATAATAAATTATATTTTTAATTTTTTTAACTAAAATTTCAAGAGGATTTCCATAAGATTATTGCAAAACTATATTACGTATTAATCAATCAAATACTTCAAATATATGATTAAAAAAAATATAAATTACACTGCATCACATTACAAAAAACAAATGTAATCTAAAACCGATGTTATTAATTTAATATCTTATCAAGTAAAAGGCAATTTAAAAAGCAAAAAATATCTCTTTTTATGGTCATTCTCTTAGCAACCTACTTTATTATTACTAGTTAATTAAGGTAGGGTTCTCATTCTCAACAATTTGGCAAGAAATGAATTCTATAACATGCATGCTTGGTGATCTAAATTATGATCTCATTCAAATCAAGCATCCTGGCTAGTGGTGGGGAAAGGATAGAAAACATTACCTTGCAACGCAAGTTTAATTTGACCTAGAAAATGTAGAAAACACAAAGTCACATTGCATGTGTGTGTGCCGTAACAAATGAGAAACCACTCTCTATAATAGAATATTTGTATAGAAGAAAGTTGATTATGCAAGATGAGGTCTTTACGTGATCTTGGGGTTGCAGCTCTTAGGAGAAGATGGGTGAATATAGTAGTAACAAGTATGATTAAGCTCTATTTATTTTGCTGTATCCAAGAGAACATTATTGCCAGAAACAGAAGCAAAAGCCTGGAAGAATTTCCCTTAGACGCCACTCTTCTTTGCATTTCAAGGTGGGCACAACAAAATGCTATATTGATTCATCTTCTGGTGTTAGTGAAGCTGGAAGTCAAGCTCAAATGCTATATTGATTCATTTCAAGGTGGGTGTCCTTTATCAGAACAAAAATTTTCCATCCAAAATGTGCAGTCCAAGCTCTCATGTCTCAGCTAGTCAAGCTCAAAAGCTTACTCAAGGCCACTGGCAAAACAAAATGCTATATTGATTCATCTTCTGGTGTTAGTGAAACTGGAAGCAAGGGAAAGAAAAAATGAAACTAGTAAACAAATTGTGCTCTATGCTGGGAAACTTGACCTTCCAACGGATAATGATAAGCTTAGAGCACATCTGCAAGGAATGCAGTGGAGGGTGACGGAATTGGAGAGAGTTTGCATGAGAATGCAAGCACCGATGACAAAAATCATGAAGTCAAGGGTATCAAACCATAGGACTTCAGATCCTTACCCAGGCTATGTTCGTTGATAGGAATTTCTGCTCAATATTAAAATATGCAATATATATTTTCATTTGTATAGTAGCATGGTGTTCTCTTTTCTTTTCTTTTCTTTTTTGTGGTGTTTGCGGCATTTTTTCTTCTTCTTTTCTGCAAAGTTAAAGGTGACCAAGTGTATTTTTCTTCATGTGGGGGATTCGAGATCTTGGCTGTACAGTTCTACAGAAAAAGGCAGAAAACTTTAATGGGTTTTTGTTACGAGTAGTCTCTATATATTCTCTGTATTGTTGAGTGGAAAAAAAAAAACGTAAAGGTTAGGTCCCTTTCCCAGCCACCCTCACACCGCGACAAACTATAAGAACAAGTTGCCAAATGTGATCTACAAGAGCATGGAGGAAATTTTGCGGGGGGAACTCAAAAGCTAAGCTGCCTAAGCATGTTTCATGTTGGGCAATTTGAGCTGGGACTAGTCACATATGTGCTCCTTATGTTCTTCAAATTCAATGGCAAAAGAATTAATTTTCCTTTCTGCCTCCTTTTTGGTCCCTTCTTGAGTTTCGCAAGTTTATGCCAAGCATCCTGGCGTAAAGGTAATGCTGTTGACACTGTAAATCAGAGAGATGTTTCATGTAAATATTGTTTAATCTCAAAAACATCAGCTTGTCTGGTGTGTTCAACAGTTAGTCAAACTGATAAAAACAAAAGTTAGTGATGGTTTAGGAAAATAACGTCAATTTATTAGTTTCCTGAGTCCCATAAGCGTGAATTCTTTATGAGATGCAAGTGTCTGTTGACTCCAACTAGCATGTAGCCAAGAAGAGAAGAGACAAAAAAAATATAGCCGCATCATATGGCATCCAAATCGATTGGTATCCATTAGTTAACAAATCAGCCATGGGGCCATGCGGAGGAGGTTGCTCTGATGTTCTGAAATCCTGTTAAGCTCATGATGAAGCTTCGAAGAGTGCAAGCAGGCATGTAAAAAAAGCCAGTTGACAATAAGACGCAGCCTAATATACTGAAAAAATTCATCAATGATCTGCTTGTGATGAAAATTGGTGCATACTGCAACCTTTTTTAGCAAAAGAAAAAGATACCCTTTAATGCTGTCACTGCTTCTACAGCAAGTATGGCTCAATGAAGCAGTTGATAAGATCAAAATTCTTACCAGCAAAATTGGATACGATATGCTAGTCATCTATGTAAACCAAAGAGTTAAATTCATGTGGTTGGCCCTAAAGGGATTAATGCTTGAATTGGGGTTAAGACCACTGCTTAGAATTATTATCCACCAAAACCAGGGTAAATAATTCCATGTTTAATCAATGCAATCGGACTTTGATTCAAGATTTGCCTTCAGCACACTTGCCAATGTATTCATAGATTTATCTGCTTCAAATGGTTCCAATTATACCTTCTTTATCAAAGAAATTTAAAAAAAATAGCCAATGAGCTTATAAATCAATTCCACCAATGTCCTCATTTACCTTGTAACATCAAGTTTAATTTGACCTAGAAAATGTGAAAACACAAAGTCACATTGCATGTGTGTGTGCCGTAATTAACAAATGAGAAACTACTCTATAATAGAATATTTGTATAGAAGAAAGTTGATTATGCAAGATGAGGTCTTTACGTGATCTTGGGGTTGCAGCTCTTAGGAGAAGATGGGTGAATATAGTAGTAACAAGCATGATTAAAACTCTATTTATTTTGCTGTATCCAAGAGAACATTATTGCCAGAAACAAAGCAAAAGCCTGGAAGAATTTCCCTTAGACGCCACTCTTCTTTGCATTTCAAGGTGGGCACAGAGATTCTGCTTCAATACTCAACTGCCCGGTGCCATTTATGATCTCATGGAGAGTATTCCAATTTCAAGTGCTGTTTTCAATGCTGTTTAGATGCTGCCACCGGCCTTCAAGTTAGAATAAGAACTCCCGAGGCCGTGGTCAGCTGTATCTCTTTCTCTCTAGGTCCTAGCTGAGTATCCAGGGAGCAGGTTGTTTTCATGGTTAAAATGTTTTATTGACCCAATCAAAGCATGTGATTAAACTCGATTGAGAAGACTAATCTTGAAATGTAGAATTGACCGGTGATGTTACGATATTTGCCTATTGGAGGCTAAGCACCTTGACACAATATTTAGCGTGGTTACAGGCAAGCCTACATCCCACGGGAGAAGCCATTTAATTATATAGGGAGAGAACAAGATTTACAACAATGAGGGGAGGAATCATCCTCTTTTTAGCAACTCTCAACCTCACTCTATTTCTTTTTTTTTATCGGTCTTTGCAATGGCATCTGCTTTTTGTACCTTAGCGACCCACTCTCTATATTTCTCACATCTTTAGGCTGCACTTTTCCTCATTTTGCTCTCTAGCGTATGCCTCTATTTATAGGCATCTATGGCGGCTCCTCTTGCTCTTTTGTCAACAATGGTGGCCACCAACTCCAACTTATCTTCAGCAATGGTGTTTGCACCGGCGGTCTTTGACAATGGTAGTTTGCCGGCATGGTGGTGCAACTCCGACTCGACTCCGTTCTGCATTTGTCAATGGGCGGTGCCGATCCATTGATGATTCTTTCACATTAATGGCAACAATCCTAATAATCACCCCGTTTGCCATTTATGTGGGCAATTGTCCTCTTGCTTCTTCGACACGTGCTTGCATTCTCTGACTCTTCCAAGCTTACCATTAAGAGGCGTTTGTGGCTAAGTTTCAGGTGCGCAAGAAACCTCTCAATCACCATAGTCACCCCAAGCACCCATTTGCTCACTTGAAGGATCACTTGACCAGGATGATCTACCACATCACATTTGAAAAGTGTTAGCGGCTTGTCTCTAGGACCTTGCCATTCCCCTTCAAGCATATCAACCATGCTAGGCGCGGAATGATTTATCAAGCCTTACATCCAAAGTTTACAACACCCCCTGAGCGGATATTTCCAAGTGACGGCGGTCATTTGGGTATTTCAATGTGATCACTAGCTCACCACTCTTCCAGAGTCTACTCGTCCGGGGTTGCATCTTCCCTACTGTTCCACCCTAGGAACCCGCACTACGTCTCGGTGAGTCTCCGGCTCTCGGTCTCGAGGTTCGGTGGCTCTCCACCTTTAACCATGGGGGCGGACCCATTAAATGTTGATCCATCTCTATCTTCGTACTCACGAGTATTACAATGCCGTTCTGAGGCTCACCACCTTGACAAAGGTCAACTTGTTCCACGGAGCCTGCGCATGCCCTCTGCTCCTTCATAGCGATCGCGTCTTAATGCTCCACAGTCATCCACTTATTGTCAAGGCAAATGTCTTCTAGCTCATTGATCTTTAGCATGGGGGCAATATCCATGAAAGTCAATCAGGCATTTGTCTCTATACTCATCATAGCATCTTCATTGGTTATACACTTGTCCACTTATATCCGACCATCATATCGGCTTTGAAGTGGGCTCCTTTCATAGCCCTCACACCTTCTCTAAGGTGTCTTAGCCCATTGTTATGGGGCGGTCGAACTTGGACTCATATCATGGTCCTCACACCTTCCATCAGGGGTGTCTCCACTGTCGTCATAAGGCGGTCTAATCTTGGACTCATATCATGGTCCTCACGCCTTCCATCTTAGGTGTCTCCAGCTTGTTGTCATGAGGCGATCCGAACTTGGACTCATATCATGGTCCTCCACCTTTCTCTTGAGGTGTCTCACTTGTCGTCATGAGGGCGTGCACGAACTCACACCTTCCATCAGGGTGTCTGCATGCATCGTCATGAAGCGGTGCGAACTTGGACTCGTATGATGGTTCTCCACCCGCTTCCATCAGGGGTGTCTCAGCTGTCGTCATGAGATGGTCTAAACTTGGACTCATATGATGGTCCACACACCTTCCATCCCGGTGTCTCACTTTATCATCGTGAGGCCGGTGCGAACTTGGACTCATATCATGGCCCTCACACCTACTCTTGAGGTGTCTCACTTTGTCGTCATGAAGGCGGTCACATCCTCCTTCATCCATGGGGATGTCTCCGGTGACTCCAAGATTCTCTGCCACCATGTGGACTTGAGAGATCAGATCAGCGCCCGCGATCACATAGAAAAAGAGAGTTGCGGTGCACTCTTAGCGATCTTGAATCTCATTTTCTATGTTTGGAGCTTTCTCATGCCTTTACGCTTGATAGCTCCACCTATACCAACTCTCTTTGGTGTCTTCTTGCCTTTCATCATGGCGGTGCACCACCACCAATTAGGTGCTTACGCAGCGGCTCATCTTTCCATCCTTGCATGCATTGGAAGGTCCTAAGCTGTTGCCTTTATCAAAACACAAGAGACTTCTTGTTTGTACAACTTTTTCACCGGTCTACGCGCTGCTGAACTTCATCTAGGAACTCTTAACTTCTCTTTGCACCTATCATCTCATTCACAGTTACCTCGTTGGATCCTCACGGGTACTCTGCACAATCTGCCTGTGTGCTCTTGTGCAATTTTGGTTCTCTAGATTTCTCCCTATTCTTTTGCTTTTATGTTTGTGGTAGCTCGTCTGTCCATGACACTTATCAAGTCAAAATAGGGTGCCAATCTTTATCCACTATGATATTTCTCTTTCATTATCAGGTCTTTATCAATTCTCCTTGAGAATTACAGGTCATCGAATCTAACTTTTTTGAAGAAATCACCACTCCATGAGATCCATGATCATCTGAAAACCAAGCTGTTCCTTTGTGTTGTCATCTTGCTAGTCTTCAGCGGTTTCATTACAAACTATTACATATACAAAAATAGTATTGTATGGATGATCCTTCAACTAAGCAAGTTCCCATGAAAGATTTGGAGAGGTCACCCAGATCCGCTTAAAACTCAATCTCTAAAGACGAACTTCTTAGAGCGTATCTATCCACCGTACTTTGTTGCGGCTTTCCTTCTAGTGATTTAGGGTATCCGGTTTTTATACACGATTTCTCAACATCGTGGCGAGACTACCAGTTCTTAGATTAGTCAAGATTGGTCTTCATTAATTTCCACTCTCCACCTCGAATCGTCCACGTGATGGGTGTCCGAGGTATCCCAATTTTGTCTTCCCTCAGAGGCAATTAAATTTCTCCTCACTTAGCTGGTTCGGGTACATGTAGTTGGGAAAACAAGTGCACTTTCTCCTTCTTCATCTCCATGGACCACCATGATGACCTTGGATGCCTCTGATTGGGAAATCTTTCTTTAATAATTCACCACCACCACTTTACGGTCTCAATCTCAATGATCGGGACCGTACCATTCTTCATCAAAGCGATCAAATTAGCTGAAAACAAGTGAAAATCGTCCAAATCTCATTTTTTTAGGCGGCTAAGATTTGATTAAAACAATTACGGCTTGATTAACGGCCAGATTCAATCTCGAATCGGTTATGCGTAGGATCGGCTACACTAGATCTCGTCCCTCGGCTCGCGTGATGGCGTGGCGGTGGAATCCATATGATGGCGTGTCGGTGACTATCTGTCCGACATGGCATGCCAACTAGGCATGGTGGCGCCATGATGATGTCATCCTTATCAAGTCTGGGCGTGGGTGGGATCATCGGTATTGGTAGGTCAGCCCATCCGGAGTGAAAAGCGGCGTGGGAGTGCATCTGCTGTGGCGTGATGAGCGGCCGGCCGGGGGCGTGATGGCGTCTGACCATTCCAGGCGTCAGATTTTGATGAGCGTTTTCACCGGTGAAGCCGTCTCTTCCTCCTCTACACAGTGGTATGGTTAAAACATAATTTTGACAACTTTCAATTTTGAGCAAAATCAAACACCACTTTAAACCATCGGTATAATACCAATTGTAAAGAATTACGGCCGGTGATGTTCTAATATTTGCCCATTGGAGGCTAAGCACTGCGACACAATATTTAGCGTGGTTCGACAAAGCCTACATCCGCGAGAGAAGCTATTTGATTATATAGGAGAGAACAAAATTTACAACAATAGAGGAGGAGAATCATCCTCTTTTTAGCAACTCTCAACCTCACTCTATTTCTCTCTTATCGGTCTTTGCAATGGCGACTACTGGCTGGCTGCCTTGGCGACCCACTCTCTCTATATTTCTCACATATTTGGATGCACTTTTCCTCATTTTGCTCTCTAGCGTTATGCCTCTGTTATAGGCATCCATAGCGACTCCTCTTGCTCTTTTTGTCAATAATGGTGGCCACCCACCAACTCCGACTTATCTTGAACAATGATGGGTGCACACGGACCTTTTTTTTAATGGTAGTTTGCACATGGTTGGTGCAGCTCCAACTCCGACTCCAGTTCTTTGCATTTGTCAATGGAAGGTGTAGATCCATTGATGATTCTTTACACATTAATGGCAACAATCCTAACGGGAAAAACTCAAAAAACAAAACAAAAATTTGACCTTTTAATTGTTAATTTTTTCTACTTGAAAAAGAAAAATAACATATGATTTAGTACTCTGTTAAGAAGGACTTGTTAAAAGAAAAATGCGACAAAATGTTATTTCAGAGGAGAGACAATGTCGAGTAATAAATTTAATTTTTATAAAATTCGATGGATGCTAGAAATTTCCAAATAATTTTATTTTATAATTTTCATTGCATATATCATATTGGAAACCCAATAATTGTATCGAATCAACATTAAACAATTAAAATTATTAATTACTTGTTTTAATTGTTATTCATATTAATTTTAAATTATTTTTTATGTGAAAAATATTTTCCAAAAAAAATATTTTCTTTCATGATTTTTTTTAAATGAATACTACTTTGATCAAATCTGATCGGATTATTTAAATCTGGCCAGAATATAGTATGGTCATAGAGATCCACCACTGATTTAAAAAAAAAAAAAAAAAAAGTTTTAAGTGGCTGCTACAGCAACCAGTAGCAGTGTCAACGTGGCTGGCACTCTGGCTGTGCTCCAATGAACGTTACGACAATTACACGATCTAAGGTTGTCTTGGACCTTCACAACCAGAAAAATTTCAATTTTACTGCTGAAGATATTCTTATCCTCTGATATGGGCCTGAAGGCCTGACCCAGTAAATCTGGGAACCCAATCCTAACTGAACCAGTGACCTAAGAATGCCCAGTTTTTGTGGGTTAAGGTCTAAGTACAGCTTATATAAGCCCACAATCAATCTGCCCCACAACAAAAGATATCCTAAGGAATTAATGGCCCTCTTTCTGACATCATAGCCTAGCAAGATTTATTTTACATGGAAACCTACATTTTGTTTTTAAGGTGAAACTTTTAAGAACCCTAACCCTATTTTTCTCGGTTTTCTCGTTAAGGATAAAATAGATGGCCTGAGTCAACAAAAAGTAACATTGTGAATGAGGTCGTTTGTTGGAGGTGTTTTGTGAGTTAGTTCTAAAAAAAAAAAAAAACAATGAGTTAGCATCTTTATATAATTTTTGTTCAAAATGGTGGTTGTATAGAAACTAACTTGAAAAAATACTTGAATTATTAGATTATCGGGTTAACCCATGAATTATTAGGGTAAACTCATATCAATTATTTTTATTAAAATAATGTTTTTATTTAAATGATGTTTTTATTTAAAAAATAAAGTTGCCCTAGTTTAAAATGAAATTGTTAAAAAAACCACTCTAATTAACTGGATTTTTTATTAAATTAATATCTTTTTTTTATTTAATTTAAAATTAAATTAGGTTAGGTTTTGTAACGAGTTTAATAAATGGTAATTCTTTTTGTACCATGTTACTTGTTTGTAGCCGGATATATTTTCACACAAGGAGATAGATAAAATGGTTGTGTATTCGATTTTGGATTTGCTTTGTTCAACGAAGTAAAGTTTTAGCCTCAATAAGCTGCAATTCTTCAATTACAATAACATAATAAGGCAATCTCTTATGTCTCCTGAAGAAAATGCCCATGTAATCTTCTCTCTATCTCTTATTCTCTTTCCTTTCTTTTTTTTTTAGTTTAACATGGGTATTCGGACCCAGCTTGCTTGGCATCTCGACTAATCCGGGCAGTTGAGTTAGCGACCATGTAAGCCTCCAGTGCAATTATATGAAACGCCAGAAGACTGCGGCCGATCACAATGAGGAGCAAACCTCTTGGTCCCAAGCTCTTACCAGGGCCACAACTAAATGGTTCCCTTTTATTTTTTATTTTGTTGGGATCCTCTCACGATGGCGACACATATTCTTGTTGAGAAGCTCTTTGGAGAATCATTGTAAAGATCCGGATAGAAGTGTGGTTCAGGTTGTTTTTCAAAATGTTTTTCACTTAGAAATATATTAAAATAATATTTTTTTATTTTTTTATAAATTATTTTTGACATCGAGCATCAAAATTATCTGAAAACACCAAAAAATTAAAGTAAAAAAATATAAAAAATTTCAATTTTTTTCAAATCCTGAAAGATTGTTTTTTGAAGCATAAAAACAAATCAGTCATAGTAGTATACAAAGCAAAATCACAAAAGAGATATGAAGCATGTCCTTTTTAAAAAAAAATTAATTTTTATTATTTTTTGTAAAATTATTACAATTTTAAATAAACATCATGATATTTAGTTAATATTTAATTTTATGATATTTATTCTTGTTATCATATAATTAAGTAAAAAATAGTTAAAACAATTATTAAATCCGATTGAGGTCCATGAACCCGAGGTCAAACCATGAAAATTAGATCAATTTAATATATCATTATCTCAATATAAAAAAACATATCATAAAAAAAATAAAGTTAATCCATGTTAAGTATCAATCATCCAAGTAATCTTAGACTTCGTCAAGTCAACTAAGTTATGTCATGGTAAAAAAAAAAGTTATTAAACTCAAAAACTTTATAACTTGGGTTGTGGGTTTATGCTAATTAAGACACTTAAAATCTAGATCAATTCAATATTTTTGAGTTATTTTTAAACTTGTAAAAGTCTATTAGATCATATCAAAATAACTTTTATATGATTTAAATTAAAATTCAAGTTAATTAAAAAATTAAGTTGAGAAATTTTAAAATTGATTTGTGAGGTAAAATTTAATAACAACACAAAAAAATTCCTCACGGCATAGAATTATTTTTTTTTTACATTCAAGGTCAAATTTAATAACATTCAAAGAAGGTATTAGAATTCTAATCAATTACTAATTTATTAATTTATTATATTTACATTTCATTAGCCAAGATATAAAAGGTAATTTAAATTTAAATTTAAACGGTGATATAAATATAATGATAGTATAAAATATGTTTTTAATAGATGTTTGATCTGCCATACATTCTAAAAATAGTAATATTTTTTATTTAATTATAAATATTTTTTGGATTAGTTCAAAATATGTCATGTATTAGAAGGTGGCAGTCAGTGATTTGGGCAATACACAATTTGGCTTTATTTTTTTAGTTTTATAGAATATTAGTTTGCATGTTTGGGGACCAAACTCTTTTTTAATTTTAAAAAAAATTACAGGTTTAACAAAATATTTTTAATATTGTTATTAAATCTAAAAATATTTTTATTTTAAAATATTTTCATTATTAGGATAAATTTTCATTGTAAAATAAAAGTTAATCTGAGTGTTTAATAAAATAAATCAAGAATAATATATATTAATAAATGATAATAAATATATTGATTTAAACCAAGATTAAGTCATGAAGCTTAAATAAATATGAATATTAAGACATGATATTATGTAGGCTTGTGGCTTTTCAAAACAATTATATGATTATAAATAATAGTTTTTTTTTTTAAATGTAAGGTCATTTTATACAAAATACAAAGTATATATTTATCAAGTTTAAAATTTTTTTTTAAGTATCTCTACTTTTTTTAGTGAATACAAGATTTTTAATTGGAATTGTTTTTTTTATTAAAAAAATATTTTATAATTGTTAAAACAAGTTAAAAAAATCAAAATAGTATATTCATATTTTTATATCTATTTGAAAGCTAAAACAATCATAAACATTATAAAATTATAATCAAAATATTATCTATTTAATTTTTTTATAAAAAAAACATTTTAAATCAAATTTTCATCAACAATTTATTAGAAATATTATCATTTTCATATCAGATATATAATAATTGAAAAATTAATTATTAGAAATCAAATGAAATTATAATATTATTTAAAATAATACCAAATTAAATGGCAAGTGAATCAACATGGTAAAAAAAATCGAGTGTCAAAAAAAGTTAAACATAAAAAAAGGGTTACGCCAGATGTTTGGCCTCCTAGCAACAGGCAAGACCTATGTGTCGTAGGCATCCAATTTCCAATAGCCAAGTAGGGATCTAAGAAGGCAGGTTTGTGTTTTTTTTTACAAAGTGCATTTCCAACTAATTTTTTCTTAAAATATTTAAAAATGTTTATTAAACCATAATAAATTCATATATATATTTTAAAGTAATATAAAATTAATTAAAGAATTAAATCAAGACAACAAATCTTTCTAAGGCCACTATATATTTTTTGTAGCAAGATAAGAATCAAAAATCACCATTATCAAATATTTCTTGTTGAATAAAATATTTTTAATACCAAACTTGATTATTTTATTTGTTGGAATTACAGCTAACATCTAAATATTTTTCTTTTCTTTATAGCTATTTTACAGTGAGTTTTCATATTTAAGGATAAAATAAATTTTAAAATCAAAATTAAAATTGTAAAATTTAGGATTAGACATGTATTATCTCTTACATTTCAATATTTTGTCTTCTAATTTTATAGGTGTGCCATAATTTTCAAGGTCAATTTCATCCGATTAGAGAGTGATTGAATTGAAAAAATTAAAAAAAAAAAAGGCTTCATTGTTCATATCAAATCATCTAAAAGATGGGGTTTGTGATGGCTTGACAGTGGGCTTCACTGTTCACTGTTCATATCATCTTAAAGATTGACAGTGAGCTCCATCACAAAAACAGATCTTTTAGATGTTCTTAGGTAATATCAATAATTCTCACAGTAATATCTTTTATATCAGCATACAGATTGAGTGGTTTAATTAAATATGATAGGGTTCAATGTGTTGGTAATTTGAGCGCGATATTCTAGCTTTAAAGTACCGAAGATGATTACGTGAAAAAATTCCTGAAGCACCTTAGAGAAATACCTGGCAAGATCCTGCTCTTGGCTAGTCCATTTTGTGGGTAAAACTAGCAGGTAGAAATTTTTGATCTGCAATATACAGAAATGTAAGCAAAGCACTTCAAAATCCGAGTTTGATATAATGGTAGTAACATGTTACAAGAGGAGGGGACTCTATCCCAACAGACAGCAATAACTGAAAATTAGGATGTTATGGACAATAATAGCAATTTGGTGGTAGTTAACTAGTTGACTGGAACATGAAGAATCAGGACAACAGCCTGTTTATTTCTTCGTCAGGAATGCCTAGTCCACTTTCTTACAGAAACAAACAGAGCTGAGCAGCTGAAATGCACTCAAATAAGAAAACGGATATATAATAATCTGCCTCCACATCGTTTTTCAATATATTCTTCCTTACAATCTGGATCAAAATATACAATACTCTCCATCCACAATACAGGGTACTCGCTGCTTCAAAACTCCGCCGGACATGGAGTAATAGCCTATTTACATGGCTTAATTTTCTATGCAGCATATGTTATTTTGTACTTGCAGACTGCAACATGGAAGCCTATTACTTATCTCTCAAAGGGGTAGAATAGGCTCTGTGATTACTGACAGGACACGTTTCCCTAGTTAGCTCATCTGGTGAAGTATGCGATCTCCGTTATGATAAGTGTAATGGGATTGTCGTGCAAGGTTAATAGCTGTTTCGACAAGGGGTTTTGCAAACAAAGGGCCACCAAGCTTTCTTTGTTCATCTTTTCAGGTTTCGTCGATCAAATTCATTACACGGATTCAGTAGCAAGTTCCTCAGAAATGCCTTTTGTACGCATGTAGCATGATACAGAATTCGCAGTTCACCTCGCTATCTCAGCCTGGATAAGCAAGGGGAATGTTAATGCAGGAACGGATGGCTACAGGCCTGTACATTTAGGCATATGAAGGACACCGATGCTGAAAACCAAGTCGTTGCAAAGACGAAAGATGTGGGAAGGCCTACTGATGATATCATGATACTTTTGTAAGTTTTCAATTTCCTCTTTCTTGATGTTTTGAACTACGGCTAAAGTAGGCAAAACTAGTTGAAGAGGCCCTGAGGATGATTTCCATGCATTTCCGAAATAGTCATCAAATGTTGGTGTGGACTTATTGTACATCCATTTTGCTTCTTGTAGGAATGCATTGCATAAATCTGCCCCACTGTAGGAACGAGAACATTACAACAGAAATCGGTTAGCAATGAAAATTGCAAGCCTGCTATGTTTTCTGCAAATAATGATGAAATTTATACTGTACCGCTTTTTGTTGGGTATGGAAGAATGTTTTCCCCTTTTCCTTCAGATTATCATAAGCTATCTCATTGATGGTGTTATAGAGAGCTAGGAAGCAGAGCTTCATATAATCGAGAAGATCATTGATGGCATTAACATCCATCTGGAAACAACCAGGAATAGTGGAAATAAAATAATTAGCATCATGACAACATGATGAACCACAACGGTGAGGGGTTAATTCCTTCTTGGTACAAGCCTCTCAACAGCATCTGTAAATAGCTCCAACTCATCCAGGTACCATAAACATCATAGATATCATCAATGTTATTTACAAATGAAGACATTTTTTGCTTTCCACTGGATTACGGCAATCACTGTGATGGGGTTCAGACAGCAGCTCAACTGCCCAGTAAAAGCTTTCAATTAACCTGTCTCTGGAAAGTGCAACTTTGTTTAAGACCCACACGCCTCCACCACCTGGTGCCACAGCAGGGAGCAGGTTATTTTCCATGGACAGAAATCTGAATTGACCTGCTTTCCTAGACCTTGAGTAAGTACATGGAATTTTGTTCTTGGACTGACCTTGATGTCTCATGAATCTCTTTGGTATACTGATTGAATCATGTTGTAGTCCAATATAGCAAGTTCTAGCAGTACTTGATTTGCATCTTCCTTTTTTGCGGTATGCTTCAATACTCCAAACAGCTTCTAGTCTTTGCGTCCTGCGATGCAATGGAGCTCAATGCATGATTCACCTGCTCGGCAGGTCTTTCCAATCTTTTCTTCGCTGAGCTCTTTTAGATGTGATATTACAAACACCTTGGCCTCATCCAAGATATTTTCTCCTTCTAAGGCAAGAAATGAAGCTTCATATAGGCTTAGTATTGCCTTGATGTCCTCTTGAGGTTTTCAAGAACTTGCCATTTTTTTGATCCTTGAATCCGCCCGAACGCTTCTGTTGATGGCAGGGGCATACTAGTGAATATACTTCATAGATAAGGATATGTTAAATTATTGAAGGGTAAGTAACTAAATAGCGCCAGGGACCTCAAAGCACATGCTGTCTGAGGCCTGGAGCTAAGAGCAGTAGCATGAAGGCTAGTTTGTAACAGCATCAAATCCTCCTGAAGAAACTCGTCTATCAGGGCTCTCCTTATGTCACTCTCACCAGTAGCCAATCCTAACCTTTGGACGTTATCTATCAGTTCAAAACAGGAGTCAAAACTCTGCCTTTTCATTCTGTTAATCTCTCTTCTCACCTCAGCCTCAGCTTTTTGGCCTTGTCTTTGTATACTTCAATCTACAAGATGACAATATGCAAAGTTAGAAGTGGAATTGATTGATGACTACATAGCTTCTTCCTTTTCTCTTCTTCAGAACCCTTTTCATTTTAATTTTGACATATGCCAGGTTAATCTGGGTTGGCCAGAAGCTGATTTTCACAAAAATAGGCGATGGAACCAGCGCCATCATATGAAGCCACCGGTCCACATGGAGCAGTAGCTGTAAAGCAGGACTCCCTTAGCCACAACCCTAACGAAGAGTCGGATCCACTTTGAAGATCTGGAGATATATTAAGAAATCAGGAATCTTGGATTGACAAATTCAAACGAGATCGCTAAGTAGAAAGTACTTTTTTATAGTATCATCTTACTATAGTTAAATTAAAAGGGTGTGTTGGTTTATCTTAGTAAAGGTCACCCTTTAAGTTTTAACAAGAATGAAATAAAACAAAATGCAAACAGTCACAGGATATATGTACTGAAAGACCAGTTTTCTAGACTGAATTTATAATTAGCTAAACAAACTACTAAGCCAAAATAAAATAAAAAGTAATCTTGTTAATAAACTTGACTGGTCTATGGCCGATCCAGTGAACTCACAGCCCTAGAGCCTAGCTTAGATTAGATTTTAATTTAAACTAAAAAAATGACCTGACAGGTTAAGTGGTGATCTAATTCAAACCCTAGTACAGAGTTGTTTTTCAAGAAAAAGAATGGAATAACATTGTTTTGATGAGAATGACTAACCATACTGACCCTGATAACTCGTGGATCGATTAACTAGTAACCTAATAATCCGAGTTTTTTCAGTGTAAGAGTCAGGCAGGGTCTGAAAACTAGGGTTATAACTCCATATTTCAAATCCTATTACACTAAATGAAGAAATGGGAGGATCAGGCTGATCCAAAGAACTGTCAATGAAAAAATACAAGAAAAGAAGGGGAGTTTTTCCTGAAGATTTTACGTACGTACCGATTCGTCAGTGTCCGAAGACAGCAAATAATCATAATCCCAGCTATTTGGTTCGTAATTGGCAGAGCGTCTGGTTTCTGTTTCTGTTTCTGTTTCTGTGAAGAGCTGACGTTTTCTGTGCTTACAGAACATCTGGGAGTTTCAAAGTTAAGGGAGTGGCCTGGATGACTTTGGGTAAGGGATTTCTGAACAATTTGTGTGTCAGTGAGATTGGACGGTTGCAAACACAATAATTCCAGTTGCCATGCCTCTAGTAATGGAAACTGCACAGCAGGATTTTTCTCTCTTTGCTTCTCAAAGTTTCAAATTGATGACAGAAACGTAAACTCATTTATAGAACCTACAATTTCCAGGTCTAGCTCTAATCGGATACAAAGACTGGTTAGATTTTTTTCTATTTATTACATGGCATCATGCTCACCATGGATTGTGATAAATGGTGAAGTGTTACTCTGTTGTCAAAATCGTTGGAAATCAACGTGAGACCTGGAATGTTCAGTTGAAGCTATATTTTCCATGAGAGGCATACAAGGTGACAATTTCAGAGGTCTTTGTTTCCAGATTTTTCCTGTTCACTGATGCTTCTGGAATCTCTCTCTCTCTCTCTCTCTCTGATGCATTCAGCACCAGAAAAAATTTTCAAGAGATATTACAGGTTCTGAAAGAAAAGGTAGGTGTGCCTTTGGTTTGAAGATTGTGGTGATGGCCGAAGTGTTCGAATGTTATCATCAATACGTGGACTAAAACTTTTTGATAGTAATTAGCAAGTTTACGGTGGTCGAGTGTCTGTAAATAATATTGTTACATAATCAAAGGAGGGTTTCATGGTCGTATATTGTCCATTGTTTTTTTTTTTTTTTATGGATGTTATTTTTCTCAATGTCTTTTACTCCTTTACACTGGCGCTTATCCGGATTTCGAACCAGGGAAAAAAAAAAAGAAGGAACATGTCAGTTGAAAACATGGAAGCATCCATGCATCCATTCCTTTCTTCCGCACGTCTCAAATGTGACATTTCGTTGTATGGGTCCCAATCTAATTCAGTCTTTATCTGCTAGAGATTAGAATTATAAATAGTAAGGAGAATTATTGGCAAAAAATATTCTTTATAATGTTTATTAACAATAATGACCAGGTATATTCTTTCATTGATGGATTTGATAATGGATAACAAAAATAATTAAAAATATTTGTGGTGATTTATTAATAACGACATGTTATTATTTATTGATAAAATAATAGAAAATTTTTCACGGTTTGTTGAGGTTCCGTCGATGGATTTAAATTATTATTACTAACGATTAACAGAGCCAATAGTCCCTATCTTCTTCATGACCCTCTTTGTCTATAAATACTGAGTGCCCTTCTTCTATATTGGAACAGATCTAGGGCTATATATATATATCGTTCGATTCATCGCCTCAATACTTAACAGTGTTATCATTCAGTTTTCAAAATTTAAAATATTTACTACCGTGATAATCTATTCATTTATATTTTAGGTTAAGTTATTGATCTTTTTGTAGTATTTATAGTTTACTTATATATTAAGTGTTTTTCAACCTTTTCATATGGAATTTTGTTGTGTTACAATATAATTTGTATGTTAAGGTTTGTTGAGATTTAAGAAAAAATTAAATTTCTTTGAAATTTAATTGAATTAGGATGGATTTTGTAACTAGATATGAAGTAAATCGAAAAGGATTATGAGTTATTTAATGGATTATTAATCATGTTTTGTTTTTGATTATTTGTATAAATTAAATAAAACTTTTAGTAAATTCATAACTATTAACTTGTGTCAATTTTAAATTTAATAAGTATGGATTGAGTAAATGATGATAATTGGTTGGGTATTGATTATATATTTTTGATTTAATTTATTTAGTTTATATTTTGACAAGATAATTTTTATAAAATAATAATTAATTGTTAATTAGATTGTGAATTTATTTTTGATTATCAAAGTTAAATTTAAGTTGATAATTATATTAGTAAGAAATCTTGTCATTAATATTATATAATACTCTCGTGTTTATTATTGTGATGACTTAGCGGCTAGAGACCGCATATGGTGGAGCTGCCGGAGAAGAAATCAACTTATATCTAATATTGTCTCTATTTGAAAGATGCCGGATGCAGTTAAATCTCAAACAAGGTTGGGTTCTGAAAGAAGTGGAAGAAATGAAGAACTTTAGAGAACTAGAAGGCTCTCATCGCGGGGTGACCGAAAAGCTTGGAACATGGAAGGGCCCTTCAAATAGGTTTCTCATAAGTTGATTGTCGGTAATAGCTAGGTGTTTATTCTAGGTTTGATTTGATTTTTATCAAAAAATGGTTAAATCAAATTTTTTAAGAAACTGAAACCGGTTCAAACCTCGTTTTGGTTAGGATTCGATTTCTAAGTTCAAAAGCAGTTCAAAGGTTTATTTCAATTTTCGATTTGGCTCAGTTTTTGGATTGATTCGGTTTTTTTATTTAGGCTTATGGCCTGAGCAGTCGATCCCTTTCAAAATTTTAATGAGGTTTTCACGCTGGTTATCTCGATTATTTTTTTGGTTTTCTCGGTTTTTGATTTTGCTTACTAATAGTAGCTGGATTATATAGGTACATCTTTGAGTCATGATTGGGTCTATTTTTTATATAAAATATTTAGATGTTATTAATATTTGTATAATTGAAAAATTTGTTTGATGTGTTGATTTAATGGATCTAAAGCAACCACGACAATAGATAAAAACATAGTTTTGACTTGAAATAGGACATTCAGATAATATTTTTTATAAATATTAGAGATAACAATATAAATCGATTAGGGTGTATCAATCCATGCTTTGAATCCTTGGGACCATGATAACGTGATAAAACAAATCAAAACAAATTGTGACTAATTTATAATAAACCTTAATGAAGATAAAATTAAAAAATCAATTAAAAAAAACCATAAAATAACCTAAGTCAACTTAGGTTAACTTTGTCAAACACAGAGACACGAATCATAGGACAGGAATAACTATTGAAAATAAATTGAAGCAAATTGAAGATCAATTCTCAATAAATCTAATATTGAATGTAATTGGGGTGAAAAATCAATTCAAAAAGAGATAGAAAACCTTTCGAGTTAACCGGAATCAACATAAACTCACAGTCTATATGTCATGAGATGATGAAAATAACCTCATGAAAACAAATTGAAACAAATCATGAACTCTAATTCTCAATCAACCTAGTGTGTATTGAATAATGAAATTGAAAAAACACTCGAATCAACCGAATTAATTGGTTAAAACATGTAATGAATCAGAAACAGAATAACCTCGCAAAAAATAAAAAAAAATTATAGTGTTTAGTCCCCAAGAATATAATAATAAATGATGGTCTTAAAATTGAAAAAATGGAATATAAATTAAAAAGTACGTAATATATTATTTAAATAAATAATATTTCACGATGAAATGTACATTAAATTTCCCACCTCTTTTTAGTTTTTTTTTTATATATAATTTGCTGGCAAGAAAAACATGTACGTAGGTGCTTAATCATCTCATCCGTTTATACTTAAATAATTTATCCGACAGTAAGAAAATGATTGGCAAATATATTTTAGTATGAATATTTTGTCAGTGTTTGGATGATAAATAGCTACACCAACTGGATTGTTCCATCGGAATCCATCAAGATTTTGTATACCAATAAAAATACAGCTGCAAAACATTTATGGAATATTCCGTCGATAATAACGATTGGTCGTGCGTGAAGAGAAAAATATCTTCATCGCACAATGGAAGCTGACTAGTCCTCCTGGGCTGGCGGAGATAGGGCGCGTTCAGCTCGACTCCGGGCCCTGCTTTTTTCGAACCTTCAGGTGGTACCTGCACAGAACAAGCAAAAGCGGGAGGGAAATGGCGAAGACCGACGTTAGACGTTAGCGCCACCTCGTTTCCCCGGCGAAGATATTGAAAGGATTTTGCTGAGGCTTAATTACAATATCGAGTCCCCCCGGAAGCGTGAATCACGGCAGCGACGTTGCGAACACTCCTGAGGCGCAGCATGAAATGCACATCAGTTGAGCTATTTGAAGGGAGTAACTATAAGGGATTTTGATTAGAAAGGTTGCTCCCAAGATAGGGGATTGCATTATTTGAAATTACATGTGCATATAATGTTCTAATTCTATTATTATTATTATTATATATTATTATTATATGGTGTTCTGGACCAAACTTGCAAGTATATCTTAATTAATCTTACAAGTTTTAAAGTTAATGGTTATATAAACCTACAATGGTTTTAAAATTTATAAAAAACTCGAACTAATAATTTTTTAAAAAAATAGAATTTAAAATTTAACTAATTAAATTTTACCTCTTTAAAAATTAATTATGTTAATTTCTTGAAATTTGGCCACTGAGGAGATAATCTCACACAGGTTGCAAAATGTCATGTTAGTGACTTGATTTTAATCAGATAGAAAATTGTTGATGTATGCTGATTAGCTGTTCCCAATGTGTCCCTATAGCACAGCCGCATTCTACTGAGAATGTTTTTTTTTAACATGAATGATTTAAGTATTGTAAAAGTATAGTTATGGTTATTTATTTAAAATATTTTTTTATTTACCAAATGAGTATTAAAATATATATTTTAATAAAATTCATTTTAATATTAGTAAGCATTAAAATAATATGAAAATATTAATTTAAAATATAAAAAAATATAAAAAAATAAAAATTTTTTTAAAAAGTATTTTTAAAACAAAAAAATAAACACGAAATTAAAGTGTTATTGAACTAGCTTTCACGTTTCCATATCTAAATTCTTTTTAGTTGAGTTTTAGAAAAACTATTACCAAAATAATACTATTCAGTGAATATATATTTTTTAATTATATGATAGCAAATGCATGCTTTAGCTTTGTTGGTTGGGCACGTGGAGACTAGAGATCACGGGTTGAGCACAATTATTTATTTTCTTATGTCAATCACTTTTTTTAAAAAAAATAATAAGAGAGCGAGCAAAAAGAAACTGCCAAGGACCAGTCGTGCTCGCCGCTTGATGTAAAGGGGGCCAAGCGTTAGGCGTAACACTTTGCTGGCCTTTTCTTCCTCTTTTTTTTTTTTTTTCACTTTTTCCCTTCTTTTCTTCGTATTTCTTTTTTACACTCATGATTTCTTTTTTACAATATTCATTTACTCTTTGAATTTTTATATATTTCTTAAATACTATAACAAATTTTATTTAAATTTTAATGATTTTCGATTATTATAAATATGATGCTGATAATAATAATAAATTATTCATGAAAAATCAATTGAAATTAATTATTTTATTATTAAAGTTTTAAAATAAATTATGAACATAATTTTAACATATTTATAATATATATATATATAATGGTATATTTGTTTATCTTATTGATATAGATTTTATCACCACCTTAGTATTTTGTGTAATTCTATGTAATTCTATGCAACTGCCATAAAGTTATCGCCACTCACATATCTTCTGATCTTCCTTCTAAGGAAATTAGTGGTCTTAAAACAACAGCAATAAACAAATGCTCCTTCCAGCCCCTCACACCGTGTCATTTAGTGATATTAAGAGCTACCATTAATGTAATGCATATAGATTGTGCAGCAATTGGGAGTTATATTCAACAAATGTACATTTTAAAGTAAAATAGGCCAAATATATAAAACAGACACACCTTAGAAAAGTGTATTTCCAGTTAATAATTTATTTGGTTTTTTAAAAAATATTTCAAGTGATATTTCTTTCCAGTAATCTATTATATATTTTATATCCTAAAAGAAAAGAAATTAAATTAAAACTCTTTCCATAGTGATAATGAAGCAACACTTTATTTGTGTGGACCCAATAAAAACTCGATAATTATATTATAAAAGATAATTAAATTATTTCCTGAGCTTGACAATACAGATTGCCGTCTAATGTTATATTTGTTTCCATATTTAACAAGGGCATACTTTAAAAATGCCCTTAATCGCAGTATAGTAAGTCTCAATTCTAGCAGTAAAAAATAATAATCTTTTTTAACTGACTTTACCTTTAAAATTTGGCCTCCTATGGGATTGGCCTTTGTCGCCTATTTTCTTTTCTTTTTATCTTTTTATCTTTATTTTTAACACTTCAAATTCCTGTTTTCATCAAATTCATTTACTTTTAACTTTGATATTGTTCTTGGATACTATTATAAATCTTTATTTAAACTTTATTTATTTGTGTTTGAATTATTTTGTATTTGATTTGAAAATAAAAATACTAACAATAAATGGTTTATGAAATCTCGATTAAAATTAATTGTTTATTATTAAAATATTTAAATAGATTTAGCAATATGATTTTATCATGTTCAATCACATAAAAAATATAAACATACTAATTTAATATTGTTTTTATTTACTTAAATAATTATATATATATATATGTATATATATTTTAAAAAATATAGCTATACTTCTAGTTAAAAAACACTCATTTAACTAAGATAAACAAACGTTGAGGTAATATAAGAATTTATCTTCATAAAAAACTCCAACAATTGTATGTTCGACTATAGTGAAGTTGCTAAAGAATTTTATGAACTTGAAAATTTTATTTATAATTTTTATAATGTAGTATAGAGATACATATTATTCATGCATTGTATATTATAGTTATTAAACTTGATTTGCTCGTGATTTGTTTACTTGAATTTCATTTTAATTTTGGTTGAACTGCATTGCCTCTTTCAAACCCAGTTAATTCAGTAATAGATTCATGATAAATTAAGTCAATACTTAATTATTATTAAAAAAAATAATGTTATTTTAATAAATAAAACTAACCCTAGATGACCGACAACCTAGGAGTTGAACCAATGATAAAAATGATCTATACCTTTTCTTGCTGAGACCGGAACTGAACCCAATAACTACTGGTACTTTACAAAGCTTGAGTGTTTTCACTCTTCATAGAACTTATTGGCTCCTATTCTTGCATCATAGCGGCAACCTTTCGTTGTTGCAAACGAAAACCAACATATTTGGGATTAAAGGCTCCAATCTAAAACTTTATACTCAGAAATCTTGTCCGCACAAATTCTGTCTGAGAACAGTTCAATTGCTTGGCCTCAGGAGTATGCTCGCTGGCATAGCCTTATCGCTCCATCAAGCACATGTAAGATACGGATATGAAATGGGAACTCTTGCAATTCAATTATCAAATTAGATAGTAAAACTAAAATTCTCCTAAATATTAAACCATTTTAATCTAAAAACTTAAATCATTAAGTAAAGTTCAAGATATAATATATATATTATTTTTAATACACCCTTTATGTAAAACTTTTGAGCTTGAAACTTATACTCTGCACCATATTATTTTATACTTAATTTTTATCAAATAAATGAGAGCTGGTGAATTCCAAACTACGTGATCACTTGGGTGCATTAAGATTTACGATATCATGTGAAGAACCATTTCCCAATCTAAAAATTTAAACTATTAGATAATATTTTAAAAGATATAATTTATATTATCTCTCTATCAATAAATCCCTTAACTTTGATATGTATAACTTATATCTAATTAGATTGAAAAATAGATTTAATTTTAGTTTGCTAAAATGCTGAAGAATATTATGGCTATAAACAAAGAAAGATGCAAAGTTGTTTGCGATTCGTCTATACTGTGGAAAAGGACACTATTCTCAGCCTTGGAATGCTTTGGAGGGAGAGAGAAGAGCCCATTGTCTTGGGAAGTAAATAAAACAATTGGCTGGTTTTATTTAGGTAGATCGAGAAATAGTTTATTTAGGTAGATCAAGAAATAGGTTGATTTAAATTTTTAATTAGATTAGAAAGATGGTTTTTTTCCTAGTTTCTCTTCAATTCAAACTAGTCCAGATCTTGAAACGGTAAGTCCTAGTCAATTTCTAGTTTGTTTTGTTTTTATTGTAGTGCTACTAATAACATTTTACTTTTTAATGGTTCATAATTTAATTATTTTGAATTAGAATTTCATTTTAATTTCCAAAAATAATTTTAAACTAAACATCTAAACAAACTTAAGCACTTGGTTTTACTTTTGTGGAGGGATTAAACTTCTCAATTATAAAATCAAAATCAGTAGCCCTTTGATCACTCATCTTGCTCACAAGTCAAAACCCCAAAAAAAAAAAAGAGCCTTTTTCAAACATTCCAACTCAAACTCTAACAAATAAATTCCTCTGCCCTATTAAAATTTTTAAACTCTCTTGTAATTCTTATAGGTTTGCATGGGTTAACTCCCTTTGACACCTCCGTTCATTCCTAGCCTCGACCACACTAAAAAAACTCAAAAGCTACACCATACTCCACTCCCAAAATCAATCACACGCAAAACCACCACCACTACCTCACCTCCGTTTCTCTCTATCTCTCTCTCTCTCTTAAGTAATAACACTCTCTCTCTCTACAAATCTCAGAAACCCTGGGGTTTGCAAGGTTTCAGTCACAGTCTCTGTCTCTCCGGATCCAGAATCAATGGCGGAGGAACCAGGATCGCAGTCGGTGCCTTCACAATCGCAACCGCCGCAGTCATCATCGGCGGCGCCGGTTAGGATCTTCCGTGATACCGATAGTGAACATGTTACAGGATATATTTGCTCAGTTAGGTAGTCAATCGACGATTGAGCTGCCGCAGGTGGCAGGTGTTAGGAGTCAAAGTAGTGGAAAATCGAGTGTTTTGGAAGCACTTGTTGGGAGAGATTTCTGCCACGCGGAAAAGAGAAATCTGTACGCGGCGGCGGCTGGTTTTGTAGTGATTGCAGACTAAAAGGAAAGGTGATTGTAGTGGTGAAGAGGGGAGTGGGGAGAGTTCTTGCATTTGCCGCAGGAAACGGTTTTATGGTTTTTCCGAGATCTGGCGCGAAATTGTGGTGCGATTTGGTGGATTAGTGAGAATTTGTGGTTTCATTTTGCATGTTTTATAAACTTAATTATTTGAGGTTTATTTTGTGTTGTTTTTGTAATACTAGTGATTAACGAAGAGAAATTGTAGAGAAATAAAGGCGTCTAATTTGTTCATTCTGATGAGTTTGTTTGTTCGGTTAGGCTATTATAACTGTTTCTGGGTAATATCAATTTGTGCTTGATTGTGACTATTAGTAGTGTTTATTAGTTTGATTTTCGAGATGTTTTTGTGTGCATGTGTGTTTGGAATTAGTGGTTGTTGGAGAAGATTGGAGAAACTAAGGGACGATTTTGTTGGACCAGGTAGGCTTATAGCAGTATGGAGCGCTTATGGTTTGTATTGCTACTTTTGTAAAAGTTGAACAAAAAATATAGAGGAACAAGTTGTGGATTTGTTGGATGAATGATTATATGTGTCTGATTAGGTATGCAAATGTTTTAAAATACTAAATTTGAGTTTGGTTTCCTGCATGTGTGCATGCACTCTTGAAGGTTTTGTTTAGTAATAGTTGAACAGAGGTGTAAAAATGGGAGGGGAAGTCCAACGTGTAGTTAAATTTAGAGTTTGTTTAGCAATTTGGTTGTTAATAGTTGAAGGAAGTATAGAGGAAAAAATTAGGTAATTTTTAGTTGGTGCTTTAGGGTGTGTGGACGGGAGTGAAATTTGAATTTGTGTAACTGTTATATTGTGATTTGTTTTGGTTCTTTAGTGTTTGGGAGGTGTGATTTTGCGTGACTGATTTATTTAATGTGAAGCTAATGATGTATTTGGTTGAGTTAGGTAGTTGAATGGTTGGTGATTGAAGAGAATTGTTACTGGGATATTTTTTTGATTTTGGAAGGTGAGGCGCGAGAGTAGGAAAAAACTATTGCTTGTTTTTCTGAAATGATTTCTTTGGTTGGTGACTTGTTAAATTTATATATTTTTTTCTTTTGAAGTGATATTGGAGTTATTTTGTGTTGTTTATGTTTCTTGAGCCACCGTGAGGTGCACCTGGGGATTGGAGCATGTGACTTTTTTTTTTTGTGATTATTATTCCCATACAAGTAGGAAATAAATCACCTTTGGCAATTGACCTGTTTATCAGTTTGAAACTTATTTGGCTGGACTTATGGTAACATTTTTCTTGAGCGTTTTGTTACATGCATGGCTCAAATAGCTTTTCCTGAACCTTGGGGAATAGTTTACCGTGCATCTGGGTTTGGTTCATTGAATGATAATTTCAGTTATCAGTCAGCTTATTATTCAATTATTTTGATTTGGTTGAAGGCCGAGCCTGCTAAGGAAGCCAGGGGTACAAGGTGTCTCTGACAAGCAAATTGGCTTGAAGATTTTTTCACCTAATGTTCTTGATATCACACTCTGTAGATCTACCTGGTATAACAAAGGTTCCTGTGGGTGATCAACCCTCCATATCGAAGGCAAGTAGAACTGATGATCATGTCATGCATTAAAAATCAAGCTGTCTGATTCTAGCTTTGCAGCAGCAAATTCAGATTTAGAGAACTCAGATGCTCAGATTGCAGGAGATGCAGATCCTGATGGTATGTTTGCTTTTGGAATGCTGTCTCGCGACTTTATCATGTGTATTTCTTGGACTCATGCTAATATTTGTTGACAGGTTATAGAACCATTGGAGTAATTACAAAGGTGAGGTTGCTACTTAACATATTGTTTTTGTTTGATGTAATATCTAGAAGAACTTGCTTGCTCCGTAGAGGGGTTGACACATTTTTCTTTGACTCAGTTGGATATTATGGACAAGTACCGATGCTCGTAATCTTTTTGCTTGGAAAAGTGATTCCCACCGACTTAGTTTATCATTTGGTATTGGCAGATCGTAGTCAAAAGATGATCGATGTTACTACGCGAGGAAGAATGCTGGTTGTTTAATGGTCCAGTTCTTCTGTTTTTATGTTTAGTCGGGTCTTACAAACTCATCAACTTCCTTTTACCTTTTCTTAATGTTTAGATTGCTGTCTTGCTGATACTTCATGAAATGGATTTGATAGAATTGTTTTTGCTTGGCTATTTGTTTCTGTTTTTAAAATGTTTTCCTTGGCTTTGCTCCTTGCATCAGTTATTTTATAGAGAATTGTGTTGAGTAGTGGTTTTATTTAGATGTTTTTTCTGATTGGGTGTAGACCCAATTAATATTAGCACTGTGTGCTGAGAAAAATAAGACTTCTCTGTGGTAACCTTTTTTCAGTATTCGTGATTTTCAAATCTCTTATTGTTCTTCAATTGTCGATTCAATATTATTTTATTTTAAGGATGCATTTGAAGATGTATCATCCTATCTGACATGCTTTTTTACTAGTTTGAAATTCTCCTAAATCCATGTTACCAGGATCATCATGCATTATACAAGACAAAACTGTTCGTAAAAGTGTGCAAAAAAGCAATCTAGACAAGAGTGTGGGTGCCAACCTGTTGAAAAGCAATGCTCATTCAGGGCCTCATACCCAATCACAGTATCAGGGATGGGGATGCTACTAAATAAAAGTAAAAGAAGTGGCCTTGGTGTGATAGCCCTATCTCTTTGTATTGGACCCCTAATTTTGATTGCAAAACCGAGTGAGGAATTGATTATTATATTGGCTTCCATGCTGTTCTATCGGTATATAATGAGTCTAATGATGGTTGTGGTGTTCCTGTTTGGCAAAGAAGCTGAACCAGGTAAATTTTAAGAAGCATTTACTCTCAGAATACCTTCAAGGATGTAAATTAATTATTTCAAAGTAGATTCCTTGCGTTCTGGATCTGACGCCTTTCGACTCTCATAGGAGTATTTTTCTCTGAATGAACCTTATTTTGTTACTTTTCCCCCAGATTCTAGTGCAACATATAAAAGCAATACTTCCAGGGCTGAAATGGCGAATAAGCTCTGCATTGGTTTCTGTTACCCAAAAGAACATGGAAGCTATGGAGAAATCTCAGAATCAAAGGTATGTATTTATTTGCTTTTATTTTCAGAATTTTTTCTCAGAGTGTTCTTGTTACTTGCGATTTGAAAATGTTTTCAAGTAATTGTTTGATTTCTGGTCACAATATTGACTTGTTCCAAGCACAATGTTAGGGATATACCTCCTGCATTTGTCCTCCTGTTGTGATCTGGTTTCTGACTAAAATTACCTGTCTGAGCTGATGCTTTTCCTTGATAATTCTCCTGCTTTTTCTTTGGCTGTTCATACTCATTTTTCATAATTTGATTACTCTTAGTTTCTTATTTTGTGATTATCCTTTCTGAAGCTTTCAGAATGTTCTAGCTATCCTATCTTCTTGCTTATTTTGTTTTATATGATTGTTTTAATCAACCCAGTTACCCGACTTTTAGTAAATAAATAGGCTGGTCAAGGAACTCTTATTCTGAACATTTCTTTCAAAATATTCTGAAATTTTATCTTATTATTCCCTTGAGCTTGCATTCAGAATAATGTATTTCTTCAATAGATATTTTATCATTTTCAAGCTTGATCATTAATGTTTATTGGTTTCTTGTTGGAAACAGCATTTTCTTCTATAGTTGAGGAAGAAATGAAAAAATGTCAAGATCAGAGCTCTACGGAGAACGCGAATTCATTCTTTATTTTTCAATCAATATTTGTGAAGAGTTTGGAGGTATGTATATTGATATTACATGCTCTGCCTTGTAGAAAATGTTTCCATTTAATTGGATTGATGTAAATTCCCTTATCTATCGTCTTCTCTATGTGCATCCTTGATATTTTCTCTTCACTTTGAGAGCGTAAATGCAACTTCTGGTTAGTTTAGATTGAGTGAAAGCTTCCAAGACCTAGTGTAGGTGTTTGGCGAGTGTGGTAGCGGTTGCTTTTCACTTAGAAATGCATCAAAATAATATATTTTAAAATTATTTTGACATCAGCACATCAAAATGATCAAAAAGCACCAAAAAAAATATTAATTTGAAGCAAAGAAAAATAAAAAATTTGAAATTTTTTTTCAAAACACTTTGAAATGCAAAAAAATAGGCCCTAAATCTAGTAAAACTAGCCCTTTTCATTTTGAGGTGCGGGGATTTGGACGGTGCACTCCAAGTTCAAGAGCCTTACTTTTGAATCCTTAACCTCTAGACCAATGCCTCTTTTGGTTTGTAAAACTGAATAACTTTTCTTTATTCTTTCTCAGCAAGTAAATGGAAATATTAATTTGTGGTTTCTAGGATGTCATGAAACCATGGAGATTTAGACATGGTTTTATGTGCTTGTGAATTCAATTAGGAATTTGGTACAAGAGCTGTCATGGTTATACGTGTATGCTCTCTGCTACCTGTCATGCAACATTTTACACTTATCCAAGATATTGCTTGTTCCTTTACCCATTACATTTCAAGAATTCATAAACTAATACAAATTTAGTTACTTCATGTTTACAGCTCTTTTGTACAAATGGACAATGTCTTTATCTAATTCCTAGTGGAGTTTAAAATAATATTGTTTTCCCTAAAATTTACAACTTTCATCAAATAATCAATACAAGCAAGCTGGTAACTCTCAGAGGAGCAAGGCACCACATAGTAGTGGATGCTTTTAAAGTTAGCTTAGTTAAAAAAAAAACACTTAACAGTAAAATCGCACGGAGTTATATGTCATAAGTTGAAATACACAGGAGCAAAAACAGATTAAAGGAGGGGAAGGGGTGAGAAAATAAAACCAATTAAATGATTCATTTAAGGTATGGTCATACCATCCCTCTAATTTGATGCTTTTAAATGACTAATATTTGTGACCCTGCATCATAGTTGCACTTGGGCTAATTAAATAAGCTTTTCTCCTACATTTGCCTTTAAACAAGGGAGGTTAAATGCTATGTCAAGTTTGGTATTGTTGTAGTGGTTTTTTTTCAAAGTGGGGGGAAGCCGCTTGAAATGCATCAAAATAATATTTTTTTATTTTAAAATTCATTTTTGATATCAAAGATATTAAAATCCATCTAAATACTCAAAAAAATAAAATTAATTAAACAAAGAAAAAAATAAAATTTTTCTAGTTTTTACAAAAACGCTTTGAAACGAAAAAAACAAATGGTTTCAGGTCAGCAGCAGTTATCTGTTTGAGTGTTTCAAGAAAAATTAAGTTTGTTTTTTTTTAAAGAAAAAAAAATGAACACTGGACACGGACAAGTAAAAATGTTTGAGGTATGCTTATATTACTAAGATCCATTTGTTCAATAGAATTTGTCTTAGCTACCATCCTGTGAATAATATGACTATTATTTTGGGCAAACAGACTGTAATCTGTCTCTCATTACTGAATCTTATGGGACAAGATTGTTGGCAGGGAGGTTGATCCCTGTGAGGACTTGACTGATGCTGACATTCAAACTATCATTCA
>CM027586.2:13806366-13891742 GCA_015852605.2 Populus deltoides | reverse complement strand
CTACTAGTCTTGAAAGTATAAAACATGGGTGGGAAACCAAAGTGGATGCAGGATTTAGACATTAAGATCTGACAATGGATAGGAGTATACCAATGGAAGATTTCAACAATTCTGTGATGAATCTGGAATTGAACATCAGCTTACTGCACCATACACACCACAACAGAATGGTGTGAGTGAAAGAAAAAACATGAGCATCATGGAAATGACTAGATGCATGTTGCACGAAAAAGAGTTGCCAAAGAAATTATGGGTTGAAGCCTTAAACACATCAGTGTATTTGCTGAACATATTGCCAACTAGAGCATTGCAGAAAAGACCCTCGTTTGAAGCTTGGTTTGGATACAAACCAGACCTGCAACATTTAAAGATCTTTGGTTGTATTTGTTTCACTTATGTACCACAGGTGAAAAGAGATAAGCCGGATAAGAAGTCAGAACCATGAGTGTTTATTGGTTATAGCAGTCCATCAAAAGCTTACAGAATCTTCCAACCTTAATATGGAAGAATTCTGGTAAACAGAGATGTCGATTTTATGGAAGATAAACAATGAAAGTGGGAGCAACCAGAGAGTCTTCAATCTTGAAGATTATTAAATGATAACATTGACAATGAACCAGTCAGAGGTACAAGATCTTTAGCTGAAATTTATGAAAGTAGCAATATTGTTATTTGTGAACCTGCAGAATTTAAAGAGGCAATGAAGAACAATGAATGGATTGAAGCAATAAAGGAGGAACTTATAATGATTGAAAAGAATGATACCTGGGTGCTGATGGACAAGTGTTCACACAAGAAGGCTATAGGAGTCAAATGGTTTTATAGAACCAAACAAAATGCAGATGGTTCTATAAACAAATATAAAGCCAGATTAGTTGTGAAGGTCTATGCTCAAGTGTTTGGAGTGGACTTCTTAGAAACATTTACATCGGTAGCACGCCTGGATACAATCAAATTACTACTTGCATTGTATGCACAAAAGAATTGGAAAGTTTATCAATTAGATGTAAAGTTTGCGTTTCTGAATGGATATCTGCAGGAGGAGATATACATAGAACAAACAAGAGGCTTTGAAGTCAAGGGACAAGAGGAGAAGGTCTACCTGCTAAAGAAGGCTATGTATGGCCTTAAACGAGCCCCTAGAGCATGGTATAACAGAATTGATGAGCATCTACATAAACTTGGCTTCGTTAAAAGTCTAAGTGAGGTCATGTTGTATGTAAAAGGAACTTATGCAAACTTAATTATTGTATCTGTTTATGTTGATGACTTACTTGTAACAAGAAGTGATAAGACATTAATTGAAGAGTTCAAGGCTGAAATGCTTAACGTATTTGAGATGACAGATCTCGGTTTGATGTCTTACTTCCTTGGAATGGAGGTGAAACAAAGTGGAATGGAGGTGAAACATAGCAATGATGGAATCTTCATATGTCAAACGAAGTATGCTAAAGAGATATTGAAGAAGTTTCACATGGAAAGCTGCAAGAGCACAAGCACACCTATGAATTTGAAGGAAAAGTTCAACAAGAATGACGGAACAAACAAAGTAAATGAAGGTTTGTATAGAAGTTTGATTATGTGTTTAATGTATCTTACAGCTACAGGATCTAACATTGCATTTGCTATGAGTTTGCTGTCGCGATTTATACATTGTGCAAGTGAATTGCATCTTCAAGCTGCAAAAAGGATAGTAAGATATATCAAAGGTACAATAAGCTATGGTATAAAATTCTCTCATCTTCAGAATTTTATGCTTCATGGCTACTCTGATAGTGACTTGGCAGGATCTGTGGACAACATGAAGAGCACCTCAGGCTATTATTTTAGTTTTGGATCAGGCATGTTCTCTTGGTATTTTTATTTTTTTTTTATCAAATGTAAGTAATGTATAGATCAAAAAAGAGCAAGACAAGCTTGCAGTACAAGCTGGAAACCAGCGGAACACTACATGCACCAGCAGAGGGAACAAGCTCCCTAAAACAAAGCAAAGAAAACATAAAAGGCAAGTGCAGGGGAACAAACTCCCCAGAACAAGCCAGGCTTAGAAAGGGAAAGAATCCCATATACAATAGCATGAACAACCCTCATGCAGGGTAAGCAAGCACAACCAACAGCCAACCAAGCAACATCAAGGCAGCATATATATTATCTACTATCCGATAGCATTAAGCAAACCATAGCCCCGCAACCGGGCACTCCTCCAGGATCAAATAAGCGCCCTCCCAGGTCCAGCTAGCTTCAAGAAGCACAGCATACCGAGCTGCTTATAGCAGCATACCAACCTGCATATAGCAGCAACCAAAAGGCCAATCACCAGTAGACCATCCCTGCAGAAGAACCAAGAAGAAACAAGAGGCAGAAATTGTGGTCAAGGGGAGAGAGCCTCACCCAAGCACACCCCAAACAATGCCTTGCAATAGGCAAAGAGATCCTTTGCAACAGACCAGTAGCATCCAGTGAAATCAGGCAACCCTGAGGAAGGAATACTACTGAAAGCCAACCTATACAACAACTAGGGAGCCAGCACACATCACAGCTCCAACAGACATAAACCTGCATATAGCAGTAACCACTCCCTCGAGAGGATTCAAGGTCATGTCCAGCAGCCAACCATAAGAGCCAAGAGAACCCCAGCAACAAACAACTGACCACACAAAGCGCATAACCAAACAGAACCTGCAGCTTCAAGAAGCACAACGTGTAACCTCTAGAGCAATGCTGTATTTAGCAGCAACACCCAAGAGGACCTATAGCAGCAGACCACAACCTGCAGTGTTCCTTACAGAAAGCGACAGCACAGAGGGTAGTATCCGTAGAAGCCATGACTAGTCTAGCAAACACATTCACTCAGCAGAGGTGACAAAGATGCCACCATAACATGCTCCACCAAGCTCCTCTATTGCAAATATAGCAACACAGCAGGAGCAAACCAACAGAACACCCTGCATGAGAATTGTTTGCCATTGGGACACTCCAACAGACACTGACATAGAAACGAGAGCAGTTCAGCCATCTTCAAGAAGGAGATCGTAGTGCAATCCAAGCTATATATAGCAGTTACACCCAACACTGCAGTAAGCAGCAGCATACCAAACGGTCCCAGGACATACAGCCTAGTAACCAATATCAGCCCCAAGAGGGCAACATCACAAGCAATCTGCAGAGAACCTGCAGGTCTGGAGAAAAACAAAATAGCAAGCCAGGCTGGAAGTCACGCAGTGCCAGCATCAAGCCACGCGACTCCAGCAAACAAACCACAACCCAAGCAAAAGTTGTTTATGGCAGCAACACATGGTGTTGTATCATAACAGAAAAATCCCATACAAACTGAAGCAAGCAGATTGAACTGCAACATACAAATATCTCAAACAACAAACGCTAACTGTGCAAGACAGAGAGACTGACTCCACAGAAGCAGCAACAAAAACCAAACACCATGAGGTTGGAAGCCTCAGGTGGATGCTAAGGAAGCAAAGCCCTCTGAAAGGCTAGCAAATAGAGACAACAAAAAGAAGGGGGAGGATACATCCTACAACCTCCACAAGCAAGAGAAGAAAAATCCACAAGTTCGTGCCAAAAAACAGAACACCAACAGCTTCTCTAAGACCAAAAGACAAAGAGAGTACCTGAGGAAGGGTCTCCTGTAGCTCTAGCATTGGCATGCCGAACATTAGAACCAAAAAAATCTACAAACCCCATCAGAGAGAAACCAGAGCAGCTCCATGCCTGAGCAGGGTGTGGGTACCCTGTCATCAAATAGTTGAAGGACCGCGACTCTGGTAGAAGTGGATTCCAGATCGCCTACTAGGACACCCACAGAGAGGGTGAGCGATAACCCTAATCGGGGAAAGCTGTAATCGCACACTAGATGGGGAAGCAACCCAATTGACGGAAGCAGAAATCAATTCCATGCTAGAGAGGGATAAGCCGCTGACAGGATCATCCAGAAAGAAAGAGGGATCTACAAAATCACCCTGAACATCCTCTGCAAGAAAAGAATCCAGAGAGGGGTTGACATGCTCAGCCCTAGATCCAACGGAGGCATCCTCAGCAGAAAACCCATCAGCTTTTTGGGTTTTGGGGGTTGGATACTGGGAATCGGAGGCAGAGAGGGCAAAGGAGGCTTGATACGAAGAGAGCGCATCGCACTCCAAAACCGAGAGCTGATAGATAATAATCCGAAACTTCTCTTGGATTTTGAACCGAGAGAAGAGATACCAAAATAGGAGATTCTCAATGGCCATACAGAAGGCCAAAGGAGAAAGAAACCAAAATTCAGGAGCTGCAGAACTCCGTTCCAAAAGGAAGGAGAGAGAGCATCTCTCTCTAGATTCTCTCTCTAGCTGCAGCTCAACTGAGAGCTCTTTCTTGTTCTCTTGGTATTTGAGGAAGCAAGATATTGCTGCTCAAAACACAGCTGAAGCTGAATATGTAGCAGCTACTGCTGCTATGAATCAAGTAATTTGAATAAGAAAAATACTTGTAGATTTGTATATGAATCAACTGGAGCCAATGAAAATTTATGTTGATAATCAAGCGGCAATTTCTACTGCAAACAATTCTGTTTTCCATGGCAGAACTAAGCATTTTAAAATCAAGATATACTTTTTTAAAGAAGCTCAGGAAAAAGAAAAAAAAAAGTTACTCTGCTATATTGCAGAACTAATGATTAGATTGGAGATGTTCTAATTAAAGCTCTTTCAAAGGAAAGTTTTGAAGATTTAAGAAATAAGCTTAGTATCTGCTGCTGTTAAAACAAAAAGGAGTATTGAAAGAATGTCTTAGAAAGCTACAGAAGACAAGGAGACTTTGTTGTTGCTTGTTCAGAGGATTTCATCAATGAAGATCTCTACTTGAAGACCAAGATTTTAGGAATAAAACTTTTGATTGCATTTTATTTGTTTGTTATGCAATTTTTGAATTTTGAATAGTTTTTGTTTCCAACTAAAACTCTATCTCTATTTAAGAGTATTCTGTAATCAATAAAGAATTATGAATTATTCTTCTTAAATTCTGCAACTCTTTTGTATTCGTGCTCTGCAACTAGAGCTTTAAAACCAACAATGGAGAATGAAGTGGTTTTTTTCATGAAAATGCAGAACCGTGTAGAACATAATCTGGACAAAAAATAAGTGCTACAGGATTGCAATTATTATCAAATATCCTCTTATTTCTCTCCTCCCATTTTAAGTAAATCAAAATTCTGAGTGTTATGTTTTGATAATGCTACCCGTTGTATTAATCAATGGTAACAAATGAGCAGATAATAGGTATAACATGAACTATATAAAGGTATTTAAGTAATCAAGAGAGGATTTATGACCCTAGATGAATTAGAAAAAATTTTCATCTATTCTCAAATAGTATTGATTATAAATTCTTGTGTAAGGTGGAATGAGATTTGAAAAGAGTTTTAAATCTTATTCAAAGAATTAATTATTATGATGTTAAGAACAAACATGATTTGATAGAGTAGACACACTTCATGCTATAATGTCTAAATCAGAATATTATTATTATTATTCTTTATTAATGAAAGAATAATAATTACACTGAGAAACTAGTTACTAAAAGGTTAAATCAAATCACTTATAACGTTTCTAATATTTGATGGATTATAACATATTGTTAGACATTATATTTGATCTTTAAATATAAATCAATCAATTGTTGAATTGATAATAAATTAATTTATTTAATCCTATTTTATTTAGGATCATGATTTATATTTGGGTCAACTTATTAGTGAACTTATGGGTCACACACATAAGAACTATTAGTTAGAAATTAAAATGAAATGATTAAACAAGTATGACTTTATCATAAATAAGTTTTAGAAATTAAGAACTAAAATGTAATTAATACATAGGATTGCAATTCTAGACCTATAAGCAATCAAGTAAGGACTTGATTGAATAAATTTTTAAAATTAATTTAAAATAATACAGGTGATATTATTTAAGAGGAAATTAATATTTTTTTTATTTATAAAGTTTTTAGGTTTCCTATATATATAATGTTATGCCTTTTATTTTTTGATAGTAGAGTACAATATAGAAATACTAAAACACAAAAGAAAAGAGCTAGTACTCAAAGGTATAATAATTTCTCTCTCCTAAAATGGCTTAGAAGATTTTTCATTGGTAGTTTGTGTGGATTATTGTTAGAGGCTATATATTTAGACAATTTATGATTCGCAACAACTCGGTATTGTAGTAATTATTCAAAATTAAAAAGATTTTATTTTCAAGTAGTCTTCTTATAAACCTCAAGCAATCTTAAATCTCTCTAATAAGATTTTTGAACTCCTTAAAAAAGTTTAAATTTACAGTTTACGCTATGTGTAAGTGTTTTAAAAAACCCAATAATGAAGATAAAGGTTAACGCTGAAGAGGACTTCTTTAAGTGTACAGTATATGGTATCCATTTTAGTATTTGTGGTCCCTGCTACTGTTAAGTCTATATATTGAGATGCTAACAAACCATCTGTGAAGTCAAGAGGACGTGCATCATTTTGCTTCTTTAGAATGTGGTGAAGACAGAATGCAGGCAAACTTCCCTCAGCTCTTGAGTAATGTCTGGTATTTTTCAACTTTGTTGTCCAGTCCTATTACTTTTTGGGCGATTTCTGGCATGTTGTACTAAAGTAATGATTGTTTTGTCGATGTTCGCATACTCGTACTCATAGTCTCATATGCATGACATGCTTCGTTTGCCGAATACTAGATTGTCGTGGAGAATGGACACAGGTTCCTGATTCCAGTGACCATCTTCCACATGCTGCAACTAATGATTGAACATTGTCCCAGTGTCCACAGGTTGGAAAGGTTAAACAATCACACCCTCTTTCTTTCATAATTACTTAAACCAGGAAAATATGGCTGGGCTTTAAGCACTCATCAAAACTAATACATTAAGAGGTATGTTGCAGACATTAAAGCTGATACAGCCATCAAAAGAGTAGCTATCCAAGAAGAACTCGAAGCTGTTCATTGAAACTGTCAATGTAAGAGGACTCTAGACTTTTGCTGCTCAAGAACTCTCTCAGTTTTGCACGGTTGGTTTTGACATCTCTGCCAAACTCACTTTCTTCCTCCATTACAGCTCTCACAGCCTTGTAGACAGTTTCCTTGGTGAATAACCCATCTTCTTCTCCTTTCTCCACCTCCACTCCCACCTTCAAATGCAGGCTCATCAGTCTTGCTTGGAATATATGGTCACCTACATGTGGTAGCAGAACCAGCTGACATTTATTTATCGATGCCTCAGATAAGGAACCGGATCCACAATGTGTAATGAAGCATCCAACTGATGGATGCTCCAGAATCAACTGCTGCTGAACCCATCCTCCATGGACCATACCTCTTCCACAGATCCTCTCTTGAAAACCTTGGGGCAATGCAAGTTCAATTGACTCATAACCCGCAGGTGGTTTAAGTGCTGCCAAGAATGGCATACCAGTGAGCTCCAAACCTAAGAGCAACTCTTCAAACTGATCCTTCTCCAAAGTGCATTCACTTCCAAAAGCACAGTATATCACAGAATTGGCCTCGAATTCTACGAGCCACTTATACAACTTCTCTTCTAAAGTTGAGGTGTTTGGCTCTGGGATAACTGGTCCTGAAAATAAGACTGGTTTGTCGAACTGGTTTCCAACATAGTCAGCATAAGGTCCTTCAATTTCTCGGCATGTCCTGAATCCAATTGCATCACATTGGCTCATTCCCATATATATGCGATCACAGAACATGACATCACTACCAAACTTCATAACTCTCCTTGCAATGTAGACTTCTGCCTCGTGAGCTTTGAGCTTGATCGGCAAGTCTGGAAAGCCTAATGGTGGCTGCATAAGGTCAGCTTTAGTCAACTTGTTACCACTTAGTCGTCTTGCCGGAGATATAATATATCCAATAGTTACCGAGCTAACAACGCGGTAGTAAATGGACTTAATACCTAAGCGACGAGCCAGTCTTGGCATCCAGTAGGTGAAATCAAAGATGACAATATTGGGTTTTAAATTGCGAAGTAATACTTCAATATCACTCTCAGTACGGTCCATGGCAGTCATGATATGTGTGAAAGAAGGGAAAGGTACATCTGAGGTGGTTTCAGCTCCTGGAGGGAGGCCATCCACATGGGGAAAAGTAATTGGAATGAAGGTAATGATGTCTGGATGGAGGTTGAATTGCTGTAACTTGGACTGAGTTCTGGTGGGGAGAAGAAAGGAAATTTTGTGGCCTGCCTGTGCTAGTTTGTTTGCAAGGTGAAGAAATGGTGTAAGGTGACCAAAGGCAAACCAAGGGTACATTGCTATGTGGTATGCAGGTGTTGCAGCCATTTCTTAATTTCAGAGTTTCCTCCTGCTAAATTCCTTGCTAGAATTGGAACTGCTGAGAGCAGAACATTGGTGATGACAATGAGTAAATGGTAAAGAAATCATTTGATGATTATTCCGTAATTCAGAAAATACATTTATTTTGCCACCTTATAATGTAAGCTGAACACTTTGCGAATCACCACAAGAGTACTAAGCCCCTTTATCAAAAATTGAAATCATATTTGTGAATAGCTTTGAACAAACATGCACTGCTTACCAACTTGAGAAGTAGCAGGGATGCAGAGATTTCTTCGTCGGCGGACACTTCAATTTAGCGACCGAACTTGCTTGATTTTGTTCCAAACTAGCCAACAATAAGGACGAAGCCAACTGACTAGCAAAGGCCGTCCTGCAAAAGCTCTCAATATTTGTTCTTTCAGCTAAAAGAGAAGAAGTGGAATTATTATTTTCTATATCAGACAAGCAGAGATATACCCGTTCATTTTTTTATTTTAAAAATATTTTAAAAAAAATAAAATAAAAATTTATTTTTTTATTTATTTTAAATTAATATATTTTTTTTATTTTTAGATGATTATGTAAAAAATAATTTTTAAAAAATAAAAAAATATATATTTTTAAATAAAAAATATTTTAAAAAATAATTATAATTACACTGCAAAACACAGAACGCACTTTAAAAAAAAGTAGAGGTAATTGCGGCCCCTGGACTATTCAATTGCCTTGTCTCCCTTGTCTCTTATCCAGTGAAGAGGACAAAGGTGACATTGATTACGTGTGGGGGTATAAACGTTATTTATTTGTGTTTTAAAAGAAATTTTAAAAAAATATATTTTTATTTTTAAATTAATATTTTTTTTATATTTTCAAATTATTTTTTAATATATTGATATAAAAATAATTTTTTAAAAATAAAACAATATTATTTTAATATATTTTTAAAACATTTTAAAAAACAACTTAAACAATCTAAATTCAATCTCAAACAATCTAAATTCAATCTAGTTACTGCCAACTAGGTTAAGCTAGAGCCAACCCAACTTTTTGTGATTTACCCATGCCACTTGAACCAATCAAGCCTCTAGTAACAAGGCTAATTGCGAATCCAAATAGCTACCTGAATTGGTTTTGAACCAACAGTTCTTATCTTCTTCTAATGGTAGCTGAGAAGTTAAGAGGCTAAGCACTGTCTAAAACTGGCCGAGTCTCACTCCACAAGCACTGATGGCCAAGCCCTAATAAAAAAAAACACATCGGTTTCTTTCAGCAATGTTTTTCCAAGCCCGAAGATCAGTGTCATTTTGAATGAGTTGGAGACAATATATAGAAAGCAAAATGCTGCAACTCATCATTTTAAGAAAAAAAATCCACTGATAACAGAATCATCTCTCCAAGCAGGGAGGAAATCAGAGGAAAATTGCCCTAATAAACCGCAATCAACATCAAATCCAAAAGAATCCCATCATATTATAGCAATTCCTAAACACATCCATCCATATTGTCTATAAAGACGGTATTTAAGATGCACTCAACACCTGGAAAATCAAATGAACGAGTAGCTAAATTTCAAGCGTTTGAATTTTGCAAGCTCAACAAGGCTAAGAGCTAACAAGCACCACAAGGCACTATCAGAGCTCCTTCAAAGTTTTATTTGATCAAAATGAAACTATCTTGACATTTTTCAGTGAGGCAAATCAATCAAAATAGCACTTGGTCAAAAAATATATAAATATATATACACATATATTAAGGGTTGCGGCTACTGCTTCTGACAGGAAAAGGGAAAGGGAAAGTAGATCATTTGCCCCCTGTTATTCTTCCTGGAACCTTGTAAAAATTGCAATTATAATCCTATATCAGAGAATCAAAAGGAATGAAGGGGAGAAGGCGCAACTTTCAGGATTGCTTGCATCTTTCAGAGCCACCTTCGAAAGTTGGAATCTCAATAATCTGGAAGTTGCATGTGTAGAGTGTGACTTAGCAATTAAACAAATATAATATGATGGACACTTTAGAAATTTTGACCAATATACTCGATCAAATTGCTTAAAAGTCTACTGTTGGATAGAGACCTGGCATGTAAGTACGTCCACTTCCATTAGAATCAGAATATAAATGTGGCTGTAGCTCCCCTGAGTGGGATGATCTCCGGGACTTCGGGTTCTTAGGAGAAGCTGAGTAGGAATCACTGGAACCAACGCCATGCATTGTTGATGTTGGCAGTCCATGGATCTTTGGCAATCCTGTGGAATCAGATCCCAAACTATATCCTCTTTCAACAGTTTCAGCTTCCAATGGCAATTCATCTAATGTCTGAAAAGAAACAATACCAGCCAATTACATGTCAGGTAATTCTCTGCAAATCTACATTTGCAATGCAGAAGCAGCTAAAGAACCTCACGACAACAGAGCAAGTAAATATCATATCTATATCTGGTGACAAACGCCTACCAATGCTTGCTAGCTTTTGAATAGCAAATAAGTTCTCCAAGAGGAGGGGGGGAAATTAAAAAAGGGTTACTAGATGCAGAAGGTAAACAAGATGCTAAGCAAGAAAGATTTGAATCTTAAAGCTCACCCCATTTGACAAAACTCTTACTTGCACAGCAATAAGCCAGATAAATGTTTTGCATATAGATGCAGATACCACCAATTGCCATATACACGTCTAGTTTAAAGAAAATTAACTCCAAGCCTCACACATCACAGAGCTTATGGAAAATTAGACTCTAAGAGAACCATAATAGAATTCAAGGACAGTGTGAATGCAAATGGTTCTACTGATTGGAGAGTCATGAAAACCTACCCTAAATGCTTGTTGGAGAACTCGGAGTGATTCTCGTGTCTGCTTTCTCTTGATCGCTATCTCATCATGTTCCTGCAACATCTCCTCAAAAAGATTCTCCCTGTTTCAGTAAGAAACAGAAATCCAGGATTAACATATATGACTAGCATACAATAGATGAACTATAACTAAAAGGATGAAATCAGAAAAATTGACTAAAATCAATGTAAAAACTTTGTTGTCACCTGTATAGTTTTCTAATGAAGACATTGTGAAGTTCACGCTTTGTATGGTTTACCTGCATATAATGAATGAAAGTGACATCAGAAATTATCAAACCGTCTGAAATATGTCCTACAATCCTTGCCAAGATAACCCAAAATGTCATTTTGATTTGAATTTTATAAGTACAAGACTTGTACATTAGAGAACTTGCCCAAACTTCCATTCCATCATGGTAGTTTTTCTAATGATACAATGATGATGGAGATGATGATGATGATGACGACGAAGAAACCAAGGGAGTTTAGGGACATTTTGAAAATATACTCATAAAGCAGCTGCGGATAATGTCTGGATAAGATAGATGCTACTTGTGTTATGCTGCCATACCCAATAATTATTGTTTCTTTAGTACGGATTTCTTAGAGAGGAGAACAATGGTGCATGCTTACTGATACATCGGAATCTAGTAGATGGTTGGGCAAAAAATTTTGCTAACGTAATTTTTCATTCTTTTTTTTTTAGTCTAAATTATTTACAGCAAAAAATTACAGAGGAACAAGATGACCACAAAGATGGCAGCCAGCAGACTCAAAAAGAGAACAGATGAATTTATTAATAAAAAAAAATTTAAAAACCAAGGGAAAAAAACCAACAGAAAGGCCCAAAATAAGACAGCAGATCCCATAACAGCCAAGTGTAATAGCAGTTATACAATGGGGCAAGGGTGTTTGAAAGTAAAAGATACATCCAGATTAATGAAGAATTACCAGAAAGTGCATAATTGCTTTTGGTACAGAGTCCTCGATATTTTTCCGAACAATGTCATAGTATGATTTCAACAGCAATTTTGTGACTGCAATTTCAATAGACTCATTCTCTGAATGGCTTTCTGAAGGCCTCAAGACAGTTGGGGGCTTACAAAACACAAAAATATTCTTGTTAGAAAAAAATGCATTGCGCATAGGCTAGTCAGGGCTAGTATTTGAGACAACATACCTCTCTTAAATGAATCATACTTTGATCAAAGGATTCCATGCTCTGAGCAGGTTCATTGTATGACTTGCTTGTTGAATTTTCTTTAGCAGAAACTCGAGAATGGTCACCTCCACCAAAAATTGATGAGATACCCCAACTTGAAACATTTGTACTCCCTGATAAAACAATTTTAATTATCTAAAAATGGATGTGTATATCCCATTGCAATTTCTGTGGAGTAGAAAATTACCTGCAGGTGAGACCTCTGAAACAGGACGCACTCCCTGTAAGTCACAGAAAGACCAGTATCTAATTACACAAGTTCCATAACAGTACGCACTACAATAAAATTAAGGATACAACAATGAACAGAAAAACAATAAATAACATGCCTGATCTGGCATGATCCCATTTACTTGTCTGGCCAAAATGGCCCGTGTCTTCATACTCCTTTCAGAAGCTGGTGCCTTATCAGGCTCTAGGGCATCCTAATTAATAAAAAAGTAAAGAGAATAGGGACTAAAGAAATATGTGGTCTAACAAAATCAGAAATCAAATACAGATATAACAGTACTGAAGAGAATTTGCACAACACACATACTTTTTGCCTGGGCATAGCTAGAGAAACCTTGGAAGACTTGATCTGCTGCTGTGCGATCTCCACAGCCTTACTCCCACCAATAAAGCTTGGGTGGGAGGTATTTATGTAGTCCATCTGCAAAAGAAAGAAAACATTATGTAATCAATCATATAGTACTTACATGGTAAAGAAAACAAAGGACAGAAAGAAGCAAACAGATATGGAACCACTAGGCAAATGAATAACTATGTTTTGGCTATCCTGTAAGAACTTTCAATCACACAAGACAGCAGAAAGGGGCATGATTTGAATCGCAACCGGAGAGTTGCAGGTTCAAGGTCTAAACTTTACAAAGTTTGGCAGGGAAGGCAGGGGGGAAATGCTCAAAGGTAGCGCAGTCCACCACTCCCAAAACCAACAGAAAGTTTGATCAAACAAATACAACAGAAAACAAGTCAATACAATGGATTCGCACGAATTAAAAGAAAGGGGAAATATAGCAATATTAACCAGAAAACTTGAACATTAAGATTTTGAAAAACATCAGCATGTTCATACCTCCATTTCAATAATGTGTCCAATCATTGTCTCCGATGGTTCAAGACCATCTCGTAAAAAGTTTCCAATAACTTCGTCCATGCGCTTTCTTAGAACAGGAAACCGCTGGAGTTCATTCACTAGACAGCGATGACTAATCTGAAGAGAGAAATTTTATTTAAAGATCCGACTGAGTAAATTTTAATTCTGAGAGACTTCAATCACAACATCCATACCTTTATTAACTCATCATATATAAACCTGGCACACTGAAGGCTTGGATCTAACAAACGAGCTATTTGCTTCCTGACAAGAACTTCAAATGGCACCTATATAAATGAAAACCAAAATCATCATACAGCTTTGCTTAGAAATAGAAACTTCTTTAAGAAGCAAAAGTAAAAACAAAAAAAAGGGAGTCCACAAGCAAAAGAAAAGGAATCATTTTGTTTTCAGAAAGTGAAAACAATAAACCTACCTCTGGTACAAACAGTGGAGTTCTAGGCCCAGTGGCATTCTGAATGATAGTTTGAATGTCAGCATCAGTCAAGTCCTCACAGGGATCAACCTCCTGCACAACAAATCATGTCACATAAGATTCAGTAAATGAGAGACAGATTACAGTCTGTTTGCCAAAAATAATAGTCATATTATTCACAGGATGGTAGCTAAGACAAATTCTATTGAACAAATGGATCTTAGTAATACTAAGCATACCTCAAACATTTTACTTGTCAGTGTCCAGTGTTAATTTTTTTTTTCTTTAAAAAAAAAAAACAAACTTAATTTTGCGAAACACTCAAACAGATAACTGCTGCTAGACCTAGAAACCATTTGTTTTTACGTTTCAAAAGCGTTTTTGAAAAAACTTGAAAAAATTTTATTTTTTTCTTTGTTTCGAATTAATTTTATTTTTTGGAGTATTTAGATCGTTTTAATATACTGATATCAAAAATGAATTTTAAAAAATAAAAAAAATATTATTTTGATGCATTTCCAAGCGAAAAACACTTTGAAAAAAAAACCACTACAACAATACCAAACAGGCATAGCCATTTAACCTCCCCTTGTTTAAAGTAAATGTAGGAAAAGCTTATTTAATTAGCAAGTGCAACTATGATGCAAGGGTCCACAAATATTAGTCACTTAAAAGCATCAAATTAGAGGGATGGTATGACCATACCTTAAATGAATCATTTAATTGGTTTATTTTCTCACCCCTTCCCCTCATTAAATCTGTTTTTGCTACCATGTGGCTTTCAACATGACATGTAGCTCATTGCGATTTTTACTGTTAAGTGTTTTTTTTTTAACTAAGCTAACTTTAAAAGCATCACTACTATGTGGTGCCTTGCTCCTCTGAGAGTTACCAGCTTGCTTGTATTGATTATTTGATGAAAGTTGTAAATTTTAGGGAAAAAACAATATTATTTTGAAACTCCACTAGGAAATTAGATAAAAGACATTGTCAATATGTACAAAAGAGCTGTAAACATGAAAGTAACTAAATTTGTATTAGTTAAATGAATTCATGAAATGTAATGGGTAAAGGAACAAAGCAAATATCATGGAAAATAAGTGTAAAATGTTGCATGACAGGTAGCAGAGCGCATACAGGTATAGCCATGACAACTCTTGTACAAATTTCCCTAATTGAATTCACAAGCACATAAAACCATGTCTAAATCTCCATGGTTTCATGACATCCTAGAAACCACAAATTAATATTTCCATTTACTTGCTGAGAAAAGAATAAAGAAAAGTTAATGTCAGTTTTACAAACCAAAGAGGCATTGGTCTAGAGGTTAAGGATTCAAAAGTAAGGCTCTTGAACTTGGAGTGCACACGTCCAAATCCCCGCACCTCAAAATGAAAGGGCTAGTTTTACTAGATTTAGGGCCTATTTGTTTTTGCATTTCAAAAGTGTTTTTGAAAAAAATTTCAAATTTTTTATTTTTTTTCTTTGCTTCAAATTAATATTTTTTTGGTGCTTTTTGATCATTTTGATGTGCTGATGTCAAAAATAATTTTAAAAAAATATATTATTTTGATGCATTTCTAAGTGAAAAGCAACCGCTACCACACTCTCAAACACCTACACTAGGTCTTCAGGCTTTCACTCAATTCAAACTAACCAGAAGTTGCATTTCGCTCTCAAGAAGTAGAAAATATCAAGGATGCACATGAAGACGATAGATAGAAATTTACATCAATCCAATTAAATGAACATTTTTCACAAGGCAGAGCATGTAAATATCAATATACATACCTCCAAACTCTTCACAAATATTGATTGAAAAATATAATGAATTCGTGCTCCTCCAGAGAGCTCGGATCTTGACATTTCTTCATTTCTTCCCTCAACCATAGAAGAAAATGCTGTTTCCAACAAGAAACCATTAAACATTAATGATCAAGCTTGAAATGATAAAATATCTATTGAAGAAATACATTATTCTGAATGCAAGCCCAAGGAATAACAAGAGGTACCTTCAGAATATTTTGAAAGAATGTTCAGAATAAGAGTTCCTTGACCAGCCTATTTATTTACAAAAAGTCGGGTAACGAGTTGATTAAAACAATCATATAAAACAAAATAAGCAAGAAGAGTGGACAGCTAGAACATTCTGAAAACAGAAAGGATAATCACAAAATAAGAATTCAAGAGTAATCAAATTATGAAAAATGAGTATGAACAGCCAAAGAAAAAAGTAGGATAATTATCAAGGAAAAGCATCAGCTCAGACAGGTAATTTAGTCAGAAACCAGATCACAACAGGAGGACAAATGCAGATAAAAAGGCTAACATTGTGCTTGGAACAAGCCCATGGCTGTGACCAGAAATCAAACAATTACTTGAAAACATTCTCAACCAAGTAACAGGAACACTCTGAGAAAAAAAATTGAAAATAAAGCAAATAAATACATACCTTTGATTCTGTGATTTCTCCATAGCTTGCATGTTCTTTTGCAACAGAAACCAATGCAGAGCTTATTCGTGATTTCAGCCCTGGAAGTATTGCTTTTATATGTTGCACTAGAATCTGGGGGAAAAGTAACAAAATAAGGTTCATTCAGAGAAAAAATACTCCTATGAGAGTCGTAGCAATAGATCCAGAGTGCAAGGAATCTACTTTGAAATAATTAATCATATCCTTGAAGGTATTCTGAGAGTGAATGCTTCAAAAATTCTACCTGGTTCAGCTTCTTTGCCAGTTGAGGAACACCACAACGATCAGCTAGACCATTATATACCTATAGAACAGCATGGAAGTAAATAGAGCAATCAATTCCTCTACTTGTTTTTGCACCAAATTAGGGGCAACAATAAAGAGATAGGGCTATCATACCGGGCGACTACGGAAGAACTTCTCCTCTGCAGCAAGTGCATCCTTGATACTCCGATTAAGCATGATATCCTGCATCAGGATAGCCATTCAATAGATCAGCCAACCATTGGCTAGAATGCCATCGTTTATACTTGTACAGAAAGTTATGTCATGTTCAATATATGATGGTTCTAATATGCACAACCAGGCAAATTTCAAATTAGTAAAAAAAAGCATGTCAGATAGGATGATACATCTTCAAAATGCATCCTGTGCCAAAATAATATTGAATCAAACAATTAAGAACAATAAGAGATTTGAAAATCACGAATACTGAAAAAAAGGCTACCATACAGAGAAGTCTTATTCTTTATGATTACCAGTGCTGAATATTACTGTCTACACCCAATCAGAAAAAAACATCTAAATAAAACCACCACCAACACAATTCCTTAAGGGAATAACTGATGCAATGAGCAAAGCAAGGAAAACATTTTAAAAAACAGAAACAACAGCTGCTAAAACAATTTACCAACCAGTTCATGAAGTATCAGCAAGACAGTAATCTAAACACAAGAAAAGGTAAAAAAGGAAATGATGAGTTTGTAAGACCCCGACTAAACATAAAACAGAAGAACGGACCATTAAACAACCAGCATTCTTCCTATGTAGTAACACGATTACCTCTTGACTACGATTCACAACACCAACATAACCAAGTCGAAGGGGAATCACTTTTCCAAGCAAAAGATTACGAGCATCAGTACCTCTGTCCATAATATCCAACTGAGTCAAAGAAAAAATGTGTCAACCCCTCTACGGAGCAAGCAAGTTCTTCTAGATGTTAAATCAAACAAAAACAATATGTTAAGTAGCAACCTCACCTTTGTAATTACTCCAATGGTTCTATAACCTGTCAACAAATATTAGCATGAGTCCAAAGAAATACACATGACAAAGTCGCTTAGACAGCATTCCAAAAGCAAACATACCATCAGGATCTGCATTTCCTGCAATCTGAAGAGCATCTGAGTTCGCTAAATCTGAATTTGCTGCTGTAACAGCTAGAATCAGACAGCTTGGTTTTTTAATGTATGACATGATCATAGTTCTAATTCTTGCTTCGATATCAGAGGGTTGATCACCCACAGGAACCTTTGTTATACCAGGTAGATCTACAAGTGTGATATCAAGAACATTAGGTGAAAAAATCTTCAAACGAATTTGCTTGTCAGAGACACCTTTGTTGCCTCCTGCTTCCTTAGCAGTCTCGGCCTACAACCAAATCAAAATAATTGAATAATAAGCTGACTGATAACTGAAATCATCATTCAATGAACCAAACCCAGATGCACGGTAAACTATTTCAAGGTTCAGAAAAGCTATTTGAGCCATGCATGTAACAAAGACTCCAAGAAAAATGTTACCATAAGTCCAGCCAAACAAGTTTCATTCTGATAAACAGGTCAAATTTTGCCAAAGGGTGGTTTTGCCCTACTTGTAAGGGAATAATAATTAAAAAAAAAAAAGTCACATGCTCAATCCCTATGTGCACCTCTACGGTGGCTCAGGAAACATAAACAACACAAAATAACTCCAATATCACTTCAAAAGAAAAAAATATATAAATTTAACAAAGTCACCAAACAAAAGAAATCATTTCCAGAAAAACAAGCAATAGTTTTTTCCTACTCGCCCTCCCCACCTTCCAAAAATTCAAAAAAATATCCCAGTAACAATTTCTTCAATCGCTTAACCATTCAACTACCTAACTCAACCAAATACATCATTAGCTACATTAAATAAAATCAGTCACGCAAAATCACACCTCCCAAACACTAAAGAACCAAAACAAATCACAATATAACAGTTAACAAATTCAAATTTCCTCCCCGTCCATACACTCCCAAAGCACCAACTAAAAATTACTCAATTTTTTCCTCTACACTTTTCCTTCAACTATTAACAACTGAATTGCTAAAACAAACTCTAAATTTAACTACACGTTGGACTTCTCCCATTTTTTACACCTCTGTTCAACTATTACTAAACAAAAAACCTGCAAGAGTGCATGCACACATGCAGGAAACCAAACTCAAATTTAGTATTTTAAAACATTTGCAATACCCTAATCAGACACATATAATCATTCATCCAACAAATCCACAACTTAATTTCTCTATATTTTTGTTCAACTATTACAAAAATAGCAATACAACCATAAGCGCTCCATACTATATAAGCCTACTCGTCCAACAAAATCGTCCCTTAGTTTCTCCAATCTCTCTCCAACTATCACTAATTCCAAACACACATGCACACAAAAACATCTCGAAAATCAAACTATTAAACACTACTAATAGTCACAATCAAGCACAAAATTGATATTCAACTCTGAAACAGTTATAATAGCCTAACCGAACAAACAAACTCGTCAAATGAACAAATCAGACGCCTTTATTTCTCTACAATTTCTCTTCGTTAATCACTAATTACAAAAACAACACAAAATAAACCTCGAATAATTAAGTTCATAAAACATGCAAAAATGAACCACAAATTCTCACTAATCCACCAAATCCGCACCTGAATTTCGCTCCGGATCTCGGAAAAATCATAAAACCGTTTCCCAGGCAAATGCAAGAACTCTCCCCACTCCTCTTCACCACTACAATCACCTTTCCTTTTAGTCTGCAATAACTGCAAAACCAGCGGCCGCCGCGTACAGATTTCGTTTCCGCGTGGCAAGAAATCTCTCCCAACAAGTGCTTCCAAAACACTCGATTTTCCACTACTTTGACTCCCTACAACTGCCACCTGCGGCAGCTCAATCGTCGATTGACTACCTAACTGAGCAAATATATCCTGTAACTTGTTCACTATCGGTATCACCGAAGATCCTAGCGGCGCCGCCGATGATGACTGCGGCGGTTGCGATTGTGAAGGTACCGACTGCGATCCTGGTTCCTCCGCCATTGATTCTGGATCCGGAGAGACAGAGACTGTGACTGAAACCTTACAAACCCTAGGGTTTCGGAGATTTGTAGAGAGAGAGAGTGTTATTATTTAGAGAGAGAGAGAGAGAGATAGAGAGAACGGAGGTGAAGGTGGTGGTGGTGGTTTTGCGTGTGTGATTGGATTTTGGGAGGTGGAGTATGGTGTAGTTTTTGAGTTTTTTTGGTGTGGTCGAGGCTAGAATGAACGGAGGTGTCAAAGGGAGTTAACCTGCGCACCTATAAGAATTACAAGAGAGTTTAAAAATTTTAATAGGGCAGAGGAATTTATTTGTTAGAGTTTGAGTTGGAGAATGTTTGAAAAAAGGCTCTTTTTTTTTTGGGGTTTTGACTTGTGGAGCAAGATGAGTGATTAAAGGGCTACTGATTTTGATTTTGTAATTGAGAAGTTTAATCCTCCACAAAAAGTAAAACCTAGTGCTTAAGTTTTGTTTAGATGCTTAGTTTAAAATTATTTTTGTAAATTAAAAATGAAAATTCTAACTAAAAATAATTAAATTATGAACCATTAAAAAGTAAAATATTATTAGTAGCACTACAATAAAAAAAAAATCAACTAGAAATTGACTAGGACTTACCGTTTCAAGATCTGGACTAGTTTGAATTGAAGAGAAACTAGGAAAAAAATTAATCTTTCTAATCTAATTAAAAATTTAAATTAACCTATTTCTTGATCTACCTAAATAAAACTATTTCTCGATCTACCTAAATAAAACTTGGCCAATTGTTTTATTTTACTTCCGACAATGGGCTCTTCTCTCTCCCTCCAAAGCATTCCAAGGCCTAGAATAGTGTCCTTTTCCACAGTACATAGACGAATCGCAAACAACTTTGCATCTTTCTTTGTTTATAGCCATAATATTTTCAAGCCAATTTTAGCAAACTAAAATTAAATCTATTTTTCAATCTAATTAGATATAAGTTATACATATCAAAGTTAAGGGATTTATTGATAGAGAATAATATAAATTATATCTTTTAAAATATTATCTAATAGTTTAAATTTTTAGATTGAAATGGTTCTTTCACATGATATCGAAATCTTAATGACCAAGTGATCACGAGTTTGAATTTCACCACTCTCATTTATTTGATAAAAATTAAGTATAAAATAATATGGTCTGTATAAGTTTCAAGCTCAAAAAAGTTTTACTTAAAGGGGTGTATTAAAAAATAATATATATATTATATCTTGAACTTTACTTAATGATTTAAGTTTTTAGATTAAAATGGTTTAATATTTACGAGAATTTTAGTTTTACTATCTAATTTGATAATTGAATTGCAAGAGTTCCCATTTCATATCCGTATCTTACATGTGCTTGATGGAGCGATGAGGCTGCGCCAGCGAGCATACTCCTTCAGGGCTACAATTGAACTGTTCTCAGACAGAATTTGTGCGGACAAGATTTCTGAGTATAAAGTTTTAGATTGGAGCCTTTGGTCCCCAATTATGTTGGTTTTCGTTTGCAACAACGAAAGGTTGCTTGGCTATGATGCAAGAATAGGAGCCAATAAGTTCTGTGAAGAGTGAAAACCTCCAAGCTTTATAGCAAGTACCATAGTTATTGGGTTCAGTTCCGGGTCTCAGCAAGAAAAAGGTATAGATCATTTTTATCATTGGTTCAACTCATAAGTTGTCGGTCATCTAGGGTTAGTTTTATTTATTAAAATAATATTATTTTTTTTTAATAATAATTAGTATTGACTTAATTTATCATGAATCTATTCACTGAATTAATCAAGTTTGAAAGAGGCAATGCAGTTCAACTTAAATTAAAATTAAATTCAAGTAAACAAATCACGAGCAAATCAAGTTTAATAACTATAATATACAATGCATGAATAATATGTATCTCCATACTACATTATAAAAATTATAAATAAAATTTTCAAGTTTCATAAAATTCTTTAGCAACTTCATTATAGTCGAACATACAATTGTTTGGAGTTTTTTTTATGAAGATAGATTCTTATATTAACACAACGTTTGTTTATCTTAGTTAAATGAGTGTTTTTTAACTAGAAGTATAGCTTATATTTTTTAAAATATATATATATATATATATATATAATTATTTAAGTAAGTAAAAAAAATATTAAATTAGTATGTTTATATTTTATGTGATTGAACATGATAAAATCATATTTTAAATCTATTTAAATATTTTAATAATAAACAATTAATTTTAATCGAGATTTCATAAACCATTTATTGTTAGTATTTTTATTTTCAAATCAAATACAAAATAATTCAAAAAACAAATTAGTAAAGTTTAAATAAAGATTTATAATAGTATCCAAGAACAATATCAAAGTTAAAAGTAAATGAATTTGATGAAAACAAATTTGAAGTGTTAAAAAATAAAGATAAAAAAGATAAAAAAGAAAAGAAAAGGCGACAAAGGGCCAATCCCATAGGAGGCCAAATTTTAAAGGTAAAATTGATTAAAAAAAAGATTATTATTATTATTTACTACTAGAATTGAGACTTACTATATAGTTTGGGGGCATTTTTAAAGTATGCCCTTGTTAAATATGGAAAACAAAATATAACACTTAGACGGCAATCTTGTATTGTCGCTTAGGAAACAATTTAATTATCTTTATAATATAATTATCGATTTTTTTTTATTGGGTCACACAAATAAAGTATTGCTTCATTATCACTATGGAAAGAGTTTTAATTTAATTTCTTTTCTTTTAGGATATAAAAATATAATAGATTACTGGAAAGAAATTATCAATTGAAATATTTTTAAAAAAACCAAATAAATTATTAACGGAAATACACTTTTCTAAGGTGTGTCATTTTTATATATTTTTTATTTTATTTTAAAAATGTACATTTTTGTTGAATATAACCCCAATTGCTGCACAATACATAATAATTACATTAATGGAGCCTTAATATCAATAAATGACTTGCGGTTTGAAGGTGGAAGGAGCATTTGTTTATTGTTGTTGTTTAAGACCACTAATTTCCTTAGAAGGAAGATTGAAGATATGTGAGTGGTGATAACTTTATCGGCAGTTGCATAGAATTACATAGAATTACACAAAATACTAAGGAGTGGTGATAAAATCTATATCAATAAGATAAACAAATATACTATTATATATATATATATTATAAATATGTTAAAATTATGTTCATAATTTATTTTAAAACTTTAATAATAAAATAATTAATTTCAATTGATTTTTCATGAATAATTTATTATTATTATCGTATCATATTTATAATAATTGAAAAAATTATTAAAATTTAAATAAAAATTTGTTATAGTATTTAAGAAATATATAAAAATTAAAGAGTAAATGAATATTGTAAAAAAGAAATTATGAGTGTAAAAAAAGAAATACGAAGAAAAGAAGGGGAAAAAGTGAAAAAAAAAAAAAAGAAAAGGAAGAAAAGGCCAGCAAAGTGTTACGCCTAACGCTTGGCCCCCTTTAATAGGCCAGCGGCGAGCACGACTGGCCTTGCAGTTTCTTTTTGCTCGTCTCTTATTATTTTTTTTTTAAAAAAAAAGTGATTGACATAAGAAAATAAATAATTGTGCTCAACCCGTGATCTCTAGTCTCCACGTGCCCAACCAACAAAGCTAAAGCATGTATTTGCTATCATATAATTAAAAAAATATATATTCACTGAATAGTATTATTTTGGTAATAGTTTTTCTAAAACTCAACTAATAAAGAATTTAGATGGAAACGTGAAAGCTAGTTCAATAACACTTTAATTTCGTGTTTATTTTTTTGTTTTAAAAATACTTTTAAAAAATTTTATTTTTTTATATTTTTTTTATTTTAAATTAATATTTTCATATTATTTTAATGTACTAATATTAAAAATAATTTTATTAAAAAATATATTTTAATATATTTTTAAATAAAAAATATTTTAATAAATAACCATAACTATACTTTTAAATACTTAAATCATTCATGTTAAAAAAAAAAAAAACATTCTCATAGAATGCGGCTGTGCTATAGGACACATTGGGAACTAGCTATCAGCATACATCAACAATTTTCTATCTGATTAAAATCAAGTCACTAACATGACATTTTAACCGTGTGAGATTATCTCCTCGTGGCCAAATTTCAAGAAATTAACATAATTAATTTTAAAAGTAAAATTTAATTGATTATGTTTTAAATTTATTTTTTAGCAATTATCAGTTTGAGTTTTATAAATTTTAAAACCATTATAGATTTATATGATTATTAACTTTAAAATTTATAAAATTAATTAAGATATATGCAAGCTGGTCCAAACACTCATAATAATAATAATAATAATAATAATAATAATAATAAATTAGAATAATTATATGCACATGTAATTTCAAATAATGCAATCCCCTATCGTGGGAGCAACCTTTCTAATCAAATCCCTTAGTTACTCCTTCAAATAGCTCAACTGATGTGCATTTCATGCTGCGCACTCCAGGAGTGTTCGCAACGTCGCTGCCGTGATTCACGCTTCGGGGGATCGATATTGTAATTAAGCCTTACAAAATCCTTTCAATATCTTCGCCGGGAAACGAGGTGGCGCTAACGTCTAACGTCGGTCTTCGCCATTCCCTCCTGCTTTTGCTTGTTCTGTGCAGGTACCACCTGAAGGTTCGAAAAAAGCAGGGCCCGAGTGGAGCTGAACGCGCTCTATCTCCGCCAGCCCAGGAGGACTAGTCCTTCCATTGTGCGATGAAGATATTTTTCTCTTCACGCACGACCAGAAAATCGATTATTATCGACGGAATATTCCATAAATGTTTAAGCTGTATTTTTATTGGTATACAAATCATTGATGGATTCCCGATGGAACCAATTCAGTTGGTGAAGCTATTTATCAACGAAAACACTGACAAAATATTCATACTAAAAAATATATTTGCCAATCATTTTTCTGTCGGACAAATTATTTAAGTATAAGCCAGATAGATGATTAAGCACCTACGTACATGTTTTTCTTGCCAGCAAATTATATATAAAAAAAAAACTAAAAGAGGTGGGAAATTTAATGTACATTTCATCGTGAAATATTATTTATTTAAATAATATATTTTGTACTTTTTTAATTTATATTTATTTTTTTCAATTTTAAGACCATCATTTATTATTATATTTACTGGAGAATAAACTTTATAATTTTTTTTTATTTTTTATGAGGTTATTCTAGTTTCATGATTCAAATTACATGTTTAACCAATTAATTCGGTTGATTCGAGTGTTTTTTCAATTTCATTATTCAATACACTAGGTTGATTGAGAATTAGAGTTCATGATTTGTTTCAATTTGTTTTCTATGAGGTTATCATCATCTCATGACATAGATCATGAGTTTGACAAGTTGATTCTGGTTAACTCGAGTTGTTTTCATCTTCTTTTTTAATTGATTTTTCAATTTCAATTACATCTTTCAATATTAGATTTATTGAGAATTGATCTTCATAATTTGTTTCAATTTGCTTTCTATTGGGTTATCTCGGTCTCATGATTCAGGTCTCAGGTTTGACAGGTTAACCCAAGTTGACTTAGGTTATTTTTATGGTTTTTTTTTTAATTGATTTTTTTTAATTTTATCTTCAACAATAGGTTTATTATAAATTGAGTTTCATAATTTGTTTTGATTTGTTTTTTTATCACGTTATCATGGTCTCATGATTCAGCATGGATTGACAAGTTAACCTGAATCGATTTAATATATTGTTGTCCTAATATTTATAAAAAAAATATTATCTTGAATGTTTATTTTAAGTCAAACTATGTTTTTATCTATTGTCAGGGTTGCTTTTAGATCCATTAAATCAACCGGGTCACATCAAATCAATTTTTTTCTACTATAAAAATATTAATAACATCTAAATATTTTTTATATAAAAAAAATAATCTAATCTGCGACGCAGCATGTACCTATAATCTAGCTACTATTAGGGGTGAGCAAAAAAATCAAAAAACTGAGAAAACCAGAAAAAAAATAACTGAAATAACCGAACCGTGAAAAAAACCGATTAAAATTTTGAAAAAACTGACCGGTTCGGTTCAGTTTCATAAGCCTAAAATAAAAAAACCGAACTGAACCGAAAAAAACCGAGCCAAACTGAAAAAACCGAGCCAAACCGGTTTGAACCGGTTTTTGTCCTTAAAAAACCGAACCGAACCAAAACCAGTAGGTTTGAACCGGTTTCGGGTTTTTTTTTTAAAAAATTTGATTTAATTATTTTTTTTGATAAAAATCAAATCAAACCGAAAATAAACACTCCTAGCTACTACCGACACAACTTATAAGAAATCCCATTTGAAGGGGCCTTGTCATGTTTCAAGCTTTTCGGTCACCCTGCGATGAGAGCCTTGTAGTGTTCTAAAGTTCTTTTCATTTCTTCAATTTCTTTCAGAACCTTAACCTTGTTTGAGATGTAACTGCATCCGAATCTTTCAACAGAGACAATATTATATATAAGTTGATTTCTTTCCGCAGCTCACCATATGCGGTCTCTAGCTGCTAAATAATAATAATAATAATAAACACAATATTATATATAATATTAATGACAAGATTTATTAATAATATAATTATCAACTTAAAATTTAACTTTGATAATTAAAAATAAATTCACAATCTAATTAACAATTAATTATTATTTTTATAAAAAATTAATATCTTGTCAAAATATAAACTAAATAAATTAAATTAAAAATATATAATCAATACCCAACTAATTATCTATCATTTATTCAATCTATACTTATTAAATTTAAATTGACACCATTTAATTGTTATGAATTCCACAAAAGTTTTTTTTTAATTTTTTACTTAATAATAAAACTAACAAAACATGATTAATACCCATTAAATAACTCATAATTTCTTTCGATTTACCATATCTAAGTTACAAAATCAAACTTAATTAATTAAATTTCAAAGAAATTTAATTTTTTTTTCAAATCTCAAATAAACCTTAACATACAAATTATATTGTAATACAACAAAATTCCATATGAAAAGGTTGAAAAACACTTAAATATATAAGTAAACTATAAATACTACACAAAAATATCAATAAATTAACCTAAAATATAAATGAATAGATTTATTTACTTGGTGTAGTAAATATTTTAAATTTTTTTGAATAAAGACAGTTATGATAACACTGTTAAGTATTGAGGCGATTGAATTGAAGATATATATATATAGCCCTAGATTTGTGCCAATATAGAAGGGGGAAGGGTGAATTTTTTGCATTTAAAGAGAAAGAGGAAGAAGAAGAAAAGGGGAGAAGTGGTTGTTAATTGTTAGTTATAATATTTTTAAATTTATTGATGGAATTTTCAACAAAAACCGGTGAAAAAAAGTTTTTCTTGATTATTTTATCAATAAATAATAACATGTCGTTATTAATAAAATCACCAAAAAATATTTTTAATTATTTTTATTCCATTGACAAATTCATCAATGAAAGAACATGTTCTGTCATTATTGTTAACAAACATTACAAATAGAATATTTTTTTTGCCAATAATTCCCTTACTATTTAATAATTTAATTTCTAGCAGTGATAAAGTTGAGCATTTAGGGGGTGGGGACCCATAAGCACGAAATGTCACATTTGAGACGTGGAAGGAAGAAAGGATGGATGCATGGATGCTTCCATAATCGTTTGTCATCATGCATGTTCCTTCTTTTTTTTTTCCCTGGCTCGAAATTTGGCAGGCGTCAGTGTAAAGGAGCAAAAGACATTGAGAAAATACACATCCATAAAAAAAAAAAAGGAAAAAAACAATGGAAAATATACGACCATGAAAACCCTTGATTATGTAACAATATGATTTACAGACACTCGACCACCGTAAACCTTGCTAATTGCTATCAAAAGTTTTAGTCCACGTATTGATGATAACATTCGGAACACTTGGCCATCACCACAATCTTCAAACCAAAGGCAACGCTACCTTTTCTTTTCAGAACCTGTAATATCTTTTGAAAATTTTTTCTGGTGCTGAATGCATCAGAGAGAGAGAGAGAGAGAGAGAGAGATTCCAGAAGCATCAGTGAACAGGGAAAAATCTGAAACAAAGACCTCTGAAATTGTCACCTTGCATGCCTCTCATGGAAAATATAGCTTCAACTGAACATTCCAGGTCTAATGTTGATTTCCAACGATTTTGACAACAGAGTAACACTTCACCATTTACTACAATCTATGGTGAGCATGATGCCATGTAATAAACAGAAAAAAAATCTAACCAGTCTTTGTATCCGATTAGAGCTAGACCTGGAAATTGTAGGTTCTATAAATGAGTTTACGTTTCTTGTATTGGCAATTTGAAACTTTGAGAAGCAAAAGAGAAAAAAATCCTGCTGCAGTTTCCATTACTAGAGGCATGGCAACTGAATTATTGTGCTTGCACCGTCCAATCTCACTGACACACAAATTGTTCAGAAATCCCTTACCTAAAGTCATCCAGGCCACTCCCTTAACTTTGAAACTCAGATGTTCTGTAAGCACAGAAAACGTCAGCTTCACAGAAACAGAAACAGAAACAGAAACCAGACGCTCTGCCAATTACGAACCAAATAGCTGGGATTATGATTATTTGCTGTCTTCGGACACTGACGAATCGGTACGTACGTAAAATCTTCAGGAAAACTCCCCCTTCTCTTTTTCTTGTATTTTTTTTCATTGACAAGTTCTTTGGATCAGCCTGATCCTCCATTTCTTTCATTTAGTGTAATAGGATTTGAAATATGGAGTTATAACCCTAGTTTTCAGACCCTGCCTGGACTCTTACACGGAAAAAAACTCGGATTATTAGGTTACTTAGTTAATCGATCCACGAGTTATCAGGTCAGTATGGTTAGTCATTCTCATCAAAACAATGTTATTCCATTCTTTTTTCTTGAAAAAAACAACTCGTGTACTAGGTTTGAATTAGATCACCACTTAACCTGTCAGGTCATTTTTTTTAGTTTAAATTAAAATCTAATCTAAGCTAGGCTCTAGGCTGTGAGTTCACTGGATCGGCCATAGACCTAGTCAAGTTTATTAACAAGATTACTTTTATTTTATTTTGGCTTAGTAGTTTGCTTAGCTAATTATAAATTCAGTCTAGAAAACTGGTCTTTCAGTACATATATCTTGTGACTGTTTGCATTTTTTTGTTTTAATTTCATTCTTGTTAAAACTTAAAGGTGACCTTACTAAGATAAACCAACACACTCCTTTAATTTTTAACTATAGTAAGATGATACTATAAAAAAGTACTTTCTACTTAGCGATCTCGTTTGAATTTGTCAATCCAAGATTCCTGGATTTCTTAATATATCTCCAGATCTTCAAAGTGGATCCGACTCTTCGTTAGGTTGTGGCTAAGTGAGTCCCGCTTACAGCTACTGCTCCATGTGGACCGTGCGTGGCCTGCATATGATGGCGCTGGTTCCATCGCCTATTTTTGTGAAAATCAGCTTGGCTGGTCAATTCAGATTAACCTGGCATATGTCAAAATTAAAATGAAAAGGGTTCTGAAGAAGAGAAAAGGAAGAAGCTATGTAGTCATCAATCAATCTCCAATTTCTAACTTTGCATATTGTCATCTTGTAGATTGAAGTATACAAAGACAAGGCCAAAAAGCTGGAGGCTGAGGTGAGAAGAGAGATTAACAATGAAAAGGCAGAGTTTTTGACTCTGCTTGAACTGATAGATAACGTCCAAAGGTTAGGATTGGGTTACCGGTTCGAGAGTGACATAAGGAGAGCCCTTGATAGATTTGTTTCTTCAGGAGGATTTGATGCTGTTACAAAAACTAGCCTTCATGCTACTGCTCTTAGCTTCAGGCTTCTCAGACAGCATGGCTTTGAGGTCTCTCAAGGTATTTAGTTACTTACCTCAATAATTTAACATATCCTTATCTATGAAGTATATTCACGCAGTATGCCCTTGCCATCAACAGAAGCGTTCGGCGGATTCAAGGATCAAAATGGCAAGTTCTTGGAAAACCTTAAGGAGGACATCAAGGCAATACTAAGCCTATATGAAGCTTCATTTCTTGCCTTAGAAGGAGAAAATATCTTGGATGAGGCCAAGGTGTTTGCAATATCACATCTAAAAGAGCTCAGCGAAGAAAAGATTGGAAAAGACCTGGCCGAGCAGGTGAATCATGCATTGGAGCTTCCATTGCATCGCAGGACGCAAAGACTAGAAGCTGTTTGGAGTATTGAAGCATACCGTAAAAAGGAAGATGCAAATCAAGTACTGCTAGAACTTGCTATATTGGACTACAACATGATTCAATCAGTATACCAAAGAGATCTTCGCGAGACATCAAGGTCAGTCCAAGAACAAAATTTCATGTACTTACCAAGGTCTAGAAAGCAGGTCAATTAGATTTCTGTCCATGGAAAATAACTTTGCTCCTGCTGTGGCACTCAGGTGGTGGAGGCGTGTGGGTCTTGCAACAAAGTTGCATTTTGCTAGAGACAGGTTAATTGAAAGCTTTTACTGGGCAGTTGGAGTTGCGTTCGAACCTCAATACAGTGATTGCCGTAATTCAGTAGCAAAAATGTTTTCATTTGTAACAATCATTGATGATATCTATGATGTTTATGGTACTCTGGATGAGTTGGAGCTATTTACAGATGCTGTTGAGAGGTTTGTACCAAGAAGGAATTAACCCCTCACCGTTGCGGTTCATCATGTTGTTATGATGCTAATTATTTTATTTCCCCCACTATTCCTGGTTGTTTCAGATGGGATGTTAATGCCATCAATGATCTTCCGGATTATATGAAGCTCTGCTTCCTAGCTCTCTATAACACTATCAATGAGATAGCTTATGATAATCTGAAGGAAAAGGGGGAAAACATTCTTCCATACCTAACAAAAGCGGTACAGTATAAATTTCATCATTATTTGCAGAAAACATAGCAGGCTTGCAATTTTCTATTGCTAACCGATTTCTGTTGTAATGTCTTCGTTCCTACAGTGGGCAGATTTATGCAATGCATTCCTACAAGAAGCAAAATGGTTGTACAATAAGTCCACACCAACATTTGATGACTATTTCGGAAATGCATGGAAATCATCCTCAGGGCCTCTTCAACTAGTTTTTGCCTACTTTGCCGTAGTTCAAAACATCAAGAAAGAGGAAATTGAAAACTTACAAAAGTATCATGATATCATCAGTAGGCCTTCCCACATCTTTCGTCTTTGCAACGACTTGGCTTCAGCATCGGTAAGTTCTTCATATGCCTAAATGTACAGGCCTGTAGCTATCCGTTCCCGCATATTAACATTCCCCTTTGCTTATCCAGGCTGAGATAGCGAGAGGTGAAACTGCGAATTCTGTATCATGCTACATGCGTACAAAAGGCATTTCTGAGGAACTTGCTACTGAATCCGTAATGAATTTGATCGACGAAACCTGGAAAAAGATGAACAAAGAAAAGCTTGGTGGCTCTTTGTTTGCAAAACCCTTTGTCGAAACAGCTATTAACCTTGCACGACAATCCCATTGCACTTATCATAACGGAGATGCGCATACTTCACCAGATGAGCTAACTAGGAAACGTGTCCTGTCAGTAATCACAGAGCCTATTCTACCCTTTGAGAGATAAGTAACAGGTTTTCCATGTTGCAGTCTGCAAGTACAAATAACATATGCTGCATAGAAAATTAAGCCATGTAAATAGGCTATTACTCCATGTCCGGCGGAGTTTTTGCAGCAGCGAGTACCCTCCTGTATTGTGGATGGAGAGTATTGTATATTTTGATTCAGATTGCAAGGAAGAATATATTGAAAAACGATGTAGGAGGCAGATTATTATATATCCGTTTTCTTATTTGAGTGCATTTCAGCTGCTCAGCTCTGTTTGCTTCTGTAAGAAAGTGGACTAGGCATTCCTGACGAAGAAATAAACAGGCTGTTGTCCTGATTCTTCATGTTCCAGTCAATTAGTTAACTACCACCAAATTGCTATTGCTCCATAACATCCTAATTTTCATGTTATTGCTGTCTGCTGATAGAGTCTCCTCTCTTGTAACATGTTACTACCATTATATCAAATTCTGCGGATTTTTGAAGTGCTTTGCTTACATTTCTGTATATTGGCAGATCAAAAATTTCTTACCTGCTAGTTTTTACCCACAAAAATGGACGAAGCCAAGAGCAGGATCTTGCCAGGTATTTCTCTAAGGTGCTTTCTTCAGGAATTTTTTCACGTAATCATCTTCGGTACTTTAAAGCTAGAATATCGCGCTCAAATTACCACACATTGAACCCTATCATATTTAATTAAATCACTCAATCTGTATGCTGATATAAAGATATTACTGCGAGAATTATTGATATTACCTAAGAACATCTAAAAGATCTGGGTTTTTGTGATGGAGCTTCACTGTCAATCTTTAAGATGATATGAACAGTGAACAGTGAAGCCCACTGTCAAGCCATCACAAAACCCCATCTTTTAGATGATTTGATATGAACAATGAAGCTCTTTTTTCTTTTATTTTTTTTTCAATTCAATCACTCTCTAATCGGATGAAATTGACCTTGAAATTATGGTACACCTATAAAATTAGAAGACAAAATATTGAAATGTAAGAGATAATACATGTCTAATCCTAAATTTTACAATTTTTAATTTTGATTTTAAAATTTATTTTTATTCTTTAAATATGAAAAAAACTCACTGTAAAATAGCTATAAAGAAAAAAAAATATTTAGATGTTAGCAATTCCAACAAATAAAATAATCAAGTTTGGTATTAAAATATTTTATTCAACAAGAAATATTTGATAATGGTGATTTTTGATTCTTATCTTGCTACAAAAAATATAGTGGTGCTTAGAAAGATTTGTTGTCTTGATTTAATTTTTAATTAATTTTATATTACTTTAAAATATATATGAATTTATTATGGTTTAATAAATATTTTTTAAATATTTTTAAGTGAAAAATTAGTTGGAAATGCACTTCTTGAAAAAAAAAAAAAAAACACAAACTTGCCTTTCTCTTAGATCCCTCTACTTGGCTATTGGAAATTGGATAAGCCTACGACACATAGGTCTTGCCTGTTGCTAGGAGGCCAAACATTCGGCGTAACCCTTTTTTTTATGTTTAACTTTTTTTGACACTCGATTTTTTTTTACCATGTTGATTCACTTGCCATTTAATTTTGGTATTATTCTTAAATAATATTATAATTTCATTTGATTTCTAATAATTAATTTTTCAATTATTATATATCTGATATGAAAATGATAATATTTCTAATAAATTGTTGATGAAAATTTGATTTAAAATGTTTTTTTTTATAAAAAAATTAAATAGATAATATTTTGATTATAATTTTATAATGTTTATGATTGTTTTAGCTTTCAAATAGATATAAAATATGAATATACTATTTTGATTTTTTTAACTTGTTTTAACAATTATAAAATATTTTTTTAATAAAAAAAACAATTCCAATTAAAAATCTTGTATTCACTAAAAAAAAGTAGAGATACTTAAAAAAAATAATTTTAAACTTGATAAATATATACTTTGTACTTGTATAAAATGACTTACATTTAAAAAAAAAACTATTATTTATAATCATATAATTGTTTTGAAAAGCCACAAGCGACATAATATCATGTCTTAATATTCATATTTATTTAAGCTTCATGACTTAATCTTGGTTTAAATCAATATATTTATTATCATTTATTAATATATATTATTCTTGATTTATTTTATTAAACACTCGTATTAACTTTTTATTTTACAATGAAAATTTATCCTAATAATGAAAATATTTTTAAAATAAAAATATTTTTAGATTTAATAACAATATTAAAATATTTTGTTAAACCTGTAATTTTTTTTAAAATTCAAAAAGAGTTTGGTCCCCAAACATGCAAACTAATATTCTCTATAAAACTAAAAAAATAAAGCCAAATTGTGCATTGCCCAAATCACTGACTGCCACCTTCTAATACATGACATATTTTGAACTAATCCAAAAAATATTTATAATTAAATAAAAATATTACTATTTTTAGAATGTATGGCAGATCAAACATCTATTAAAAACATATTTTATACTATCATTATATTTATATCACCGTTTAAATTTAAATTTAAATTACCTTTTATATCTTGGCTAATGAAATGTAAATATAATAAATTAATAAATTAGTAATTGGATTAGAATTTAATACCTTCTTTGAATGTTATTAAATTTGACCTTTGAATGTAAAAAAAAATAATTCTATGCCGTGAGGAATTTTTTTGGTGTTGTTATTAAATTTTACCTCACAAATCAATTTTAAAATTTCTCAACTTAATTTTTTAATTAACTTGAATTTTAATTTAAATCATATAAAAGTTATTTTGATATGATCTAATAGACTTTACAAGTTTAAAAATAACTCAAAAATATTGAATTGATCTAGATTTTGCGGCTTAATTAGCGAAACCCACAACCCAAGTTATAAAGTTTTTTGAGTTTAATAACTTTGTTTTTTACCATGACATAACTTAGTTGACTTGACGAGTTCTAAGATTACTTGGATGATTGATACGAACATGGATTAACTTTATTTTTTTTTATGATATGTTTTTTTTATATTGAGATAATGATATATTAAATTGATCTAATTTTCATGGCTTGACCTGGTTCATGGACTTCACTGGATTTAATAATTGTTTTTAACTATTTTTTACTTAATTATATGATAACAAGAATAAATACTCATAAAATTAAATATTAACTAAATATCATGATGTTTATTTAAAATTGTAATAATTTTACAAAAAATAATAAAATTAATTTTTTTTTTAAAAAGGACATGCTTCATATCTCTTTTGTGATTTTGCTCTTGTATACTACTATGACCTGATTTGTTTTTGCGTTTCAAAACAATCTCTTTCGTGATTTGAAAAAATTGAAATTTTTTATATTTTTTTTACTTTAATTTTTTTGGTGTTTTCAGATAATTTTGATGCGCTGATGTCAAAAATAATTTATAAAAAATAAAAAAAATATTATTTTAATATATTTCTAAGTGAAAAACATTTTGAAAAACAACCGCAACCACACTTCTATCCGGACTTTACAATGATTCTCCAGTGTTTTCTCAACAGTAATATGTGCTGCCATCGTGAGAGGATCCCAACAAAATAAAAAATAAAAGGGAACCATTTAGGTGGTGGCCCAGTGGTAAGAGCTTGGGACCAAGAGGTTTGCTCCCTCTGTTGTATCAGGCTCGAGTCTTGTGGTTGCTCATATAATGGCTACTGGAGGCTTACATGGTCGTTAACTTCAAGGCCCGTGGGATTAGTCGAGATGCGCGCAAGTTGGCCCGAATACCCATGTTAAACTAAAAAAAAAAGAAAGGAAAGAGAATAAGAGATAGAGAGAAGATTACATGGGCATTTTCTTCAGGAGACATAAGAGATTGCCTTATTATGTTATTGTAATTGAAGAATTGCAGTTTATTGAGGCTAAAACTTTACTTCGTTGAACAAAGCAAATCCGAAATCGAATACACAACCATTTTATCTATCTCCTTGTGTGAAAATATATCCGGCTACAAACAAGTAACATGGTACAAAAGAATTACCATTTATTAAACTCGTTACAAAAACCTAACCTAATTTAATTTTTAAATTAAATAAAAAAAGATATTAATTTAATAAAAAATCCAGTTAATTAGAGTGGTTTTTTTAACAATTTCATTTTAAACTAGGGCAACTTTATTTTTTTAAATAAAAAACATCATTTAAATAAAAAACATTATTTTAATAAAAATAATTGATATGAGTTTACCTAATAATTCATGGGTTAACCCGATAATCTAATAATTCAAGTATTTTTTCAAGTTAGTTTCTATACAACCACCATTTTGAACAAAATTATATAAAGATGCTAACTCATTGTTTTTTTTTTTTAGAACTAACTACAAAAACACCTCCAACAAACGACCTCATTCACAATGTTACTTTTGTTGACTCAGGCCATCTATTTTATCCTTAACGAGAAACCGAGAAAAATAGGGTTAGGGTTCTTAAAAGTTTCACTTTAAAAACAAATGTAGGTTTCCATGTAAAATAAATCTTGCTAGGCTATGATGTCAGAAAGAGGGCCATTAATTCCCTTAGGATATCTTTGTTGTGGGGCAGATTGATTGTGGGCTTATATAAGCTGTACTTAGACCTTAACTCCACAAAAACTGGGCATTCTTTAGGTCACTGGTTCAGTTAGATTGGGTTTGCATTTACCGGGTCAGGCCTTCAGGCCCATATCAGAGGATAAGAATATCTTCAGCAGTAAAATTGAAATTTTTCTGGTTGTGAAGGTCCAAGACAACCTTAGATCGTGTAATTGTCGTACGTTCATTGGAGCACAGCCAGAGTGCCAGCCACGTTGACACCGCTACTGGTTGCTGTAGCAGCCACTTAAAACTTTTTTTTTTTTTTTAAATCAGTGGTGGATTCTGGCGACCATACTATATTCTGGCCAGATTTAAATAATCCGATCAGATTTGATCAAAGTAGTATTCATTTAAAAAAAAAATCATGAAAGAAAATATTTTTTTTGAAAATATTTTTTCACATAAAAATAATTTAAAATTAATATGAATAACAATTAAAACAAGTAATTAATAATTTTAATTGTTTAATGTTGATTCGATACAATTATTGGGTTTCCTGAATATGATATATGCAATGAAAATTAAAAAATAAAATTATTTGGAAATTTCTAGCATCCACTGAATTTTATAAAAATTAAATTTATTACTCGATATTGTCTCTCCTCAGGAAATAACATTTTGCTGCATTTTTCTTTAACAAGTCCTTCTTACAGAGTACTAAATCATATGTTATTTTTCTTTTTCAAGTAGAAAAATTAACAATTAAAAGGTCAAATTTTTGTTTTTGTTTTTGAGTTTTTCCTGTTAGGATTGTTGCCATTAATGTGCAGCAATCATCAATGGACGACACCTTCCATTGACAAATGCAGCAGCTGGAGCTGGAGTTGGAGTTGCACCAACCATGTGCAAACTACCATTGTAAAAAAATTTCTTGGTGCGACCATCATTGTTGAAGATAAAGTTGGAGTTGGTGGGTGGCCACCATTATTGACAAAAGAGCAAGAGGAGCTGCTATGGATGCCTATAAATAGAGGCATACGTTAGAGAGCAAAATGAGGAAAAGTGCAGCCAAATATGTGAGAAATATAGGAGAGAGTGGGTGCCAAAGGCGTGCCGCGATAGCTGCCATTAAAGACCGATAAGAGAGAAATAGAGTGAGGTTGAGAGTTGCTAAAAAGAGGATGATTCCTCCTCCTCTATTGTTGTAAATTTTGTTCTCTCCCTATATAATCAAATAGCTTCTCTCGTGGATGTAGGCGGTTTGCCGAACCACGTTAAATATTGTGTCAGTGTGCTTAGCCTCCAATGGGCAAATATTAGAACATCACCGGTCGGAATTCCCTACAATTGGTATTATAGCTGATGGTTTAAAGTGGTGTTTGATTTTTGCTCAAAATTGAAAGTTGTCAAAATTATGTTTTAACCATACCACTGTGTAGAGGAGGAAGAGACGAAGCCACTGGTGAAAACGGCATCAAAATCGGACGTCGGAAATGGCCGTACGCGCCATCACGCTCCGGTCAGTCGTCTGCCCACGCGCGCAGATGCACCCCACGCGTCTTCTTCACCCGGATGGGCTGACCCGACCCGAATACCAGATGACCCGACCCACGCTCCAGACTCGGATAAGGATGACATCATCATGGCGTCACCATGCCTAGTTGGCATGCCATGTCAGCGTATAGTCAGCTGACACGTCATCATAGTGGGACCCACCGGCCACGTCATCAGCCGCGAGCCGAGGGACAGGATCTAGTGTAGCTGATCCTACGTACAACCGGATCTGAGATTGAATCTGGGCTGTTAATCAGGCCAGAATTGTTTTAATCAAATCTTAGCCGTCTAAAATGAGATTTGGACGATTTCAGACTTGTTTTCAGCTAATTTGATCGTTTCGGATGCAATGGTACGGTCCGATCATTGAGATTGAGACCGAAAGTGGTGGTGGTGAATTATTAAAGAAAGATTTCCCAATTAGGAGGCATCTGAAGGTCATCATGGTGGTCGATGGAGATGAAGAAGGAGAAAGTGCACTTGTTTTCCCAATTACATGTACTGAACTGCTAAGTGAGGAGAAATTTAATTGCCTTGAGGGAAGACAAAATTGGGATACTCTGGACACCCGATCATGTGGACGATTTGAGGTGGAGAGTGGAAATTAATGAAGACCAATCTTGACGAATCTAAGAACCCCGGTAGTCTCGCGGATGTTGAGAAATCGGGTATAAAACCGGGATACCCCAAATCACTTGTAAAGGAAAGCGCACGACAAAGTACGGTGGATAGATACGTTCTAAGAAGTTCTGTCTAGGAGATTGAGTTTTAAGCGGGATCAGTGTGACCTCTCCAAATCTTTCATGGGAACTTGCTTAGTTGAAGGATCATCCATACAATACTATTTTTGTATATGTAATAGTTTGTAATGAAAGCTTGAAGACTAGCAAGATGACAACACGAAGGAACGTTTGGGTTTCGTATTATCATGGATCTGATGGAGGGGTGATTTCTTCAAAAAAGTGAGATTCGATGGCCGTAATTTCTCGAAGGGAGAATTGATAAAGACCACGATAATGAAAGAGAAATCTGTGAGGGGATAAAGATTGGCACCCTATTTTGACTTGGATAAGTGTTGTGACAGGATGAGCTACTGTCAAACATAAAAGCAAAGAATAGGGAGAAATCTAGAGAACCAAAATTGCACAAGAGCACACAGAGATTGTGCAGGAGTACCCAGAGGATCCAACGAGGTACTGTAATGAGATGATAGGTGCAAAGAGAAGAAGAGTTCCTAGATGAAGTTCAGAGCAGAGACTGTGTGAAAAAGTTGTACAACAAGAAGTCTCTTGTGCTCTTGATAAAGGCAACAAGCGAGGACCTTTCCAATGCATGCAAGGATGGAAAGATGAGCTGTTGCAGAAGCACCTAATTAAGGGGGTGCGACCGCCTATGATGAAAGGCGAAGACACCAAAGAGAGTTGGTATAGGTGGAGCTATCAAGCAGAAAGGCATAGAAGCTCCAAACATAGAAAATGAGATTGAAGATTGCGAAGAGTGCACCGCAACTCTCTTTTTCTATGTGATCAGTGGCAGTGATCTCTCTCAAGTCCACATGGTGGTAGAGAATCTTGGAGTCACTGGAGACATCCCCGATGAAGGAGGATGTGACCGCCTCATGACGACAGGCGGAGACACCTCAAGAGTAGGTGTGAGGGCCATGATATGAGTCCAAGTTCAGACCGTCTCATGATGATAGGCGGAGACACCTGGGATGGAAGGTGTGTGGACCATCATATGAGTCCAAGTTTAGACCATCTCATGACGACAGGCGGAGACACCTCGGATGGAAGGTGTGAGAACCATCATATGAGTCCAAGTTCAGACCGTTTCATGGCGTGCAGAGACACCTCGGATGGAAGGTGTGAGTTGACCGTCTCTCATGACGACAAGCAGGAGACACCTCAAGAGAAGGTGTGAGGACCATGATATGAGTCCAAGTTCAGATCGTCTCATGACAACAAGTGGAGACACCTAAGATGGAAGGTGTGAGGACCATGATATGAGTCCAAGATTAGACCGTCTTATGACGACAGGTGGAGACACCTCGGATGGAAGGTGTGAGGACCATGATATGAGTCCACGTTCGGACCACCCATAACAACAGGCGAAGACACCTTAGAGAAGGTGTGAGGGCCATGAAAGGAGCCCATCCCCAAAGCCGATATGATGGTTGGATATAAATGGACAAGTGTATAGCCAATGAAGAGGCTATGATGAGTATAGAGACAAATGCAGGATTGACTTTCATGGATATTGCCCCCATGCTAAAGATCAATGAGCTAGAAGATATTTGCCTTGGACAATAAGTGGATGACTTATGGAGCATTAAGACGCGACTGCTATGAAGGAGTAGAGGGCATCTGTGAGCTCCGGGAACAAGTTGACTCTTGTCAAGGTGGTGAGCTCGGTAATGGCATTGTAATACTCAGAGTATGAAGATAGAGATGGATCAACATTTAATGGGCTGTCCCCATGGTTAAAGGTGGAGAGCTACCTGAACTCTTGAGGCGAGGCGGGAGACTCACGGAGGCGTAAGGCGTGGTTCCTAGGGTGGAGCAGGAGGGAAGATGCAACTCCGGATGAGTAGACTCTTGGAAGAGTGGTGAGCTAGTGATCACATTGAAATACTCAATGACTGTCGCACTTGGAAATATCCGTTTGAGGGGGTGTTGTAAACTTTGATGTAAGGCTTGATAAATCATTCCAGGCCAAGCATGGTTGATATGCTTGAAGGGGAATGCAGTGTCCTAGAGACAAGCGTTAACACTTTTCAAATGTGATGTGGTAGATCATCTGGTTGAAGTGATCCTTTGAAGTGAGCAAATGGGTGCTTGGGTGACTATGGTGATTGAGAGGTTTGGCAAGTACCTGTAAACTTAGCCACAAACGCTCTCGGAATGGTAAGCTTGGAAGAGCTGTAGAATGCAAGCATGTGCTGAAGAAGCAAGAGGACAATTGCCCACATAAATGGCAAATGGGGTGATTATTAGGATTGTTGCCATTAATGTGCAGCAATCATCAATGGACGGCACCGTCCATTGACAAATGCAGCAGCTGGAGCTGAAGCTGGAGTTGCACCAGCCATGTGCAAACTACCATTGTCAAAGAAGGCTGCTGGTGCAGCCACCATTGTTGAAGATAAGTTGGAGTTGGTGGCCACCATTGTTGACAAAAGAGCAAGAGGAGCTGCCATAGATGCCTATAAATAGAGGCATACGTTAGAGAGCAAAATGAGGAAAAGTGCAGCTAAAGATGTGAGAAATATAGGAGAGAGTGGGCTGCCAAGGCAGCCAGCAGTAGCTGCCATTGCAGCACTGATAAAAAAGAAATAGAGTGAGGTTGAGAGTTGCTAAAAAGAGGATGATTCCTCCTCCTCTATTGTTGTAAATCTTGTTCTCTCCCTATATAATTAAATGGCTTCTCCCGTGGATGTAGGCGGTTTGCCGAACCACGTTAAATATTGTGTCAGTGTGCTTAGCCTCCAATAGGCAAATATCAGAACATCACCGGTCGGAATTCCCTACATTTCCAAGATTAGTCTTCTCAATCGAGTTTAATCACATGCTTTGATTGGGTCAATAAAACATTTTAACCATGAAAACAACCTGCTCCCTGGATACTCAGCTAGGACCTAGAGAGAAAGAGATACAGTTGACCACGGCCTCGGGAGTTCTTATTCTAACTTGAAGGGGCCGGTGGCAGCATCTAAACAGCATTGAAAACAGCACTTGAAATTGGAATACTCTCCATGAGATCATAAATGGCACCGGGCAGTTGAGTATTGAAGCAGAATCTCTGTGCCCACCTTGAAATGCAAAGAAGAGTGGCGTCTAAGGGAAATTCTTCCAGGCTTTTGCTTCTGTTTCTGGCAATAATGTTCTCTTGGATACAGCAAAATAAATAGAGTTTTAATCATGCTTGTTACTACTATATTCACCCATCTTCTCCTAAGAGCTGCAACCCCAAGATCACGTAAAGACCTCATCTTGCATAATCAACTTTCTTCTATACAAATATTCTATTATAGAGTAGTTTCTCATTTGTTAATTACGGCACACACACATGCAATGTGACTTTGTGTTTTCACATTTTCTAGGTCAAATTAAACTTGCGTTACAAGGTAAATGAGGACATTGGTGCGAATTGATTTATAAGCTCATTGGCTATTTTTTTTTTAAATTTCTTTGATAAAGAAGGTATAATTGGAACCATTTGAAGCAGATAAATCTATGAATACATTGGCAAGTGTGCTGAAGGCAAATCTTGAATCAAAGTCCGATTGCATTGATTAAACATGGAATTATTTACTCCTGGTTTTGGTGGATAATAATTTAAGCAGTGGTCTTAACCCCCCAATTCAAGCATTAATCCCTTAGGCCAACCACATGAATTTAACTCTTTTGGTTTACATAGATGACTAGCATATCGTATCCAATTTTGCTGGTAAGAATTTTGATCTTATCAACTGTTTCATTGGGGCCATACTTGCTGTAGAAGCAGTGACAGCATTAAAGGGTATCTTTTCTTTTTGCTAAAAAAGGTTGCAGTATGCACCAATTTTCATCACAAGCAGATCATTGATGAATTTTTCAGTATATTAGGCTGCGTTTTATTGTCAACTGGCTTTTTTTTACATGCCTGCTTGCACTCTTCGAAGCTTCATCATGAGCTTAACAGATTTCAGAACATCAGAGCAACCTCCTCCGCATGGCCCCATGGCTGATTTGTTAACTAATGGATACCAATCGATTTGGATGCCATATGATGCGGCTATATTTTTTTTGTCTTCTTCTCTTTCTTGGCTACATGCTAGTTGGAGTCAACAGACACTTGCATCTCATAAAGAATTCACGCTTATGGGACTCAGGAAACTAATAAATTGACGTTATTTTCCTAAACCATCACTAACTTTTGTTTTTATCAGTTTGACTAACTGTTGAACACACCAGACAAGCTGATGTTTTTGAGATTAAACAATATTTACATGAAACATCTTCTCTGATTTACAGTGTCAACAGCATTACCTTTACGCCAGGATGCTTGGCATAAACTTGCGAAACTCAAGAAGGGACCAAAAAGGAGGCAGAAAGGAAAATTAATTCTTTTGCCATTGAATTTGAAGAACATAAGGAGCACATATGTGACTAGTCCCAGCTCAAATTGCCCAACATGAAACATGCTTAGGCAGCTTAGCTTTTGAGTTCCCCCCGCAAAATTTCCCTCCATGCTCTTGTAGATCACATTTGGCAACTTGCTTTATAGTTTGTCGCGGTGTGAGGGTGGCTGGGAAAGGGACCTAACCTTTACGTTTTTTTTTTTCCACTCAACAATACAGAGAATATATAGAGACTACTCGTAACAAAACCCATTAAAGTTTTCTGCCTTTTTTCTGTAGAACTGTACAGCCAAGATCTCGAATCCCCCACATGAAGAAAATACACTTGGTCACCTTTAACTTTGCAGAAAAGAAGAAGAAAAATGCCGCAAACACCACAAAAAAGAAAAGAAAAGAAAAGAGAACACCATGCTACTATACAAATGAAAATATATATTGCATATTTTAATATTGAGCAGAAATTCCTATCACGAACATAGCCTGGGTAAGGATCTGGAAGTCCTATGGTTTGATACCCTTGACTTCATGATTTTTGTCATCGGTGCTTGCATTCTCATGCAAACTCTCTCCAATTCCGTCACCCTCCACTGCATTCCTTGCAGATGTGCTCTAAGCTTATCATTATCAGTTGGAAGGTCAAGTTTCCCAGCATAGAGCACAATTTGTTTACTAGTTTCATTTTTCTTTCCCTTGCTTCCAGTTTCACTAACACCAGAAGATGAATCAATATAGCATTTTGTTTTGCCAGTGGCCTTGAGTAAGCTTTTGAGCTTGACTAGCTGAGACATGAGAGCTTGGACTGCACATTTTGATGGAAAATTTTTGTTCTGATAAAGGACACCCACCTTGAAATGAATCAATATAGCATTTGAGCTTGACTTCCAGTTTCACTAACACCAGAAGATGAATCAATATAGCATTTTGTTGTGCCCACCTTGAAATGCAAAGAAGAGTGGCGTCTAAGGGAAATTCTTCCAGGCTTTTGCTTCTGTTTCTGGCAATAATGTTCTCTTGGATACAGCAAAATAAATAGAGTTTAATCATACTTGTTACTACTATATTCACCCATCTTCTCCTAAGAGCTGCAACCCCAAGATCACGTAAAGACCTCATCTTGCATAATCAACTTTCTTCTATACAAATATTCTATTATAGAGTGGTTTCTCATTTGTTACGGCACACACACATGCAATGTGACTTTGTGTTTTCACATTTTCTAGGTCAAATTAAACTTGCGTTGCAAGGTAATGTTTTCTATCCTTTCCCACCACTAGCTAGGATGCTTGATTTGAATGAGATCATAATTTAGATCACCAAGCATGCATGTTATAGGAATTCATTTCTTGCCAAATTGTTGAGAATGAGAACCCTACCTTAATTAACTAGTAATAATAAAGTAGGTTGCTAAGAGAATGACCATAAAAAGAGATATTTTTTTGCTTTTTAAATTGCCTTTTTACTTGATAAGATATTAAATTAATAACATCGGTTTTAGATTACATTTGTTTTTGTAATGTGATGCAGTGTAATTTATATTTTTTTTAATCATATATTTGAAGTATTTGATTGATTAATACGTAATATAGTTTTGCAATAATCTTATGGAAATCCTCTTGAAATTTTAGTTAAAAATTAAAAATATAATTTATTATTGTTTTTAGATTTATTTTTTTATATAAATGATAACCACAAAAATTACCGCAACAGGAAAAACAAAAATGCATGCGAAGGAAAGAGTAGGGCAGGCCGATTAGAGCAATCTTTGTATCCGATTAGAGCAAGACCTGGAATTGTATGTTCTATAAATATTGAGTTTACGTTTCTTGTATTGGCAATTTGAAACTTTGAGAAGCAAAGAGATAAAAAAAAATCCTGCTGCACTTTCCATTACTAGAGGCATGGCAACTGAATTAATGTGCTTGCAGTACCGTCCAATCTCACTGACACACAAATTGTTCAGAAATCCCTTACCTAAAGTCATCCAGGCCACTCCCTTAACTTTGAAACTCAGATGTTCTGTAAGCACAGAAAACGTCAGCTTCACAGAAAAAGAAACAGAAACCAGACGCTCTGCTAATTACGAACCAAATAGCTGGGATTATGATTATTTGCTGTCTTCGGACACTGACGAATCGGTACGTACGTAAAATCTGCAGGAAAACTCCCACGTCTCTTTTTCTTGTATTTTTTTTTTCATTTACAATAAGTTCTTTGGATCAGCCTGATCCTCCATTCCTTTCATCTTAGTGTAATAGGATTTGAAATATGGAGTTATAACCATGGTTTTCAGACTTACTCGGAAAAAAGCTTGGATTACTAAGTTAATGAGTTAACCCAGATCAATCATGGTTAATCATTCTCATCAAAACAATGTTATTTTATTTTTTTTTCTAGAAAAAACCATTCATGTTAACTTGGCTAGGTTTGAACTAGATCACCATTTAACCGATAGATTATCTTTTTTAGTTTAAATTAAAATCCAATGTAAACTAGGCTCTGGGTTGTGGGTTCATTGGATCGGCCATCTGACCTAGTGGAGTTTATTAACAAGATTACTTTTATTTTATTTTGGCTTTAGTAGTATGGTTAGCGAATTATAAATTCTGCCATGATTGTAGAATACCAGTCTTTCAGTGCATATATCTTGTGACTGTTTGCAATTTTTTTTTTAAGTTTCATTCTTGTTAAAACTTAAAGGTGACTTTACTAAGATAAACCAATACACTCCTTTAATTTTTAAATATAGTAAGATGATACTATAAAAAGTACTTTCTACTTAGCGATCTCATTTGAATTTGTCAATCCAAGATTCCTGGATTTCTTAATATATCTCTAGATCTTCAAAGTAGATCCGACTCTTCGTTAGGTTGTAGCTAAGTGAGTCGCACATGCAGCTACTGCTCCATGTGGACCGTGCGTGGCCTACATATGATGGCGCTGGTTCAACCACCCAATGTTGTGAAAATTAGCCTGGCTATTCAATTCAGATTAACCTGGCATGTGTCAAAAATAAAATGAAGAGGGTTCTGAAGAAGAGAAAAGGAAGAAGCTCTGTAGTCATCAAAAATAAAATTTCTAACTTTGCATACTGTGATCTTGTAGATTGAAGTGTACAAAGACAAGGCCAAAAAGCTGGAGGCTGAGGTGAGAAGAGAGATTAACAATGAAAAGGCAGAGTTTTTTACTCTGCTTGAACTGATAGATAATGTCCAAAGGTTAGGATTGGGTTACCGGTTCGAGAGTGACATTAGGAGAGCCCTTGATAGATTTGTTTCTTCAGGAGGATTTGATGCTGTTACAAAAACTAGCCTTCATACTACTGCTCTTGGCTTCAGGCTTCTCAGACAGCATGGCTTTGAGGTCTCTCAAGGTATTTAGTTACTTACGTCAATCATTTAATATATCCTTAACTATGAAGTATATTCATGCAGTATGCCCTTGCCATCCACAGAAGCGTTCAGCGGATTCAAGGATCAAAATGGCAATTTCTTGGAAAACCTTAAGGAGGACATCAAGGCAATAATAAGCCTATATGAAGCTTCATTTCTTGTCTTAGAAGGAGAAAATATCTTGGATGAGGCCAAGGTGTTTGCAATATCACATCTAAAAGAGCTCAGCGAAGAAAAGATTGGAAAAGACCTGGCCGAGCAGGTGAATCATGCATTGGAGCTTCCATTGCATCGCAGGACGCAAAGACTAGAAGCTGTTTGGAGTATTGAAGCATACCGTAAAAAGGAAGATGCAAATCAAGTACTGCTAGAACTTGCTATATTGGACTACAACATGATTCAATCAGTATACCAAAGAGATCTTCGCGAGACATCAAGGTCAGTCCAAGAACAAAATTTCATGTACTTACCAAGGTCTAGAAAGCAGGTCAAGTAGATTTCTGTCCATGGAAAATAACTTTGCTCCTGCTGTGGCACTCAGGTGGTGGAGGCGTGTGGGTCTTGCAACAAAGTTGCATTTTGCTAGAGACAGGTTAATTGAAAGCTTTTACTGGGCAGTTGGAGTTGCGTTCGAACCTCAATACAGTGACTGCCGTAATTCAGTAGCAAAAATGTTTTCATTTGTAACGATCATTGATGGTATCTATGATGTTTATGGTACTCTGGATGAGTTGGAGCTATTTACAGATGCTGTTGAGAGGTTTGTACCGAGAAAGAATTAACCCCTCGCCATTTCGGTTCATCATGTTGTTATGATGCTAATCATTTTATTTCCCTCACTATTCCTGGTTGTTTCAGATGGGATGTTAATGCCATCGATGATCTTCCGGATTATATGAAGCTCTGCTTCCTAGCTCTCTATAACACTATCAATGAGATAGCTTATGATAATCTGAAGGAAAAGGGGGAAAACACTCTTCCATACCTAACAAAAGCGGTACAGTATAAATTTCATCATTATTTGCAGAAAACATAGCAGGCTTGCAATTTTCTATTGCTAACCGATTTCTGTTGTAATGTCTTCGTTCCTACAGTGGGCAGATTTATGCAATGCATTCCTACAAGAAGCAGAATGGTTGTACAATAAGTCCACACCAACATTTGATGACTATTTCGGAAATGCATGGAAATCATCCTCGGGGCCTCTCCAACTAGTTTTTGCCTACTTTGCAGTAGTTCAGAACATCAAGAAAGAGGAAATTGAAAACTTACAAAAGTATCACGATATCATCAGTAGGCCTTCCCACATCTTTCGTCTTTGCAACGACTTGGCTTCAGCATCGGTAAGTTCTTCATATGCCTAAATGTACAGGCCTGTAGCTATCCGTTCCCGCATATTAACATTCCCCTTTGCTTATCCAGGCTGAGATAGCGAGAGGTGAAACTGCGAATTCTGTATCATGCTACATGCTTACAAAAGGCATTTCTGAGGAACTTGCTACTGAATCCGTAATGAATTTGATCGACGAAACCTGGAAAAAGATGAACAAAGAAAAGCTTGGTGGCTCTTTGTTCGCAAAACCTTTTTTCGAAACAGCTATTAACCTTGCTCGACAATCCCATTGCACTTATCATAACGGAGATGCGCATACTTCACCAGATGAGCTAACTAGGAAACGTGTCCTGTCAGTAATCACAGAGCCTATTCTACCCTTTGAGAGATAAGTAACAGGTTTTCCATGTTGTAGTCTGCAAGTACAAATAACATATGCTGCATAGAAAATTAAGCCATGTAAATAGGCTATAACTCCATGTCCGGCGGAGTTTTTGCAGCAGCATGTACCCTCCTGTATAGTGGATGGAGAGTATTGTATATTTTGATTCAGATAAAGACGATGTAGGAGGCAGATTATTATATATCCATTTTCTTATTTTGAGTGCATTTCAGCTGCTCAGCTCTGTTTGCTTAAGTAAGAAAGTGGACTAGGCATTCCTGACGAAGAAATAAACAGGCTGTTGTCCTGATTCTTCATGTTCCAGTCAATTAGTTAACTACCACCAAATTGCTTTTGCTCCAGAACATCCTAATTATCTTGTTATTGCTGTCTGCTGATAGAGTATCCTTTGTTGTAACATGCTACTACCATTATATCAAATTCTGCAGATTTCTGTATATTGGCAGATCAGAAATTTCTTGCCTACTAGTTTCTTATCCACAAAAATGTACGAAGCCAAGAGCAGGGTCTTGCCAGGTATTTCTCTAAGGTGGTTTCGTCAGGAATTTTTTCACGTAATCATCTTCGGTACTTTAGAGCTAGAATATCACGCTAAAATTACAACACATTGAACCCTATCATATTTAATTAAATCACTCAATCTATATGCTGATATAAAGATATTACTGCGAGAATTTTTGATATTACCTAAGAACATCTAAAAGATCTGGGTTTTTGTGATGGAGCTTCACTGTCAATCTTTTAGATGATATGAACAGGGAACAGTGAACATCCATCACAAAACCCGATCTTTTATGTGTTTGGTGATATGAACAGTGGCTTGTTTTTTTTCAATTCAATCACTCTCCAGTGTAATTGGATGAAATTGACTTTGAAATTATGAAATTATGGCAGGCCTATAAAATTAGAAGACAAAAGAATAAAATGTAAGACACCCATATAAATTATATGTCTAATTCCAAATATCACAATTTTAATTTTGATTCTAAAATTTATTTTTATTATTTTTTAGTTTTTATATGTAAGAGTGAGTCATCGAAAAATCATTATAGAAAAAGAAAATATTTGGTTGTTGTAATTTTAACAACTAAAATAATCAATTTCAGTATTAAAATATTCCATTCGATGAGAAGTATTTGTTAATGATTGCTTTTTTCTTTTATTTTACTAGAAAAAAATATAATAATGTTAGAAAGTCCTGACACGTAGGTTTGGCGTACTACTAAGAGGCCAAACAGTAGGCCTAGCCCTTTTTTGTTTTTCTTTTTTGTTTTTTTATTTATAATTTTGGACACTCAATTTTTTTTTTTACCATGTTCGTTCACTTGGTTTTTAGTTTTAACATGATTGTTAAATAATACTATAATTTTATTTGATTTTTAATAATTAATTTTTAATTATTATATATCTGAAATGAAAATGATAATATTTATAATAAGTTATTGATGAAAATTTGATTCAAAATGTTTTTTTATAAAAAAATTAAATAGATAATATTTTGATTATAATTTTATCGTGTTTGTGATTGTTTTAGCTTTCAATATATATAAAATATAAATATACTATTTTGATATTTTTTTAACTTGTTTTAATAATTATAAAATATTTTTTTAATAAAAAGTATTCTCAATAAAACTAAAAAAAAAGAAGCCAAAATGTGCATTGCCCAAATCACTTACTGCCACCTTCTATTATTACATGACATGTTTTTTAGTGGAAAAGAGTGGGGAAATGTCAACCAATTGGAAGGGGTGAGTTTGACATTATATTTCTTTATAGATTTTACTTTTCTTATATGCTATTATTTTAATCTTAAATGGTTAGTTTATTTTAAGAATTTTTGCTGTTTTTTATTTTATTTTTTTATTTCAAATGTTGAGATAATTGGTTCAAAAAGTTTATCATATTCTTTTAAATATACTAAATTGATATAAGAGATGCAAATTAATCTCATTTAACATATAAACTAATCCAAAATATATCTATAATTAAATACAAATATTACTATTTTTAGAATGTATGGCAGATCAAACATCTTTTATACCATCATTATATTTATATCACAGTTTAAATTTAGATTTAAATTTAAATTACCTTTATAACTTGGCTAATGAAATGTAAATATAATAAATTAAGAAATTAGTAATTGGATTAGAATTTAATACCTTGAAGAAATGGGGTTCTTTTCTTTAGTCTATAGTCTAGAGGAATGTGTATGTTGCCACGTGTGGAATTTAAGTTTTTAGACCGTTTAACCCTTTGGAGGATTCGGATTTTTTAATGGGATATTCCCGGCGTAGAATCTACTCTTGGCATCTTAGGTTTGGGACAATGATCGTTGAAAGTTGAAAATACTTTTTTTTTTTCCTTGAATTAAAACGCCATATCTTCCAGCTCCGGTTTATACCTTTGAATGTAGAAAAAAGGTTCTATGCTGGAGGAATTTTGTTGGTATTGTACTCAGAAGACTTAGCGTGATGGTAAAGAATTTGAGATCTGTATAGTAGATTTTAAGTTCGAGTCAGGACGTGCACCTTTTATAAGAGCCTGGGATAGTCAGGGTTTTACTCCCTCATCTGAGCCCACAAAATGCGCTTTCCAAGGAGGTGAGGTTTCCTCGAATAATAAAAAAAAAATTTGTTGGCATTACTCTTAAATCTAGTAGTTGGTAGATCTTAAATTTCTCATTTTTTTTTATTTTGAATTTCAAATTAAATTATATAAAATTATTTTAATATGACATTGTAGATTTGATAGGTTAAAAAATAACTTAAAAAATTGATAAGAATATGATTTAACTCTAATTTGTTTTTCAAGACAATAATTATTTTTTAATATTAAAACAATGACATATTAGATTAACATAGGTTTCACGGCTTAGCCTGCTAACCCACAATCCAAATAATGAGATTTTTTGGGTTTAATAACTTTGTTTTTTAATTTTTTTTTTGCTATGATATAACTCAGTTGACTTGACGAGTTCAAAGATTACTCGGATGATTGATACGAACGTGAATTAACTTTAATTTTTTTAAGATTATTTTTTTAATAATAAGTCAATAATATATTTGATTGATCTAAGTTTCGCGGCTTAATTAGCCTGGGTCATGGACTCTACTAAATTTAATAATTTTTTTAATTACCTTTTATTTAATTATATGTTAACAAAAATAAAGGCTTATAAAATCAAGAATCAAGCAAGTATTAGTATATTTATTTAAGATTGTAATAATTTAAATGATAAAAAAGTAAAATGAAAAATGAAAAATGAAAGGAAAGAAAAGAAAAGAAGAAAAAGTTACTTTTTGTTGTTGTTTAGACCGCCTTTTTGAACAAAATTATATAGAGATGTGAACATATTATTATTGTTTTTTAGAACTAACTACAAAAACACCAATGTTACTTTTTGTTGACTCAGGCCATCTCTTTCTTTCTTAACGAGAAACCGAGAAAAATAGGGTTAGGGTTCTTAAAAGTTTCACTATTAAAAAAAAAAAAAAAAAAAAAAAGTAGGTTTGCATATAAAATAAATCTTGCCAGGCTACAATGTCAGAAAGAGGGCCATTAATTTCCATCCGGGTCAGGCCTTCAGGCCCATATCAGAGGGTAAGAATATCTTCAGCAGTAAAATTGATATTTTTCTGGTTGTGAAGGTCCAATACAACCTTAGATCGTGTGATTGTCGTATGTTTATTGTAGCACAGCCAGAGTGCCAGCCACGTTGACACCGCTACTTGTAGCAGCCACTTAAAACTTTTTTTTTTTTAAATCAGTGGTGGATTCTGGCGACCATACTATATTCTGGCCAGATTTAAATAATCCGGTCAGATTTGATCAAAGTAATAGTTATTGAAAATATTTTTTTTGCATATAAAAATAATATAAAATTAATATAAATAACAATTAAAATAAGTAATCAATAACTCTAATTGTTTAATATTGATTCTAATATGATTATTGGGTTTCCCAAATATCATATATACAATGAAAATTATAAAATAAAATTATTTGAGAAGAATGCTGTTAATTAATCAACCTGAATTTTATAAAAATTAAATATATTACTCGATGTTGTCTCTCTTCAACAAACAACATTTTGCTGCATTTTTTTTTAACAAGTCCTTCTTCAGCAGAGTGCTAAATCAAATGTTATTTTTCTTTTTCAAGTAGAAAAAATTAACAATCAAAAGGTTAAATTTTTTTTTTGTTTTTGAGTTTTTCCAAGATTAGTCTTCTCAATCGAGTTTAATCACATGCTTTGATTGGGTCAATAAAACATTTTAATCATGAAAACAACTTCCTCCGTGGATATTCAGCTAGGACCTAGAGAGAAAGAGATACAGTTGACCACGGCCTCGGGAGTTCTTATTCTAACTTGAAGGGGCTGGTGGCAGCATCTAAACAGCATTGAAAACAGCACTTGAAATTGGAATACTCTCCATGAGATCATAAACGGCACCGGGCAGTTGAGTATTGAAGCAGAATCTCTGTGCCCACCTTGAAATGCAAAGAAGAGTGGCGTCTAAGGGAAATTCTTCCAGGCTTTTGCTTCTGTTTCTGGCAATAATGTTCTCTTGGATACAGCAAAATAAATAGAGTTTTAATCATGCTTGTTACTACTATATTCACCCATCTTCTCCTAAGAGCTGCAACCCCAAGATCACGTAAAGACCTCATCTTGCATAATCAACTTTCTTCTATACAAATATTCTATTATAGAGTAGTTTCTCATTTGTTACGGCACACACACATGCAATGTGACTTTGTGTTTTCACATTTTCTAGGTCAAATTAAACTTGCGTTACAAGGTAAATGAGGACATTGGTGCGAATTGATTTATGAGCTCATTGGTTATTTTTTTTCAAATTACTTTGATAAAGAAGGTATGATTGGAACCATTTTAAGCAGATAATTCTACGAATACATTGGCAAGTGTGCTGAAAGCAAATCTTGAATCAAAGTTCGATTGCATTGCTTAAACACGGAATTATTTACTCCTGGTTTTGGTGGATAATAATTTAAGCAGTGGTCTTAACCCCCCAATTCAAGCAATCCCTTAGGCCAACCACACGAATTTAACTCTTTTGGTTTACATAGATGACTAGCATATCGTATCCAATTTTGCTGGTAAGAATTTTGATCTTATCAACTGCTTCATTGGGGCCATACTTGCTGTAGAAGCAGTGACAGCATTAAAGGGTATCTTTTCTTTTTGCTAAAAAAGGTTGCAGTATGCACCAATTTTCATCACAAGCAGATCATTGATGAATTTTTCAGTATATTAGGCTGTGTTTTATTGTCAACTGGCTTTTTTTACATGTGCACTCTTTGAAGCTTCATCATGAGCTTAACAGATTTCGGAACATCAGAACAACCTCCTAGGCATGGCCCCATGGCTGATTTGTTAACTAATGGGTACCAATCGATTTGGATGCCATATGATGCGGCTATATTTTTTTGTCTTCTTCTCTTTCTTGGCTACATGCTAGTTGGAGTCAACAGATCCACTTGCATCTCATAAAGAATTCACGCTTTTGGGACTCAGGAAACTAATAAATTGACGTTATTTTCCTAAACCATCACTAACTTTTGTTTTTATCAGTTTGACTAACTGTTGAACGCACCAGACAAGCTGTTGTTTTTGAGATTAAACAATATTTACATGAAACATCTTCACTGATTTACAGTGTCAACAGCATTGCCTTTACGCCAGGATGCTTGGCATAAACTTGCGAAACTCAAGAAGGGACCAAAAAGGAGGCAGAAAGGAAAATTCTTCAGCCATTGAATTTGAAGAACATAAGGAGCACATATGTGACCAGTCCCAGCTCAAATTGCCCAACATGAAACATGCTTAGGCAGCTTAGCTTTTGAGTTCCCCCCGCAAAATTTCCCTCCATGCTCTTGCAGATCACATTTGGCAACTTGCTTTATAGTTTGTCGCGGTGTGAGGGTGGCTGGGAAATAGACTTAATCTTTACGTACTTTTTTCCACTCAACAATACAGAGAATATATAGAGACTACTCGTAACAAAACCCATTAAAGTTTTCTGCCTTTTTTCTGTAGAACTGTACAGCCAAGATCTCGAATCCCCACATGAAGAAAATACACTTGGTCACCTTTAACTTTGCAGAAAAGAAGAAGAAAAATGCTGCAAACACCACAAAAAAGAAAAGAAAAGAAAAGAAAAGAGAACCCCATGCTACTATACAAATGAAAACATATATTACATATTTTAATATTGAGCAGAAATTCCTATCACGAACATAGCCTGGGTAAGGATCTGGAAGTCCTATGGTTTGATACCCTTGACTTCATGATTTTTGTCATCGGTGCTTGCATTTTCATGCAAACTCTCTCCAATTCCGTCACCCTCCACTGCATTCCTTGCAGATGTGCTCTAAGCTTATCATTATCAGTTGGAAGGTCAAGTTTCCCAGCATAGAGCACAATTTGTTTACTAGTTTCATTTTTCTTTCCCTTGCTTCCAGTTTCACTAACACCAGAAGATGAATCAATATAGCATTTTGTTTTGCCAGTGGCCTTGAGTAAGCTTTTGAGCTTGACTTGCTGAGACATGAGAGCTTGGACTGCACATTTTGATGGAAAATTTTTGTTCCGAGAAAGGTGAATGCAAGCTTCAGTTGAGAGCTTCTCGTAATTCAATGTGCAGCATATCTTCATCTTTTCTTCTTTTGATAATCCGGTATGCACCTATATGAAATTTATATCATAAGATCATGAGTGAAATTGACATTTAACAACAGCATAGTAAAAGATGCCACATGTTATCCCCAAAAGAAATATACCTATACAGGATTCAATAAGCTGAAGATCGAACTGGCAATTCAAATGACATGAAATGTTTGAGATCAAAGGACTACCTCTAGATACATGTCAGTGGCACGGTAGATTCCATCGTACGATTCTCTGGCACAATCTGGCAGGGCCATGGCTAGGGCCAAGAACTTAGAAGGCTTTAGACAAGGATCTGGGGCTACTTCTGCTATATAAAAGTCCATCAAGCTAGCAACTTTTCTCAATTGTATAGGGAACACCTGACTGATTCCTCCATGCAGAAAAGCTTTCAAGAACCTTAGAACAAGATTCACATTATACAAGTAATTCATCCCATATGGAGAAGGAATTAGCAGATTATCTAGAGTTGCTTGATCCATCTGAGAACCTATCATACTCTCCAACTTGGTCCTGCTACATTTTCTTATGTTACAATTCAAAGCAACTCGAAGAATCCCAAATAAACTCTTGAATGAAACAGAGTTCCAATCAAGAATATAAAGCATATCTATGACAATTTCAACAACTTTACGCTTCTCATCAGACGTGCCAGTATAGCACTTTGATTTCTGGTAATAAAAGAGAAATCTACTAATGATAACATGATCAAACTTCTGTGAGACCATGGATTTGAACACCATTCCAACCAAATTAGTGCTCAAAACCAAAAGATCCTCAAACCACCAGGTTGCTCGAGAGAAGCTATTCTTCAAACTCTCAGTGCTTCTAGTGTCACATGACAACCGAACTCCAGAGCTGTCTGGAGAAGAAGTAGATGGACACGGACTAGGCTCACCAGAAGTAGTGATCCTTCCAATAAGAGAATCCACACATTTTTCAAGGATACCCGTAGAATTAGGAAATGGAAGTAAATCTTGGCATTTCTTTGTAGTGATTAAAAGCTCAGACCATGTCCAGTAATTCATCTCTTTAAGTGATTTCCCGGTCTCTTCCAATAAGTTATGAGTTCCAGATACAGAATTGTTCATTTCCATGAACTGTGCAGCCGAATGTAGGAAAGAAATATTGGAAGGAGTTATGGCAGTTCTACCATTATTGTAGCAGAACCTTGACATGAGTTCAAAACTTTCAGCCCCACCAGGAAAGTCATTGAATATCACTTTCAAATTTCTTGCACTACCTGTTGGTTTACCAGATAATTTGCTTAGTCTGCCACAATATGAAGCAATGATCTTCTGCGAATATTTGTAAGGAACCAAAGTGAGAATACAAATCTTTACACACGAACCAATGTACAACTAGTTAGTACCAATTCATTCAAGAAACATTGACAAACTAGAACATAGAAGAACTGACTAGAGTAGCAGAATTTACCGGGAACTGAAACATAGAAGAGCTAAAACTTTGCTTTTACCACTGAGAAAGCTAATTAATTCAATGAATTGAAAAGGTAGCAAGGATTCAATCAGGTTTAGATAACTAACTAGTCATGACTAAGGAAATGTGCATTAAAGACGAGCGTCAATTACTTTCATCACAGACCATGTCAGTGCCTTAAAAAGCCACCAAAAGAATGAACTCATTGAATTTAGCAAGACTCATAAAAGGAGATTAAAGTGGCATATACTGCTAAAAATCTGCAAAAAGAAAGGTGCGAGGTCGTTATAGACAATAAATTGCCCAAGGGCAAATCAAGAGAAAAGATGTCTGCCAAGCAACCCAGCAAACAAGGGTATTAAACAGTATATTAAATGCCATGAAAGCCACTTGTAAGTCCTTCTCAAAAGAAGTGAATACAAACAAATAAAGGTATGAAACATTAAACCACCATAACAATAGCAATAAATGATAAGGACCAAATCAGAAGACAAAGCCCTACAGTATGGTGTTTAGCAAGTAATCAAAATAGAAGAGAAGAAGCTAGTATGAGAAACCATGTCCCACAACACTGTAATGTAGCCGTAAATTTAAAGAAGTTGCAGTACAACCATAGAAATCATGAGGGAATATAGCAAAACAAATGATAATGAAAATCACCACAAGAGAATCAATGCATGCAAAAACCTTGAAAGTACTCAATTTCCACATTTAACATCCACGAGAAAAAGATTCTAGAATTTGTGAATTATACACTAAAGCAAACACAAAGCAAGCTGAAAGTAGATCAACACATATACGAAGTGAACAACATTGAGTAAATACAGAAACTAATCAAAGTCACAAAAGGCTAAATTAAGTTAAACAGGATAATTAGAGGGAAACGATTAACCAAAGTACACAAAAAATCAAAACTTTAAAGCTCTAAAGAGGCAGAACTACAAAGAAATGAAAAAAAGACCAAAAAAGACTATATTTTCTTTTACCTTGTCCACCATGAAAGTCTCTTCACCATTGACATCTACTTCAAGATCACAGCAAACAGCCATGACCCAATTAAACAAACTAAAAACCCACCTCAAACAAAGACTTTCTTTTTAGTGTTTGTTCTTCAAACTTGTAATATAAGAGAAAACATTAACAACCGAAAACAGGAAGAGATGTGAGAAGGCCATAATGATTGAAGAAGAGAATATAAAGCCATGTTCTTGAGAAGGGAAAGAAGACAAACAAAAAGAGGTAACTGGCTGACTTTGGTCTGACAAAATGGGGTGGCTAGTCACTTGGTTGCCTTTGCATATGCATAAGCAAGCAAATGCTGTATCTCAGACAGAAGTGCAAGAAGCAAACAAGCTGTGCAAAGACACCAAAGACTTCTATATACTTGATCATATTTTATATATATATATATATATATATATATATATAGAGAGAGAGAGAGAGAGAGAGAGAGAGAGAGAGAGAGAGAGAGAGAGAGATGGTGGTATGTGTGTGACCACTAGTCACTGACCCCAACCTGACATTCCTGTAAAAAATATCTGGGTACAAAATAAAATAAAATAAAAAAAATTAGTATTTGATAAACAATAAATTAAAAAAAGTTGTAGTAAGCATTATATTCGTCAAAATGTTAAAAAAAATGCTATTATATTCATCAAAATGGTGATGTTCTTGGGAAAGATGAATCTAAGCTTAGGATTAAAGCTTTCTTGTTGGCTTTGCTTCTTTCTTAATCCATATTTCATTATTATGTTTATGAGATTGTGTTAAAGATTGATAATTTAAAAATATTAAAAAAATTAATTTAAAATAAAAATAATTTAAATTTTAATACAAAAATAAGTTTAATCTTAATACCACGCACCTCCATGCCTCACAAGTCTTTATCTTTTATTCATTTTTATTTCATCAGATTTTAGTCGGAAAATATATTATGTGTTGGATCACTTAATTTCTTATAATTATTATCATCTTGAGCCTAGAATATTTAAGGAATTAATTATGGAAACTATGCCTATGCAGATCGTTTTGCTTTTAAGTCTTCAAGGAATATAAGCGTGATGACAAAGGGTTTGAGATTTGCATGAAATCCTGGGTTCGAGTCGGGCGTGCATTTCTTAGAAAACCTGGGACAGTGGGTTTTCTCCTCACTTGAATCCATAAAATACGATTTACAGGGGATAAGGTTTTCTCAAAAAAAAAAAAAAAAAAAGATAATTCTGCTTCTACTTGTTCATTTGAGGTTACAAGTTAATGGGGGCATCTAAGAGGTGATGGATAATGACTGAATCATATCCATTTGAACCTTTATATTGGAGGGTGTGAGGGTGGACTCAACTCCTTTTCCATTGGTCCCCCATGAGTGGTCCTACCAAGAGTTTACTATCTCCCTGGATTGTGTTGGTGAATTTTGCCCGTTTTGTTTCCCACTTGTGATGCTAATCTTGTGTTTGCACCATAGTTGTTCAATCCAATCCTGCTTTACATGTTGATTCAAAAAACCTATCATCTAGAATGAGTTTTAAGTTTAACAAAAAAAAAAAATTAAATAAATTAAACTGGTTAATCTATCCGAGTTTTTAGTAATTTAAAATCTGTTTGAAAGTTTGATAGAAATTATTTTTTAAAATATATTTTTTATTTGAAAATAAATTAAAATAATATACATTTTTTATTTTTTAAAATTTATTTTTAACATTATACATTAAAATGATATAAAAACATAAAAAAAATAATTTAAAAGTAAAAAAATTAATTTTTTTTTAAAAACAAGTTGGACAACAATGCCAAATAAAACTTTAATTTATCCAATCAAACTCAATTTAAATCTAATAATATAAATTTTTAATTTTAAAAAATAAAATAATATTATTTTAATAAAAATAATAAACCAATTTAATTCAACAACAATAATTTTGAATTCTAATAATTTTATTTTGCCCACTTACTACTAGTAGTAAGTTACTAGTTTTAACGTATAAACCCGGCTTATATCAAGGGATTTCAAAAGACTTTTATCTTAATTTTGTATTTTCACAAATGTAACCAAAATTAATTCAATCATTGAGGATAAGCAAACGGGAGTCACGTGATACATTGTTCTGAAAGACATTTTTACCCCTACACATATATCTTATTTCCGTTGTCCAACTTCCTTTTTCGCAGTAATTATGGGCCTGTGTTGTTTCAGGGGGCTAGTGGCATTTCACGGAAAAATTGGGCAATTATCCAAATAAATAACGAAATGATATATAAACAAAAAGTTTCAGTAAAATAATATGTTTTAATATTATGGTTGAGAATCATGATAAAATTTTAATTACTATCGTGATTTATATTTATGATATCTATTTAAATTTAAGTTTAATCAATTAATCGATTTGTAAGAAAAATTATAAAAGCTGTTAAAACTAGAATTCAGGATGTTATTTTTAAAATATAAAGATTCGATGATCGGAGTAACAATTTCATTGAGCCATCATTAAGAAAAACAACCTTTAAAATTTTTTATAAAAATTAAAGTGTGATTCAATGATCGGATCAAAAATTATGATTATTAACGTGACTAAATTACCTACCGAGTCTAGGCCTATCCTATTGATCTATAAATATATATGCTAGACTATTTACATAATATGTTTGGGGTAAATCTTCATCTAATTATGATATATTTATACCTGATTGCTGAGAATCACTTATGAAAACTATTACTTGAATAACAACTTTTTAAAATTTTAATTAGATTAAGATAAAATATATATATTTTTATTTATAAAATATATTTGAAAAAAATCTTAGAATTATAGTTTTTATAAGAAAAGGTCAATTGTTATATCCAATTGGTAGACTGGTTGGTAATTATCTCACTTATAAATAATAATAATATTTAATAAATAATGTTTTAGAAACTGTGATACATCACTAAAGTTTTTTTAATAATATTATTCTACAATTTTTTTATAATTTAATATGTTAATTTAAAAAAATAACTCATTTCGGCTACTTATGTTTATGTTTAGGGTAATTAATTTGTAAGAGATAAAACTTGATTAATCCTTTTGAAACTCATGATGACATGACATTGAAAACAATTGATCGAGGAATCATTAGCCAATCATCTCTCTTTGGAATCCAGGAGAAAAGTAAACCGACGTCGTTCCCTCTGAAAAGGAGTTCATTACTCATTGCCTTTGCCCTTTAGCTTTTTCTCTTTTTTATCAAAAGACTATTTCAATCAATTTTATAGTCATAAGCACTACCTCTTTTTCCCGAATAATCATTCTTATAACCACAAAAGAATTTGCATTAAAGCATATCAATTATAGAATATCTTTACTTATTTTTCTAATTCCTTTGTTACTTTCTTTACTAATTTCTATATGAATCTAAAGTTGACTTTGTTTGGATTTAGATATATAAAAATAATAATATTTATAATATAAATAATACAATTTTTAATATTAATAATAATATTAAACTTGTATGACCCAAATTTAAGTGGGTCTGACTACAACGTCAGGTCCAAGAACCTTGGGTCTGACTGCAACACCAGACCCAAAATCCTTAGATGTGGGTCTGGCTACAAGGTCGTATCATGAAATTGTGATAACTAATTAGAAAATAATTTAATATTAAGGAATAAAATTTAAAAAAAATTAATTGAAAAGGGAAAAACAAAAAAAAAAACAAAGCAAAACTCTATTCCAATGAATAGTGCTTTACAAGGAGGGGTACAGTAAAATCCCCTCATGAGATCGCGATACTCAAATAAAAAGTAAACAAAACAAACCATGATATTTAATTTTCAATTAAATCGATATTAAAAGATGAAATTAAAAGAAAAAAAACTAATTAAAAAAAGAAAAGAAATCTGGATCAACTGGGTTAACCCACCAAACCATGTTAACCCGTCAAATTTGGGATCCATGACATAAGAATGTGATAACTAAATAAAAAAAATTAATATTAATGAACTAAATCAAACAAAAAAATTAATTAAAAAAAAACCTATAACTAAAAAGCATCAACATTTTCATTGTGGATTGTACTGTACAATCTATAGTAAAAGACTAATGCCTTTGCCTTTAGTTTATAGTTAATTATATTAGTATTGTATCAATTTTTGAATAATATTTTCATCTAAATTGAAAAATATTTTTTTTATTTTATCCCACTAAGAATTTCTTTATATTTTATCTTTTTTGAAATCAAGTATGAATAATTACTACTCTTACTTACTCTCTAAATATCATTTTTTTTTTCAAATAATGAATCCAAAATACAATCTCAATCCATTCTCACTTGTTAAATTATAAATTCTTTTAGTCATTTCCCTTTCGATAAGAATTAAAACTTAGCAACTTTTTTTGGACTTTACCACAAGTAAATAATTTTTTTGGAGAAATAACAGTGTAGAAAATATTTAGAAAAATAATACAATTAAAAAAGTCACAGATGACATATGTGACTCGTGATATATACGACTCTCTTAAATTATAAAATGACATGTTAAAAATTAAATTAAGGAGAGAGGGGAGAGAAGAAAAGATAGAAAGAAAAAGACATCGGAAACACATAGGGGCTTCGATGACAACATAATCGGTACCTTCAAATTTTTTTTGACAAGATAAATCCAACAAAACTAAAGAATGTCACTAATAGAGATCAGAGTAGGCCACACAAGTTATCCAAAGGTGATGAAGCTCACTTTCTATTGAGTAGCTTGCGTGGCCCGGCCGATCATCATAGTGACCTTACCTGATGTCGTTGGATTCATTTCGTCAAGATCTTTCTGATGCTACTGGTGATGTTGTCATTAGAGTTTTGATGTGCCTTTGAGATTTTTTTCTTTCTTTCTTTTCTCTATCTTCTCTCTTAACAATTTAATTTTTTTCAGACCATTTTATAATTTAAAGAGAGACGCATTTAACACATGCGACTCGAAAATTATTCTAATTTTCTAAATTGTGTGTAATTTCAGACTTATAGAAATGCCAGAATAATTCAATACTCATAAACACTTTAATGCTCTAAATTTAAATAAGAACTTTAATAATATAAGATTAAAAAACTTACATTGAATAATTACAACTACGCACTGGAATGCCTTGACAAAAGAATATGAATTGATATTTTTAGTGTTTTTGGGTAATGTAAATTACAAGTCTTCAAAATTGCAAGCTTGCTGATTATCGCTTACAAGTTACTTGCCTATTAATTATTACCCAATGGTTACTGCTTACTAATAAATAAGTTTTGATTCTTATAAACTTGATTGAATTGTAGTGCATTTGTTGTTGTTTTTTTTTTTCATTGTCCTCTTCTTATCTTTTCAACCTTCTTTAAATAGAAAAAACTATAAAAAACCATATAGTAATTACCCATTTTATTCATTCTTCATGGTTTTAAGGGTGCATGATTTCAACTACTCTTCTCCAATACTCCAAATACTTTGCTAATTTTCTTTTGACAAATTTGGACCATATCTACTCTGTATCGTAATCTTCCTTTCATTCGATCTAATCTTTATTCTTCTCTTATGTAATATTAGTTCAACTCATGACCAAATTCTATTTTTTTTAATTTGGCCCAACTTCATTACATATTTATCAAGTTTGACCCATCATCAAGTCTATCTTTCTTGTCTTTTAGCCTAGACTATCTATTTATTAATTTTATTGTATAAAAAGACGCTTATAGTATAGTTACTAAATAAGAATGTTTATGTTTAAATAATTTACATTGTGTTTGAATTGCATAAATTCAAATTAATTTATCTTTGAATTTGAATTGGAATTATATATGTTGAATTAATATTTTAAATTACACACACACACAATACTTAACCTAAAAAAACGAAACGCTAAAATGTTCTAGAACTAAAATGTATATTTCAATTAAGAAAATAAAATGCCTATCAGAACGGATTTGACAACCTTATACTAGACTGTGTTATTGTAGTTTTCTCGAAACATATAGACGCAACGAAAATGATAAATTTAAAATTTTTTGGGAGTCACAATGATCTCGTTAGATAGATCTAGAGTTGTTTTAAAGTTTTATACAAAAATTACCTAAAAATCAGATGTTGTTTTCAATTTTAATATTTGTTTCAAAGACCGAGTTATTGCAAACCACAAGTTGTTTGGTTGTTTGGTTTCTAACGATAATCCACATGAATCATCAATAAAAAATCTCTTAAATCCTTTTAGAAGAGAAAGATTGCTATACCTTATAATACTAGCTCTTTATTACAACTTGCATGCCATGCAATGCTTTCTTCTTTTCCTCTGTGTTAAGGCAATTAACCCTTCTATTTTTCCTTTGCTGTTTGTGGGAATCCATCACTTCTCAACTAATATGCCTGGCTTAACAGGCCTTGTTCCCTAGCTAGGCTTATATATTATAGTGAATGGCTAAGGAAGAGAGATTGTCACATGGGGCTGTGATCATAAATCCGTTCATGAGTTCAATATTGACAAATTTCTTCCATTTCACTTGTCCAAGTTGTATATGATACAGATTATAAATGGTATTTGTTTTTTTTTTTTGGTAAATTACAAATGGTAGTTGCAGTGACCTAACCTTGTCATGGTCATGTGCTATATGGGCAACCAAGTACGTATTCCAATAATTTATACAATTGAAAACAGAAGAAAAGCCCACTAAGAAGTAATACTTCCATTACATGTTTACATTTCAGGTTCAAAACCCTGCCATCCCTCTTCCAAGATTTGGCCCTCCAATTTACCTAAAAAACAAAAAAAAAAGAAAAAAAAAGAAAAGGGAGAACATGGTTTTCTCAAACGTATCGAGGAAGCAATTGATTAGCCAAAATGTGTAGGGTAAGTGCCCTTTTCGGGCACAGTTTTCCTTGTGATAAAGGGACGATACATTCATAATACATGTGGGAGGTGGTCAATGAAATTAACCAAACAATCTGCTCCTTTAACTTCTAAATCCATCTAGCATGTCACCAAATGGTAGGCAAATCATGTGGTATTTATGATAAAGAAAGAAAGAAAGAAAGAATATTCAATTATAGGCACAAATTAGCAACAAAATAAATGTGCACAGCATAGGTTTCAGAATTCCACGTGAAGGGGAAAGAAAATTCTACACTCAATGACTTAACAGGTTAGAGAGCCTTTAATTACATATATCCAGATCCAACAGTGGCCCATGAGTGCCATGAAACTTCTCTTTCAGAAAGTTTGAAAGAACTTTTTTTTTTTTTGAGAGGTTACAAGTGTACTATTGTTAAAGTTATAATAATTGAATTGAATATATACATATATTCAATTCAATGTTTATAATTAAAAAAAAATAGCATTAAAGCAAATTATAAACATGAGACCTCTGCTGAATAGTTTTTCTCCTTTTTGCGATCGGAAAATATCCATTAAAAAAAGCAAATTTATGGAATAGCTTTTATTTATGACAAATTAAAATAAAGTTTAGCCCTCGTTTTCTTCTCTCTCTCTCTCTCATAGAGTCCAAATTATCTCCTGTTTCTTCTGTGCTTCATGCCATTCAATGAACTGGCTAGAGTGGTGAGTGGAGACTCAACATGTTTTTTCAGATGTGGACTCAAGTCTCATATTTCACATCTTGTGTTGCCACATCCAAATAACTGTGCTTCTGGGGCATGAAGGTGACTGATCATCCTTGTGGTCCTTTTCGTTGATATTGGAGCCATTCCCTTTGTTTTCATTTGAATTCTTTCATGAAGCTTTGCAAACTGGAACTACTGGATTTTATATTAGCTGTAACACGCAAGAAAATCTCAAGTTGGAAAATGCTGGAAAATTAAAATCAAGTACTCTGTGAGATATCTATAATGTCAATATTTAGAAAAACTATACATTTTGATTATTGCCTCCCATCTCACAAAGACAAAGGTTGTGTTTAGGTAGTGTTTTATAACTGTCGAAAACAAATATAAAAATAATAAAAATATATTTCGTTGGAAAGATAAGAAATTAAAATATAAAATAAATTCTCTAAGATAATTTTAAAATAATTTTATATATTTTTAAAATAAAAAAATACATGGAGATGAATTTCATCTCTTTTTTATTATTTTTTTTTTTTTCTATCTCGAAACAGAAATTAATTAAATACGCAATAAAATAATGATATTAAACCCAATGATCCTAGTTAAGTACTAATTATGGCAGGTTGAACATTTTTGGAGCATGTCCAGTCAAGCAACATTATTTGAGTTAATCTTATGATTCCAATAATTGATCTACCTTTCAACCATGATTGCGCACCATGCAAAATTGAAGATTTTCATCCAAGAGATATCTAACCAGAATGAGACATGGTCAGTAGTTTCATTGTAACCTGGTATAGAAATTCATATGTAAGAACCTGCTGTAAATCAGATATCATTTATTAAGGAAAAATAACAGCAATGTTGATTAAGAAAGGGCGTAGCTAGGTACTAGCAAGTTACTTTCAACTTCCTGAAACAAAAGGACGGGGGAACAAGGTGGTGGAGGAATTTGTCTCATACAAAGACTACGTACATTTCTCTCTTCGCCTTCCATGTGCTCATACCTAGAGAGCAAATACATAGGTAAATATATATTAGGTCATTCTCATAACACTGCTGATACCCTACTTGCCTGTTCCCATTTGCAGACTCTTGGCGAAGAGAGAGGCAGTTTTATTTTGTTATTGCATCTTCATCTGGACCATCTTAAATGAAGGGAAAAGAAAAATCAGCCCCATCACAATCTTGCCCGAAATTATCTAGTCACTTACGTCACATTTCTTTGTCATTTATCATGCATCAAGTCCAGACCCAATTAATCCTGCAAATCAATTGGGACCCAAGCTGTGGCAAAAACTGAGTTGTGACCCTTCCATGTGAGCATTAACATGTGATCTTCTTCTCTTTTCATGCCCCAACCACTAGCATGCTCTTCTAGCAAGGATCTAACTTCACCAATTGTGTCTTCACAGAATGGAACACTAAAAAATCCTGCATTCTTCATCCTTTCTGATACTTTAATCCCGGGTTCTAACCTCTCTATCCTCTGAAGCCCTTCAAAACTGATAATATTCTCGATTTTGTGACCAATATCGGACTCATATTCAATCCTTTGGCTACTATCTTTAGGCAAGAAAGTTTCCAAAGCATCGAATGGTATCCATAGATAATTGAAGCAAGTAGTAATCCTAGATGAGAGACTTGGTGCACTTAAATCAGAATCTTCGTCGACAACAAGTACAATACAAGGATTGAAAGCTTTTACTGTACGAAGGAAAGCATCTCTTAAGGAAGAATATTGGACACTGCTTCCCGGTTGCTCAATATTAGACAAATATCTTAACCAGTTTTGGCAATTTATCACCAAGGCCTCATCATCTCTAAGATTAAGCACTGAAGGAGTCAAGTGATTCAATAGTGACTCAAAATGAAAGTCATGAGAAGATTCTTTGGGCATAATTTCAGTTGAAGCTAAATAAGATGGGTCATCAATCACAATGAATTCAAAAGGAACATCCCTAAACTTAGCGAAATTGCTCAAACGGAGACCTACTTCTTCACATGATACATTAAGAAAAGGAGGGACTGGTGGCCTACAAGAGGGAACTGTGATCCTAAGTGAAGGAGGCCCTTCAGGCCTTTTAGCCAAAGCATCTATAAGAGTAGGCCACTGCATACAATGAGTGATGCTAAAATCTAAGATATGAACTTTAGAGTAACCTTCAATTGCCTTAAAAATGGCACTGTTTGATGCACAAAATCCAAACCTGTGCCAAGGGATTAGATCAACGTACACGGCAAGCTCGGTCACCGACATTTGCCTCCTCCGAATTGTACTGCTACCATCAAAATCCATCGCGGTGGGACAAACCTTGGATGCCCTAGAGACAAGTGCCCTGAGAAACCAAGAAGTGAGCCTTTGGTTAGGGGTCACCAACCAAAGAAGCAACATTGTTAAGCACCCACATCACTTGTTGAACCAAAGTCCCATCATTGTGCTCTAGGGCACTAGCGCAATGAAGTAGAAGCTTTTCTATACAGGCTCCATCAAGGCTACCAAGACACCCTTTAAGTGCACCGAGAGAGAGCTTTGAGGGGTGTTGAAGAGACTAGGGTTTTGAAGAGAAATGGAGGTAGTGTTTCCTCTTAGTTCAGTTTTCATGCCTGTGATAGACTAACAAAAACGGAGATTCAATAAGGAAGATGAAGTATTAGGGTTTTGTTGATTTTAATTAACATTGAAGGTGTGGTAGCTTCAAAGGAGAGAGGATGCTAGAGAGGGAGGCCCTTTGAACTTGTTCATTTGACACTCGTCTGGTGAATATTGGTATATGGGGTTGAAGATCTAGGGTTTTATCTACTTGTGGATGCAAAGTTTTTCAGGAAATTTGAGGTCTATATATGTTTTGCGAATCCATATTTAGCTAACTTCAGTGTTCTAAATATGTTGGTATTTGGAGAGGGAAGGGGAGAGGGAGAGAGAGAGAGAGAGAGAGAGAGAGAGAGGAGTGGGGAGCTAGTTTATCTGCTACCTGACATATATATATATATATATATATAGTAGGCAAAGGTTATTGTTCAATAATTATCCACATAGTATAAAGCCAAAAATTACACATATATGAAGCTTGAGTCACTAAAAATGAGAACAGTATTGCCAGAGGTGATTAGCATTCAGACAAGCACTACACTTAATTTTCACTTTTCTATTAGTCTTTACTCTTTTCCCTTTTGAAATCAAAGGCATGGCGGCTAAGAAAGCATGGATCATTTCACCATCAAAATACTTAAGGGTGGATGTTTCTTTTCAAGGGGTTTTCGAGCTCCTTGAATAAATCCTTGTTCCTTTCACTGTAAAGGATATCTGCATGGCATACACATCTAGCTGCAATCAAGCTACACTAGCTAGGTAGCAAAAGAAGAGATCGAATTAACGAAGCCAAGTCAACGACGCCTAGGATATAGTCTCTATATTGTGCCTCATGTGTACTTAACATTACTTAATCTACCACCACGAAGGATAATGTCAAAAAAAAAAAAACATTTTAAACTAAAAATTTAAGTTGTTAAGTGTAATCAGGATATAATTTATATTATTCTGTAATATTTTTTTTAGATAAAAGTTCTTTGAACTTAAAATTTACATAGATCTATAATACTTTGTTCTTGATTTTTTATTAAATAAATAAAAAATAATAAGATTTTAAACTTCGTAATTGTTTGGTCATCAAAGTTTCGATATGATCTCAAAAGAACTAATTCAATCTAAAACTCAATTTATTAAATAAAATATAAGATATAATTTATATTAGATAATTAAACGAGCTAATTTGGATTGACATGTAGCTTACATAAGCTATTTTGTTATGTTTGGAATAAATCCTCATCACTCATTTTCTCTAACTAGTGATTAATGTGATTCTTATAACTACTTAGGCAGAGCATAGGTTAAGAAAGTTGCCTTCGCCGGCCGGTCCTTTGTCCAATTTGTGCTCAGGGAATGCCAATTAAGACAAAATCGGATGACTAATTGGTTTTAATTAATAAGGTCTCTAGACATTGAGTTTAGTGATTGATGGCTACCTTTCATTCCCATCCTTTTTCACGTATACACGATCCATATGAGATGATCGTCTTGGTTCCTTGCACCATGTATGGCCGCAGCTAAAGACAAAGTATACCTCTTCCCCCCCACAAGAATGGCCTCCGCTTAATTATTAATTTCCCAAAAATGTGATGACTCCATGCATTCATCATTTTTGCTGTGCCCAAAATTGTCCCACCTCAGTAGTGATTACCGCATAGGAAGATGCGTGTGGAACAGCAGACAACATGTTAGAATAAAATACGAAACTCACTGTACTGATTGCTACCTTACCAATTCAGCCAGATGATCATAATTCCCCTAAAATAATGACATGTGGGATTTTTTTCCCTTTAAAATCCCAAAAAAAAATTACACTACTCCCAATAATATAACCTTTAAAATTAAAAATTATCAAAGGTTGCACTATCAGGAGCGGTGCAAGTTTTAAGATTTTCAGTTTTGATCATATGAATTTACTGTCTTCGAACCATATTAATAGGCTAGCAGCACTAACTATACAGGTCTAAACTCAAAAAAAATCTAGTTATTCTAAACATTTTTTTTTGATGAAAATGCCTATAATTTTATATCTGATTGTTGAATTAAGTTCAAATATAATAAATTCAATTGCTAATTTTTATTAATTTTATTAATTTTCTATTTAATTTTGAATCTTTAGCTGAATTTAGCAACTCATCTATGCAAAAAAAAGAAAAAAAAAAGTTGATATTTTTAAGAGTTGTGCTAGGGGCAGCGCAATCCTTTAATTGTTTTTTTTTTTAAATCAATTGACTGCATTATTAGGAGTTGCACAACTAATTGAATTGTATTTCTTGTAGCAGCGCATTTTAGATATGCTAATTCCAATAGCGCAACCAACTAAACTATAAACTATGTTATATTCTAAAAATTTTCTTCAATTATACTAGTTTATAAAATGTTTTCGTGCTTACTGCATTAATTTTTTTAAAAAAACTTGTGGTTTTGATGTCTTGCATTATTTCAAGAAACACTAATTAATGGTGTAGGAGATTCATCGAGCAAAATATACTATGGAACCCCTCATAAAATATTGTGGACATATTATTTATAAGATCAATTTGTAGGTCGATTTAAGATAATTTGTTAAGAGATGATGAGATTGAAAGACATGTAAACTAAAGTAAAAACAACGGAGAAAATGGGTGGTTTTTTTAAACTTTAAAATGAAATATCTATTTTTTTCTTAAAAAAACAATAAAAAAAAAATATTTTTGGGGGTAATTTAATAATTTCACAATGTTTCATTTATCATTTTAAAACTAAAAGGGGCAATTATATCTTTTTGTTTTTATAATGCACAATAAAATGAACCTGTGCCCTTAGATTCAAAGTTTTTTAAAGCTCCCATTCATGAGATTTTTCATCTTTTTATTTTTATTTTTAATGAACAATCAAATGATTTTCATGCTCTTAGAAGTGGATTATCAATAGCTTATATTTGGAGGTATTTTATATTTTCTCTCAATCTTTTTTTTTTGTTATTATTAGGTTGGTTTAGGAGAAATTGTGTAATTTAACATATACAAATCTTATGTAAAAACAGTTATTGACGTGTGTCGGGGACTATTTGTTGGTCAAAACACCGCCTTTCGTGGTTGTGATTGAATCATATCGTCGCCTCCATGATAAGGTGGCGTGTGTGGCCAAAGGCCGTCGGTTTGGTCTTGGGAGGCCTTTTCTTTTCTCTTTCTTCTTTATATCCTCATCGATTTTTGCGTGTGCCCCTTCAAAATCTCAAAGTAACCTTTTAATTTTTAATCCTTTAATATTTGATCCTTATTCTTGTGATTGCTATTTTTATTATTTGAAATAATTTATAAAATTAGTTNTTTTNCAATTTTATCCATCTTTAGTTTTTTCATCTTTCAAATTTGGTCTCCATTCATTTGATTGGTATTTTTTTTGTTTGGGATAATTTTTAAAATTGATTTTTTTATAGTCTCATCCTCAGATATTTTTTTCTAAAAATTTGGATTCTCGTTCTTTTGATTGCTATTTTCTTCACTTTTACAGTTTTCTGAATTATTATTTTTTTGGTTTCATCCTTCAACATTAAATTGGTTTATAACTTATCTTCTTAATTGAGTTCAGGTATAAGATTTCATGAGTTGGAGTTTTAGAGACTAACTTAAGTTTAGGAGGTTCGTCCATGTTGTCTTAGTTTTTTTAAATTGATATTTATTTTTTAATTTTATTTTTCAATATTAGATTGGTTTTAATTTTATTTTTCAGTTTTATCATTCAATATTGAGTTGTTTTATAATTGAGATTTATAGTTTTATTTAATTCTCTTTTGTTAAAGACTTTTTTTTAACTTTTTTTATTGGCACGAATAATAATTGAATTAAATAAAACATTTAATTTAAAAACAAAGTTATTAATACATAGTTTGTATTACGAGGTCAAGTATTTTAATCTTTGTTATCTATTAATCATATATTAATTTAATTAATTAGATATGTGTATAGGTAAATTTTAATTTAATTCTAAAAATGTTTTTATATCCAAAAACATGTTGGAAAAACTTATTCATTTATTTTTTTATTGAAAAAAATATTTGACCCAGTGTAAATTGCAGGTTAAATAGCCTGTGAGATACAGAATATGTCCAACTGATATGATTAATATTCTTTTTGACAGATTCAGTTTTTGTCCTCTTTAAAACATCCTTACATGTTATGATGACTTACGTAAGCTATACATATATAGTTATGCAAGAACAAAAATTTTCATGTAATGAAGAGCGCATTTTAAATCAAATAAGGAAAAAATTCTTGCATATTTTTGTGCAAATCAAACATGACAGCAAGCTGTACTGCGGTTGCTAAGAAGGTGTATGATCATATGTCTAGCTAGCTTTCATGACATAACATGATAAATCATAACTTCTGCGAATTTACACAAGACAGGCATTAATTAGAGCGGGTTGGGGTTTGTTCCTTAAAATTCTTATTGATGTATAACCCCAGAGGAAAAAAAGTACAAGCAGGAAAAAAAATATAGATTCTATGATTCTGATTTGAAACATCACTGGTATTGGTAAAATCTCGAATGAATTATTTGTTTCAGCGAAGCTGTGTGGCTTTGCCACAGATGAAGATATGTCTCTGTCACTTTTTCAAGAAAATCCAATAAGAACCTGGTGATTTCGATGGTGCGTTCCATTACAGGTAAAGGGAAGTTTTTGCTTTGTTTGTGTTGTAACCCAATTTTAGATCCACTAAGATTTTCTCAAATGTTATTTTATTTCTATTATTACTTATAAAAATCCAAAAAAATTAAGAAAAAAGAAAATTCAAAAATATATTTTTCTCGAAGTCAACCGATCTTTCCATAAGAACCGATTCCACCGGTACAGGTCAAACCATGTCGGCCAAGTAAAAAATGAGTTTTCGGGTCAAAACCGAGTCCACCGAGTCAATACGGGTCAAAACATGTCGACCAGGGTAAAAAATGAGTTTTTGGTCAAAACCGGTCATTTTCGGTCAAAACCGAGTCCACCGAGTCAATACGGGTCAAACCATGTCGACCCGGGGTAAAAAAATGAGTTTTAAGCCGTTTGGTCAAAACCGCCATTTTCGGTCAAAACCGAGTCCATCGAAGTCAATCTGGTCCAACCATGTCGACCGGAGTAAAAATGAGTTTCGAGCCATTTTGGGTCAAAGCATTATTTTTGGTCAAAACCCAGTTCACCAGTTGATCCCGTCAAAAGTTTTTTTTCCGTTGTTTTGACATAATTTTGGTCATTAAAATGAATTTTTAGCGGTTGAAACGGGGTTTTCTAATGTTGAATTGAGTTTTTAATTTTACCTATATAAATATATATTATTATACATAATAAAAAAATAAAATAAAATAAAATAAAATAAAATAAAATTTTTTTGTCAAAGGAGCAGAGTGAAAAGCAGGTGATCCATTTTTCTTCAAAGCAAATCGGTGGTGATTTGAACGTGCACTGTCATTAGCTATAAATAGCAAGTGACAAGTGCAGAAGGGGAAGGAAAGGAAGAAAAAGAAAACAAGAGGAGAAAAGAATAGAGAGGATATCCTATATCACTATTCATAATTTTTTACTATTTCTTCATGCAAGTAATTGGTTTTGATTAAAAACAATTTGAAAAATATCAAAAATATTCTAACCGTTAGATTTAATAGTGTTTAGATCTGAACCGTTGACTTAATAGGATACAATAGGCTTACCACACTAGATTAAAACCCAAACACATCTCAGCCTTTGAAATAATCTAAGCTTTGATCCCGTTGCGCCACGTCATCCGGTGTACCGAGCTTTCGGTGCACCGTGCCACACCAGATCAAAGCTTCGCTCATCCAGACCGTCCGATCAGCCTGCAGATCTAGCCAATCACAGCCATGCGATCATTTCATCCGAGATCCAACGGAGCACAGTGTTCAGCGGTACTGGTGTACCATACACGAGTTCACACCGTACCGTAATCTCGGACTCCCTCTCTCCTCTCGCCGGCGACGCTCTCTCTCTCATCCGATCTCCACTTTCCGGCCATCTCCAGCCTCCGCACCACCACATAAAGGTTTCTCCCCTGCTGTAAAGAAAAACCCCAGTGGTGTTCATCGTTTTCTCCGCCCCATATGGCCGGAAAAGGGCCGCGATTTTCGTCGGCCACCGAAGCTTCAAACCGATGATTCTCCCTCGTCAGCCATCAACGGCCGTCGAGACCACCGCCATCAGAATCCTCGCCCTCAGATCTACCAGAAGCAACCATTTTTTTGGCCGGAAATCTCGCCAGAAAATTTCACCGCCTCCAACAGTAACCGCGCGAGGGCCACAAGCGCCGCCAGTGGCATTTTCGTAAATTTCGGAGAAATTCAAGGGTATTTCAGTATTTTACCTATACAGTGCCACTCAGGTAATTTTTTTGGGTTTCTACTGGTATTTTTGATATTTTTCATATATAAATGCTTGTAAATTTTCTTGCATGTTGTAAAAAATACAAAAATCAAAGTCGACACGTCTCTTTTTTTAAAAGGACCGATGTCAAAAATATAAATACCAAATATGGATTATGTCCATTATTTCTTTTGGTAACCCGCGTCGAACTCTCCTTTTTAGGGTTAAAACGTCATATTTTAGACAAGTCTTCTAATTTTTAGGGACTGATGTCATTTTTAACGGGCCTCTTATTTTTAGGGACCGACGTTAACCATTTAAAAAAAAACAAATTACCAATAAACCCAAAAATATAATGGATTATATCCATTATTTCTTTTGGTAACTCAGGACGAAGTCTCTAATTTTTAGGGACTAATGTCATTTTTAACGTGTCTCCTATTTTTAGGGACCGACGTTAATCGTTAAAAAAATTTACAAATAAGCCCAAAATATAATCGCATTTGAATCAAATAAAAAAACACACAAGTAAGGGTAACCTTTCTTTTGAAAGGATGTTCTAAGGGTGGTGTCTACCTTCCTTAATCATAACTAACCCCCCGTATCCAAATCTCGGGACCGGTGTCTAATTTGGGATTTCTAGTTCCCTCAAATTACTAGATGGCGACTCCAATAAAATCTTTGTTTCCCCCAATCAAGAAAAAAATCATTTTTGTTAAATAAACAAAAAAGCGGGAGCCGTCGCCCGACGTCGTGTATCAACAGTTTGTTCTAGAGTCATGCCTCCATTTCTCTTTTTGATAAACTGTTATATGTTACGTGATAATGAAGAAAATTATAATATTGATTTATTTTCCGAACAAAATGTCTTATAGATAATTTATCTATTTTTAATACAAGTTATTGTGAAGCCAGCTGGGTAGCAATTGATGCTGCCAAAGTCAACAATGTTGGGCACCAATTCGGTGCCACTTGCAGCACCAATTGATGCCTCTTGTCTTTTGCATGGATGCTTGCCTATAAATAAACAATGTATCGAAGCCTTAATTGCACCACAAGACAGAAAGAAGAGGAGAGTGAAAGAGGTAAAGTAATCTCATAAAATTGTGAGGTATTTGTGAGAGAGTAAGTGAGGTGTTTTCTCCTAATAATAAAGATATTTCAGCTTGTTCTCCTTTAGTAGAGAGAGGGTTGTAATTCCCACGTTACTTAGTAAAATCCTTATATACTTGCGAGTAAACGTAGCTAAATTAGGTGGTATCACACTAACAAGACTTGGGTCAATCCATATTATTTTTCTTTAAAAAAAAGTCAAAACAAGGTTGTTATGAAAAATTTAAAACTAATATTATTGTTAGTGGTGGGTTGACATCTTAGGACAATCGAGTCAAACGAAGTCAACTTCAAATTGAATTTCTTTAACTTGATTTTGTTTGGAATCGAATTCTAAATTGACATGTGGTTTTATAAATATAGTTTTGACATGACATGATGAATTTCTCTCGAACATTCTACTAATTAATGGTTTTGCTAAATTACCTAGATATATAAATATAATGCCTTTCAAATCCACCAAATATAAATGAAGTGAAAGCAACTAAACAACATATAGTTTTCAATTTGCATAGCTTACCCACATATTTCAAGATGGGATTTTCATCGTCTTCTAGTTTTCTTCTCTTATCTTTTTTTATCATGTTGTCATCTTTTAATTTAAAAAATGCAATGTCTAGATATTTCATAGGCCATTGCCATATTGTAATTTGCTAAACTAATTAAGAGAGTAAGTTTTTCTACTAGCTTTGATGTTGGAAAGAATTTTGTGGACAAATTATTGAAGCCATAAATTCCATATTTTGATTATAGTGTAAAATAGATCTTCCAATTTTATAGTTCTAGCAACTTTTGTGGTGGAAATTCAAATATATTTTCCTCTTCAACTTTTTTTTGCAATTTCCTCCTCGAATGTAATGCTTGGACTAAATTTTATGTCCCATAGAAATGAAGGGAAGGACCCATGAATAATTGTAGGGATTATCATTGCATTTAATATTATTAAATGCTTAATTTGACTCGTGATTATGGTTTTATCGTATCAATTCAAAATTTTAAATTATTAAATAAATAATTTTATTTAATTTTAAAAAATATCCATCATAAAAACTTGTAGAGAGCTCAAGTAATACACCAATATTTTCTCATTGTTTACAAAAAAAAATATTTTCTAACTAGGTTTATAAGCTTAATGAATTTTCTTATTTATAAGTAAAACAAGTAAAAAAATATCTTTCTTGAAAAATAAAACAAACATTTATTATTCATTAAATAAGATCTACATATTAATTTTTTAGTTTTTGTGATTTTTTTATGAATTATATGCATCAATAAGTGTATGTAAAGTTCATAAGGAATAGAATTTGAGCCTAATCAATCAAGCTTTTATCAAGAAATATTACTTTTTTAGATCAAAATATTAATAGTAAGATCTCAAATCAACTAACTGTCTTACAATATATCTTAGTACAAAGAGATTAAATATTTATATTTATTTATAAATTCTCTTAGTAAATGAATAACACTCAAAATAACTATATATGATATTATGTAATTTGTGTGATAGATGTATAGACAAATAATAGGAAAACAAATTTCCCACATCTTCTCGAAACCTTAATGATAACATAATATTATTCATTTACTAGTCGGATTTACACTTATAATCCGAGGTAAACCTTACAAAGATATATACATAAAAAAAAAACCCTATAAGAAAATATGTTGGATTTTGCCACAAGTCCATTAATGTATATCATGTTGGAAATATGTATGGGATAAATTTTATAAATTCAATGTTGCACAAAGCCATATAAAATAAGGCATTATAAACTACGGACAACATATAGCTTTCTAAGATCAAGATGTCCTCTTAATTTTTATTACCCTCTAAATTTCTATTTCATTTTCACAAGTGGAAATGAGCCTTGGATGAATTTATTATTCTCTTTTTTTCTTTTCTTATTTTACTACTTTGTTGCCCTTAATCCTAATCTTAACATACATATGGAGTAAAACAATGTCATATAGAGAGCACGCTTATACTATTAATAATAATTGCTTCCATTATTGTACAATATTGTATCGCCGTGTTACTAGTGTCGCATTAATCGCTTATCCTTTGCATGTCATTTGGATAAGACTTCGGATAAAATTAAAGCTATAAACATGTAAGATATAATTATTAATTAAAAAAATAAGCGGTGATTTTATTGAATATCTTGCTCTATTTATTCTTTTCACAAATCATTATGGATTGGAATAGTCAATTTTAAAAAAAAATTAATTTGGTCGCTTAACTTTTTGCACAATTGAACCATTTTGAGCCTAAATTTGTGCCCAATTGCTTTTCTTTTTTTTTTAAGAAATGGTTGAATTGAAAGATAGATTACCAATATAAAAAAAAGGCAAGGAACATAGCTGACGACTTTGAGTTCATACAAAAAATTTATTTTGCTTCCCCATCTTTTCGGTTTATAGGTGACCGGTCCTTTTAGTTATCGTAAATTTAATTTTGGTGCCAATTTTCACTTTCCTCATTTTGTAATGCTTTCGTGAGAGGAGAGAGAGTCTCACTAGATTCTAGCATAGAGAGAAAATCATCGTTGACACCAATTCTAATCACCAAAATGGTTGAAATTAGTGTCAACAAGTTCTATTCGATGATGAGAGTCTTATAGTGGTTGTTTTGAGCCTTGATATTGCCTACAAAACATATTTATATCAAGGATGAGAAAATTTATTCGATTTGATTTTATGATTTGAGTTGTTTTTTTGGGTTTATTACTTTGCTAAATTAGTTTATACATGTTCTAGGAGTGTTTATAGGGTGTTTTTGCTTTTAAATGGGCCGCAGAAATGAGTTTTTTAGGTTAAAAACCCATAGCCTCGATTTTCTAGCCACCACTGTGGTGGCTGAAATATGGGCTAGGAGATGAAGCATTGTCTGTCTATTTTTTTCATTTGCCCTAGTCATTCGAACTATATAGGCATAACACCGTGAGGTCAGCCTAATGTTTTTTTCCAATGTAAAAAAGAATGTTAACGAGACACCAATGTTTTCAAATAAGTAAGAAAAAATCTAAGATTTATTTAATTGAAAGAGAACACATGCACTTTTAGAGTAGCAACCTGGAAACAAAACAAAATAAAACACCATAAAGCAAGCATCTCATAATTATGCTTAAGGAAGTAATTTAATTTAAAGTAATTAAAAAAAATTCCTATAAAAAAATATAAATTCAACAAAGGTAAAAACCCGAGGTAACCCGCTTTATTTTAAAAAGACTAAAAATCCCATAGAAACTATTGAAAAAGGAAAAAAAATATTGGGGGATAAAAAAAAAGAGCTTAAGAACAAAAGAAGCATGCCCGAGTGAACCTCTTAAACATGAGTTAATCTCTCAAACCTAGAATCCATTAATTTCTAAACCTAGGCTCAACCAAGAAACTCAACACCTGACCAACTGGATGTTGAAGGATGAAATCAATTAATTTAATTTAATTAAAAACATTCCTTTTAAAAGCTAAATTTTACAAAGATAAAAAATCTTTGAGGTAACCCATGATATTTTTAAAACGATTGAAAAATCATATAGAAAGCAAAAAAATAACAAAAAACAAATGTTGGAGGATGAAACGAAAAAACAAAAGCTTAAATAAAGGAAGAAAAAAATAAGCAAACCTGAGTAAATCGTGGTTAATCTCTCAAACTTGCAATCCGTTAAATTCTATAACTCTACCAACTAAAAAATCTTAAAACCACCAACTAAATTTGAAGGGTGAGTTCTTCTCTCAAATATAGAATCCGTTAAATTCTAGACTCGAGCTCAACCCAGTTGCTCAACACCAGACCAATTAAATGTTAGAAGATGAAATCAATTAATTTAATTTATTTAAAAAAACAAACTTCCTTTTAAAAATATAAATTTAAAAAAGGCCAAAAGTCACAAATTTTTTTTTTATTTATGAAACCTTTTTTTAACTCAATTAGGAATCCTTCTTCAACCTCAACATGATTATCATTAACTGAGTGGTTAATTGTTAAAAAAATTAAAGTTTGATAGTTAATTGGGGGTTTGATTGAAGAAATTCAAGATCAGGGACCAACCTGTAAATGATCAATGTATTTCGTGGGTAGAAATTGATGAATTCAAGCCAAATTGAAGAAAATTAAAAAATTAATAGTCAATTGAGGATCCAATTGAACAAATCAAAAACCAAGGCCAGAAATAAAATGACATTAAACTTCAAGGCTGATAATTAAGTCTAGCAGGGGTTTAATTACATGAAATTAAAGATTTTTATATCAATTAAGGATGTATATGTCATAATTGAAAGAACAAGGACTAAATTAAAACTTTGCCAAATCCCAAATTAAAAACCCTAAATTATAGGTTTTAACCTAAACAACGCATGGCGTCAGGTCTGTTCATCTTTTTCCTTAGCGCTTAATGATGATTAGGTTGACACCTTCCAAAGAGCTCGCTGTGAAGTTCCTAGACCTAGTTGTTTTAATTGTTTAATTTAAGCAATGCATGTTTAAGCAAAGATGTTCTTTCTAGTTATGCTAGGTCTATTCATGACCAAAATGAATTTAGAAAATCCAATTTTGAATCCATATTATATGAACATGTAGTCCCTGCTTTAAGTTGGTAATTTTTTAATTTGTTACGTCATGCATGCTTTTGATGTTTTGTTGTTATTTGTTAGTTTTTTAGATTCAAACATGTTTGTGTATGGTAAGTGTGACATGTTGGGATACAAAACATGTTTTTAAAAGAAAAAAATGCCCATTTTAGGCTTGGCAAGTGTTAGGCAAGAAGTTGGGTTTTTAGGCATGTTTTTTGTGTTCTTGGAAAAACATTGTTTTATATCCATGATTCAGATAAGTTTTGATCCATTTCTTAGCACTAAACCCCTCTGGACAACTTGATTAGTCGATAATCTAGGGTTTATTTGCATCAATAACAAGTTTTGATGGAATTTAATCATACAATTTTAGTTTCCAACCGAAATCTATCTTGACAAAATCTTGTTTATTCTTTGATAGTTAAAGTGAATAGATGCTAGATTATTGATTCTTGCATGGTTTCTAACATGTAGGTGCCTTTGTTTGACCCGTGGTCCGGTCTAATTTGGATTTCATGTTATTGGGTTGAATCGGGCATGCCTTCGAAGTTCTTTGAAAGAACATTGCCTTAAACCCTTGATTCAAATCAGTTTGGTTTATTTCTTTGCATATAACCCTTTTATGCTTGAATAGTAAATAATTTAAGGCTTATTTGCATCAATAATAAGTTTTGATGGATTTTAATCCTAGGGTTTAGTTTTTAAATTAAAACTCATTTTGATAAAATTATGTTTGTTCTTTGATAATTTAAGGGAATAAATGCTAGATTATTGATCCTTGCATGATTCCAACATGTAGGTGCCTTTGTGTGACCACATCTAGTCTAATTTGAATTCCATGTTCTGGGTTGAGATTTTAGTGTTCTTAGTATTCGCATTTTTTTTTTATCCATTTTGTTCAAGATTTTTTAAGTTTTATATTTTATATGTTTAATTTGTTTTTTAACTTTTTGTTTTATTTTTGGGTTGTTTCGGTTCAAACTATGATTTCTAGTTTGGTTTATGGTCGAACCAATTGGTCAAAATCAGTCAAAGGTTTAAAACCCTATTTGGTTTGTCTTGTTTTTTATTAAAGGTTTTTTTTATTTAAAGGCGTGTTTGAAAAATACCCCTTAGACTTATTTTTTTTATTTAAAATTTTAGAATTTTATTACATTGAGAAATGAGTTTTTGCCAAACAATGTTTTTTTTTTTCTTGCATATAATAAATTCTAAAATTTTTATGCATATTAATTTGTTTTTTTACATAAAAGAAGTTGTATTTTTTATTATGTTTTGAAAAAAAATACAAGAATCGTCAAAAGAGTATCATAACTAGTTTATGATTATCCGTTAGAACTTGACCTACATTTGAAAAAACATAGAAAAATTTATTTTTGTTTATTTTAATATATGGGATTATGAATTTATACATAAACGTATTCTCGATATTAAATAAAAAAACATGTTATTTTTTTATGTTTTTATATTAGTATTGTTAGGTTTTAACCTAATAAGTTAATGATCTCCTTATTGAGAAAAGACTTTTAGGTTTTAACCTAATAACATAACGATCTTTTTTATTAAGAAGGACTTTTCTTAACCCTAAATAGACTAATAGTTAAAAAACACAATATTATCTTAGTTTAGATCGGACAAATAAATAATATAGCTTACCTCGTAAGATATACTAGGGATGCTAATATTGTTTCTTTATATAATCAAGATCCCTTACTCAAATTTTATGACCGGTTAAATTTCTAATGATTAAAATACTCAATGACAACTCTCATTTGCTTTTTTTTCCGTGATAAATAACAAGAATTCCTTATCAAAAATAAAACTTCAAAAGTTTAGTGCAATGGTTTTAGATAATAAGACCTTGTAATTTAGCTAATGGTCAATTTGTTTACTCATTTTTATTTTTATTATTAATTTTTTTTAGATTTAGTTTACTCATTAAATTTCTTTTAATTAAATTAAGACCATAAAATATTGAACAATAATTCCTTCATAAGAAATATCTATAGAAAGTCACATGAGAACATTAACTGAATTTAATTTTTATAATTAACGTTCCACATGAACTTTCACTTTATGATATAATTTATTGAGTATTTAATGCAATTAATTTTAGCTTTCCAAGAATTCAAGGATGTTACTATCTTCCTTTTTTCAATGAGAAATTATAAAAAATAAAAAATAAAAAAGGAAAATAAATCAAATGAAACATAAATCAAATAAATAAAGCACTCATATGTGTTGTAGTGCTTGATAAATATTAGATTTTAATAATAGCAGAGAACAATTAGTGACACCTGATTTTCTAACATTCTTCTGAATTCTAGGAGAAAAACCGATTTTATTTTCATGCTATATTAATTTTTTTTTTCTTTTCTTTTTCTTTTTAATGACTAGGAACTGTAACCAATGAGACCTGTTTGGAAAAACAATATTGAAGTTAGTAAAAAGGAGGTGCCACCAAGTAATTTTGTGGTGCTTGGGAGTGATTAATAATATAGAATTAATTAAACAATATTCTAGTTGGAATTATCAAGGTAATGGATTTTATATTATTTTTTTTTGTTAGCTTTTCTCTTTAAAATAAATTTTAAAAAAAATAACTCAATAAAATATCACTAATTATATTTAATTACCATAAAATTTGTTAGTGCTATCTTTTTCCCACAAGATTCTTTTTTAAAAAATATAAATTAAATTAATAATTAATTTAAAAGCAAATCCAAACGTATAAATTGATCTAACGATACAGAGATACATGAAGACACTATTTAGGAACGTAATGCAAACCGTGTTTTAAAAAAATTCAATATTTTTTTGTTAAAAAATTAAATTTTTTTTTTGTGTTTTAAATCGCTTTGATGTGCTGATTTTAAAAATAATTTTTAAAAATAAAAAAAACATCATTTTAATGCAATTCAGCACAAAAATATTTTAAAAAATAATCACAACCACATTTTAAATAGACTATTACATGAAAAAAACAATTCTCGAAAAAAAAAAACCTTGATACGCACGGATTGGACCGCTTCATCCCCTACACAAGTCCTGCCTGTAAACTGTAAAACGTTGGAATATATATAACTCACGGATTGCAGAGCCGTTTCCTACACAAATCCTGCCTATAAACTGTAAAACGTTGGAATATATATAACTCACGGATTGAACAGCCGTTTCTACACAAATCCTGCCTATAAATTGTAAAGGTTGGAAAGCGCCATTATAAAGAGCTCTCAACCTCTAATTTCTTCTAAGAAACCTAACACAAGAAAGAAAACCATGAAATTTTAGCACGCTTGGGTTCATGTTTTTATCAACCACGGCAATAGCAGCAGCTCCTGGAGGCGGAGGGACGTGGATGTGGTGGAGGAGCTGGCCGGGTCAGCAACCACGGTGACTAATGGGTGATGTTCCACTGTTAACTCCCGCTAGTGGAAGGAGAAGCAGATCGAGGAAGATTGGATCGTGGCGACCGGCCCTTTCAGCTTATCGGAAGACAGGACGGTTTCGTATAGACGGAGCAAACCAGCTGAGAATACCGAGAAAGAAACACAGACAAGCAAACTGAAGATAAAACCTGAGGGTCTAAGTTTTAGTGTGCAGATGTGTCGTTTTCTGGGGTTCTCTCCCACACCGTTTATGTTTTAATAAAGTTTTCGAGATTAGGGGCTTCTTGTAATCAACTTGGATCATCAATCGTAATTGTATAATGTGGAATGGCTGCATGGTTTGATGTTGTTGTTTAATACTCTCTTTATTTTTCTTTCCAGTTTTATTTAGGTTGCGGTTGAATCAATTTTTTTATCAAATTTAAATTTTTTTTTTTGTTTAAAATTAATTTTTTTATATTTTTAATTTGTTTTAATGTACTGGTAATAAAACATTTTAAAAAATTATTAAAAAATATATTTCTAAATAAAAATATTTTAAAATAATTCTATTATACTGGTAAATGTACCCTTCTATTTAACAAAACTCTCTCATTCTCTTCTTTGGATTTCCAAGAGAATCCTTTAAAACTTTGTTATTCATATAAAAGGAATTGTATATAATCCAAACCCATTATGTGGTTTGGGAATATGGGAATCAGGATTCACCCATTTTCCCTTTGAAATTCAGAAAATGTTTATAGGGCTTCGTTGGATGTAGAAGAGGATCACAGCAGCTATGCTAAGCCATTGGGAATGTAGTTCTATCCATTTTTTAAAAATAAATTTTTTATATATTTTTAATTATTTTAATGTGTTAATTTAAAAATAATTTTTTAAAAAATAAAAAATTATTTTGATATATTTTAATACAAAAAAATATTTAAAAATAACCATAATCACCTTTTAAACGGTCTTAAAAATCTAGGATGTCGGCTCACTTCCTTCCCTATTCATGAAACAATTTTAATTTTAATTTTAATTTTAATTTTAATTTTATTTTATTTTCTTTTGATTCCCATTCCGCCTTCATCAATTATTTTTTTTAATTCGCTTATTTTAAATTTGTTCTCATAATTTTTTTTTAGTTTACATGAAATAAGGCTGACAAAATATATCAACAGTATCTTAAATTTTATTTTAACTAATTATCCGAGTTAACTTTAAACCCCAAATTATTTAAAACATGTCAAAGGCAACTCTTAATTTTTTAAGCAGGAAATCAAAACTGGGAAGATTTTCAAGAATGACATGCAAACAAATGTTTAATAATCTTCCATCTGACCCGCGGCCTAGCATGACATGTAAACTAGTAAAAATAAATTAAAGAGATTTAAAAATGGTTGCAATTTAATCATATGCTAATGCAAAGTAATACATTACTGCTGTCATTCAACAATTGATTAATTTAACAGGGGCGTTCTCTTCTGTTATTTGGTCATGGTCTCACTTAAACGCCCTTCAAATTACAAAAAAAATGGCACTTAAACGGCATGGTGATTGATTCTGTTCTCCGGAGATATTAAATCTCCCGATAAACAAAATCTAATTTGTCTTTCAGTAACAATTTGTTATTCGATGCCGTGTATTTGGTGTCGAATTTGTCTTTCCGTAACCATTTATTCGATGTCGTGTGATTGGTGTTGTGGATTTGGTGCTGGGTATTGCCTCACGGGTGTTATGAAATCGCGAGAGGAGCTGATCATTGCGGCCAGGCATGCCTCTTTGAGAAGAAGGTATATTCTGAATCTTCGGATAGGAGGCTGACTTTGAGAATGCTTGAGCTAGCTCCAAGGCAGCTACAATTTCACCAGACAGGTTTCCTGGGGAGTCAGATGGACCAGGCTTTGGCTCTTCAATAGGTTTAGCCAAGTTTCAGGTCCGTGTCGCTAGGTTCTTTGGCATCCTTCCGCTTTTCCACGTTTATCATTCCTCCAGTTTTTCCTTTCCAGATCCGGTTTTCTCATGGTCCATCCGTTGATCTTTCCTGTAGAATCCCTCCCATTTCTTCTGTCGATAGCCCTCGGGTTGTCATTTTTCCGACTCTCACGAACAGTTGGGCTACATGTTCTGATGTCATCTCTCATTCTAGAGAAATCATCCCTGGCCACAATTCAATCATCACTTAGTAACTCAATTATCTTGAGATATCTGTATCAATCATTCTTATATGTATACTAATAGACATCTAAACACCTACTTCTAGGTCTGAGATTATCTGATTAACACAAGCACAAAGCACTATAATGCTAATGATATAATAATTACATGATGAGAATTAGATACAAACCAGTGATATCAACCTTACATTGATAAACAAAATCAATAACAGAGAGGGAACGATATCTTGTCAAAGATAATCAAGTCTGATTAAAAAGAAGGCAGAAATCATGTTCCTGAAATACACTGAAGAAAGTGGAATACCTGTTGGGGCGTAATGATTCAGGTCAAGGTTATTGATTACAGGTCATCCACACTGCCTGAGAACCTGAGAAACATAAAAGCATTGCAAACTCAAAAGAATTAACTGAACAACGCACAAAAGTGAAAGGGATGCATATGGACCAACTTAGGAGATAGAATAAAAATCTAAATAACCATCTCTACAGACATTCAAAACAATGGAAGAGGAAACAGTTTGGTAAATGAAGCATAAAAACTTCAGAAAGGAAGGTGTTAGCATGGATGAATCATATAGATTCATGAATCCAGAATAATCATAATAAAAGACAAACATGAATTCATACCACCTCGTGGACGAGCACTGCCAAACAATGTACTCCTGTGCATCAGTCAAAGAAGACATTTAGAGAGATAATGATATTGCCAGATAACTACCAACCCACAGTCAACCTACCCAGCAAAAGTGATGAGTTGGTGATAATAGTAATTTGTGAA